>OY821517.1:193092090-193259590 GCA_963682025.1 Cordilura impudica | reverse complement strand
ATAATCATACGGTTCCTCCAATGTCTAGCGATGGTATTTTGGATACTGATCCTCCGCCACATATACAAATACCAACAGTTGGTCCTAACAGTTTTGTTAATCCTACTAATCTCCACCCACCCACAATGCCTACACATAATGCTAATTTTCCACAATCTGGACCGGCAGCTAATCTAACTGGTTTGGTAGATAATTCCAATAGTTCTTCAGACTTTAATTTTCTAAGTAATTTAGCAAATGATTTTGTACCGGAATATTATCAACTAAGTTAGTTAATGTAAATTTCATAATTAATAAAAGTAGTTATATAAAATTATTATATATTTTCAAATTTACAATTATAAAATAATGTAAATATTTAAAAGAAAATAAAAAAATTCTTAAATTTACTATTTATGTATCTTGAAGAAATTTTAGTTTAATTTTGTAAAAATATCGTTTGATTTGGTTAAATTATTTTTAAATAAATCTTAAATAGTGAAAGAACAACAATATCGATTTTAAAAATCAATTGATTTCAGTTTTGCAAATAAAAATCAAATATAATTTTCTTCGTCCCTCAAGGGCTATTTTGTTTTTATAATATGTAAATATAGAAATAATGTTAACATAATAATAAAGATAACAAATTGAAAACAAGCAAGTAAGGAAATTATAGACGGTCTAGGCCGACTATACGAAACCCTCCACCATGCGTTCCGAGAGAGGGTCTCGGATCCAACGTTGCTGACGCTATAACTGAATATAGAAAATAAGCATAAAACAAATTCTAGTCGTATTATTATTAGTTTATTGCGTGTAAAAAGAAATCATATCTGAGGTTTTTTATATGGGGATTAGGTTAAGATATGGACCAATCTTGTCCACATTTAGTAAAGTTACTAACTTTTCTCAAAATCATATATAAACCAATTTTTGTTAAAAATCTGGCAATATTTTGCTATTTTGACAGATTTAAGTGAAGATCGCGAATTAGTTTTATATGAGGAATGTGACTAAAAATGGTCCTACAGGGTTTGTTTCTTGAATAATGATTAGTATGTATAAAGCTTATACACCAAATTTGATTAATCATCATATTTGCGACCTGTAATTTGATAAGAAGATTTGCATTAAAACACAAATAGACGGACAGACGGCTAGAGTACAATTTAAGGCCTGTAGATATACACCTTTTCCAATTGAATTTCAGAAAACATCAATTTATTTTCGGAAAGTGTCAGCCGTATTTCAGAAAACATCAGTTGGTTTTCAGAAATAATCACATGTATTTCAGAAAGCATCAATTGATCTTCAGAAAGTATCAATTGTATTTCAGAAAGTATCAAATGTATTTCAGAAATTATCAAATCTATTTCAGGAAACATCAAATGTTTTTCAGAAATAACTGAATGTATTTCGGAAATATCAATTAAATTTCAGAAAATATTAATTGAATTTCAGACTCAAAAAGCAGTTTCCTAAAAAAATACGGAAAAGTTATTATTGTTTCTATTTGTAGTTAGAGAAATTGTTTACCAAAATTTAGACTTACCTTTTATGCTCTGGAAAATAAGCTATAAAGGGCGGTAATATGAAGATTACTTTATTTTTTAATCTACTACAATATAAAAACAAGGACAGGGATTGGGTATGAAGTTTTAGCTGCGATGTATTTGTAACATTTCTTAAAAAATATATTTTTGTGTAGCGTTCTGACTATTTTTATGAAATTCAATTGATATTTTCTTCAATTCAATTGATATTTTCTTAAATACAATTGTTAATTTCTGAAAATTAGTTGGTGTTTTCTGAAAATGGAAAAGGTGAAGTCTTAGTAATAGTCTACATAGTAAGTTGCTTCCCGAACTTCGTTTAAACTTCTGTTTAAAAAAATTTAATATAAGCCATTAAATACATTTTTCTTGAATTTGGATGCATAACAATGCCATTAAAATTTCGTTTATGTTTATTTTATATACTATAATTTATTTTATATACTATAATTAATTGGATCTAAGAACATTTTTCTATACTCATGGTGTAGGGTGTGGTATAGTCGGTTTAGACCAACTACAAATTTTTACTTGTTTTTAATTGCAAAATACGACTTTTCAAAGTCATAGAAATAAATTAAAAAAAAAAAAAATACAAACCTTACATTGTAACATTTTCAAAACTTCAAAATAAATGTACCAAACTTTAATATTTATTTGAATTAAATCAATCTACTCGTATGTATATGAAATAGTATAAAATTTTCTAATATAAGTTGTATGTAATTCTAATTTAAATGATATTATCACCCAATAATAAAATATGTGAAAAAAGAAATTGAACCAATATTCCGTAAACAATTCTTTAAAACATGTTAACAGAAAAACAAAGCTAGCAAGCCGTTAAGTAAGACATGTCCCTTATTTTAAAAATTGCTATTGACAGCTTGAAGATGGATCGTCGTAATGTCAACACTTCGATATCCCGCAGTTTTTTTCTCTCGCATCTTTAAGATTCACAGATTTTATATACAATATTAAAGTAATTCCTTTGTGTATTGTTGATATTGAGAATTCTCATTGGAAATTTGTATTGCCTTTACACAAGGCTAATAAGTACGCAGAAAAATAAGTATTTTTTTTTTTTATAATTTATTTATTATTTCGAAGATAAACTCTTTGATTATACTATGCAACAAAAAAAAAAAAATAAATAAATATAACAAAGATAATCTCTATATTTTTTTTGATGTGTTATGGTCCTCTAACAACACCAACAACATTCGAAATTAAAATTCTATGGATGTTTCATTTAAATTTTTTTTTCTAAAATTCTTTATTTTTGAAGAGAATCCTCCACCGGTTTTACCATAACTTGATAATAACTTGAGCAATTTTGTTACGCTATGGGTATTGATGGCTCCTTATTGCCATTGTATAGTAAAACTGCTTTAAGACTTTTTTTGGTTCTGTCGACAAATAATCTCCATTCACTTGAATCATATGTTTAGCCAAGCTTTTCAAGAAGTCCACTTATGTCGTAACAAATCGTGGGGTAAGACCATCAAAGTAAACTTTATTACTCTTATTCAATAAACACACATACGTTTAATATCCATTACAACGTAACCTAAATAAAAATTTTTAGTTTTTGTCAAAACCAGGTACCTTCACTATATTAATAATAAAATAATAAAATCAACATGATCTATTTTATGATTTATTAATACAAAAATAAAAATATTTCAATTTTGCGCTCAAACAAAATTGTTTTTCATTTTATTCTGAGTAACATCGAAACTGTTGAGTATGTAAATAATAATATTAGCATAACGTAGAGCAAATATAAATTTAAATTTGATGAAGGTTATAAAAAAAAAAAATAATAAATAAATAAACATATCCATAGAATTTCAAATTTCGATTGTTTTTGTTTTTAGAATATCATAACACATCAAATAGTATACTGATTATCAGCTATAATAAAAAATTTTCATTTTGTTATCAATTATTTTAGGCTAATTCATAAAATTTGTATTTAGTAGCATCTTAAAATAACATAAGTCGGAAGAATAACATCTTAGGCGTGATGTCGGATGTTTTATTCAAGTTCTATAACAGTGAAAGCGAATTCATGCTGGCTCAAAGCTCAAGTAAACGAAAAAATATTTTATGTATATTTTACTCCCTTTATATTAACTTGAACAAAAAACCGTGGCATAATTTTATTCTCTCGAAGGATTATTTGAAGACAATGAAATTTATTTGGAAGAATAAATCAATTTTTTTTCATTTTACAACAAACGTCGCATTTTCATTCGGAAACAGTTATACGTATATACATAAATATGAAAAGTTTAAATTAACTCTACGAAAAGTTCTCAAGATAGGTTTAAACAATTTTTAACGTACTAATATATGTATATTTTTTACGTTAATTGTGACTTATCAAATATGCAAAATTATATTCATTAATCCAATTTCCTTCCTTACCCCCTTTATATTATAGTGTCTGCTTGTGAGTTTGTCGATAAAACTTTGGATAGGTTTTTAACTCTTTTCCCGTGATCCAATGGAGCTGAAACTTTGCAGGCAGACTCGCCGCGACGCACAGTGGCTGAAAATTCTAATGAACTTTTGAACCGATATTTTAGTATTTTTTTTTTTTTTTTGAATGGATAGCTATTTAGTTGAACTTGACTCAGTTTTAATTTCACTAAAATTGATTGAGTATTTTTAAGGAATTCTAGGTCAAAGTTTAACTTTTGATTTGTTTTTAACATTTAGCGTGAAATATGGGGTTTTTATTTATTAAAATATGTGATTTTAGGATTATAATTATATTTATTTTAAATATTTTTTGTAATAATTTTTTTAAATGTTTGCACCGAAAAAAAAAAACAATATTAACACTTAAAAAACGTTAGTAATATTATCTAATAGTCTTGCTATTACTGCAGAAAAATTTATTATTTTTTGCTGCCAAATTTGTTAATTTTAGCAAAATAAATCTTCTGAATATTAGCGCAATGATTCTGATTTTTTTTTTCAAATTTTGATATGAATATATGGGTTTTTATTTTTGAATCTTTCATATTTATTTAAACATTTCATATATATGTGGGTAAGAAAATCTTTTAAAAATAAAAACTGCAATAGATTTTAATAGCTTTTGTAACAATGGGAAGTTTTGTTTATTACTATTTTTTACTAACTTTACGTACTTAAATAACAATGAAATGTAATTATAATGAATAATGCATTTGATTCAAATATTGATAGAAAATATTGCATATTCTGTTCTATGCTATTTCTGTTCTTTAGTAGTTTTTTGACTTTTTCATCTAAATCCACTTTACATTGATTTCAAATACTAGAGATCATTTGTGGAATTTTGTAAAATTTTTCTACTATCGTGCTCTCTATAAAATCTGTAATCCTTACTATTTTTTTCCTGATCCTCTTCTGATAGACCTTGTGAACTGTTGCATACATATTTCTACATTGGTACTTAGCTATGTATATTTTTGCAGTTTCCTTAGCACAATCTCAAAATTTTTTAGAAAAGAACATAATCCAAATTTATATGAATCAGTCTTGTCTACTGATTTTGTCGAGACATGGTCTATTTGGCTTGATGTTGCTTGGCATATGATACAGCTGGAATCAGCCTTCGTGTTAATCAGAGCCCGGCCTACTTTTCCATCTATCACTGTCAGCATTGATTGGTAGCTTTCTTAAATTTGCTGCCCATTGAACTGAAATTGTAATGACTGTGGTGTTGCAATTTGGGTCTTGATATCAGTAACTGCTTTGTTAATGGCATCATGAGTTTCTTTTTTGAATTCAAATTTGATTGGCCTGCAGTATTTCGTAGAAGATGGTGTCTCATTTCTCCAAATATCCTCTATTGGCGTTGTACTAGTCAAAGGCTCTGAATCTTCCAAAACCATTTCAATCGCAATGGTACAGATAATACCATGAACATATCTGAGTCCGAAATATTTTCACTACTACTTGTTATACCCTCCACTCCAGTGTTCAGAGGGTATATATAAGTTTGTCATTCCGTTTGTAATAATTAGAAAAAAAATTTTGGACCCAATAAAATATATATATTTGCGATCCTTACAACAACCGGAGTTGATATAGCGATGTCCGTCTGTCCGTCTGTGGAAATCACGATGACGGCATCAATTGGGCAGCTCGGGTGCTCTTTGACATAGAAAATGATTCATTGACATCCTGAAAAGTTTGCTATTTAAAATCGTCCAAATCGGTCGATTAGGGCCCGAGATTTGAATGAAGAACAAAAAAAAAGTCTTGAAAAAATATAATTTTCTATGTTGTTCTTGTCACGATCACGCCCTCAATAGTGCAGCTACAGTGATCATTTTTATGAGAATGATTCACCAAATTGATGGGCAGATTTCTATTTCAAAAATCATTAAAATCGGTGGAACACGTCCATTGAAATCTCTGAAAAATTAAAAAAAAAAATGAAATATATATTGTTCTTGTTGTTATTTTAAATGTTGTATTGTTGTCATAGCTGGACTTGTTGTTTTGGTGGTCATTGTGGAAATAATATAATAAAAACAAACCCTTTGTACATTTTTTTTTATCAACTCTGGTAGAAAAATTTAACAGTTTCCATTGTTTTGGCATCACTAAAAAAATTTTATCAGATCATTAATGTTATTGCCATGATCCTGCCTTCAAACTTTCAGATTGATTGGATCACGGGAAAGGGGTTAAAATCGATCCAAAATTTTTTCGACAAGCAGACACTTGATATAAAGGGAGTAAAAATTCACCAACATCTAAAGCAAATAATGCTATAATACCTAGTTGTTAATAAAAAAAACAATGTAAATTTAGCAAAAAAAGAAATTATGTATTAATTTATTTAAAGAGATAAACACAAAAATAACGTTTGATGTTGTATTTTTTGTGTGTAATATTTACATATACATACATACACATATTAAATAATACAAATAATATACATATATTCTATATATGTATATCCATAATAACTGCATGTTAGAAATAAATCGGTATATAATTTTGTTTACATAAAATTCTGCAAAATTTTGTTGTGGGGAAAATACATTTCTTTTGCATTAACAGAGTGTCACCTCATTTTGCTCAGCGTGACTATGCCACAGTAGATAACGCCACAATTTTTGTTCTAATTCGCTTTGCAATAGTTATTTCTATTTTAATATGAATGTCAATATTTTCAAGTAGATATCATACAGCACAATGTTAAGAGTATACACGGACTGGTCTTTTATTTCATAAGTTTTTTCATTATTCTTTTACAAATATGAACATAAGTTTGGCATATTAACTTTTTGTTGTCTTTACAAAATAGAGTTACCGAGTAATCAATGAGTTTTTTGCTTTTAATGTTCTGCTTTACCTACAAAATATCTGATTGCGCTTGCATCTAATTTTTAAAAATTGTTTATAATTACTAAAGCATTATTATTCACATAAATACAAAATTGCAGTTTTTAAATTTTCCATTCAAATTTTAGAAAATATCAATTCTAAAAACTGGAATTAAAATTTCCAATTATAAATTAGAAAATATTAACAGAATTTCAGAAAATCATATCAAAACGTCGGAAATAATAATTTTAAATTTAGAAGACATCAATTGCATATTTAATATATAAATTTTATTCGTTAAACACAAAATTGAAATTCCAAAAAAAACCAAATATGTTTACATTTAAAAAATGTTTACATTAAAAAAAAAAAAAAATATTGGCATTGGCATAATAGCTTTTCAATAACTTCTTTTAACGATAGTCGAATCGTTAGAAAAAGAAAATAGCAATATTATCAGTAAAATTTTTAAACGATATTCGCTATTGCTAGAGTCAGCTGTTGTTGTTATCTAAACGACAACCATTTTTGTGTTGTTTATCAAAGATTCGGCACAGCCGAATTTAACACTCTTACTTGTTTTGAAATTAATTGTGATACAAAAGCTTAATTTAAAATTGTCATGTTGTATTTATTATACCCTCCACTCCAGTGTGCAGAGGGTATATATAAGTTTGTCATTCCGTTTGTAATAATTAGAAAGAAAAATTTGGACCCCATAAAATATATATATTTGTGCACCTTATAACAACCGGAGTTGATATAGCGATGTCCGTCTGTCCGTCTGTCCGTCTGTGGCAATCACGATGACGGCATCAATCGGGCAGCTAGGGTGCTTGTTGACATAAAAAGTGATTTATGAACATCCTGAGAAATTGGCTGTTTGAAATCGTCCAAATCGGTCAAAAAGAGTCCGAGATTTGAATAAAGAACTAAAAAAAGTCTTGAAAAAATATAATTTTCTATGTTGTTCTTGTCACGATCACGTCCTCAATAGGATAGCTAAGGTGATTATTTTTAGTGAGAATGATTCAACAAGTTCTTGGGAAGATTTCTATTTCAAAAATCATTAAAATCGGCGGCACAGGTCCAGGGAAATCTCTGAAAAAGTAAAAAAAAAAAATAAAAATATGATGTTTCTATATTGTTCTTGTTGTTATTCTAAATGTTGTATTGTTCTCATAGATGGACTGTTTTTGTGGTCGTTGTGGTAATAGTATAAAAAAACTAACCCTTTGTACATTTTTTTTATCAACTCTGGTAGAAAAATTTAAAAGTTTCCATTGTTTTGGCATCACTAAAAAAATTTACTAGATCATTTCTGTCATTGCCACGAGACAATCAGATCGATTGGGTTACGGGAAAGGGAGTAAAAATTCACCAGCATCTAAAGCAAATAATGCTAAAATATGTAGTTGTTATTAAAAAAAAAAAACAATGTAAATTTAGCAAAAAAAAATTTTATGAATTAATTTATTTAAAGAGAACAACACAAAAATAACGTTTGATGTTGTATTTTGTGTGTGTAATAATTACATATACATACATATGTACATACACATATTAAATATTACAAATAATATACATATATTCTATATATGTATAATATAACATGAATGTCAATATTTTCGACTAGATATCATACAGAACAGTGTTAAGAGTATACGCGGGCTGGTCTTTTATTTCATACGTTTTTCATTATTCTTTTACAAATATGGAGTTTGGCATATTAACTTTTTGTTGTCTTCACAAAATAGAGTTACCGAGTTCAACAATGAGTTTTTTGCTTTCAAAACGGTTCTATATAGTTATATAGAATTATTATTCTGCTTTACCTACAAAATATCTGATTGCGGTTACATCTAATTTTTAAAAATTGTTTATAATTACTAAAGCAGTATTATTCACATACATACAAAATTGCTCTTTTTAAATTTCCATTCAAATTTTAGAAAATATCAATTCTAAAAGCTGGAATTAAAATTTCCAATTATAAATTATAAAATATTAATTGAATTTCAGAAAATCATATCAAAACGTCGAAAATAATAATTTTAAATTTAGAAGACATCAATTGCATCAAATTCCAAAAAAAAAAACACCAAATATGTTTACAATTAAAAAATGTTTACATTAAAAAAAATATTGGCATTTAGGAGAAATTAATAGCTTTTCAGTAACTTCTTTTAACGATAGTCGAATCGTTAAAAAAAGAAAAGCAAAATTATCAGTAAAATTTTTAAACGATATTCGCTATTGTTAGAGTCAGCTGTTGTTGCTATCTAAACGACAACCATTTTTGTATTGTTTATTCAATCGATAAAAACTTAAATTTTTAGGTTGAAATGTCGTCATACACAAATACAAATCATAAAATAGTGAAAATATTTTGTTTCTATTAAAATTTTTTTTATAGAAATAAAAAAATTAAATAGCATATTCAATTCATTATTTAATTTTCAAATAAATAAACAGAAATATTAGTAAAAAAAATAGAGATATTAAACATAAACATAAAATCATCCTGTCAAACACGAAGTAATTTCTTTTTTCTATTCTTCTTTGTGTTTTTCGCTTATTTTGACAGAGATGCCACTCGTTTACAATTTAAATATATAGAAAAATAGATTTGTCGACTGTCGTTAAGATGTTTGTACTTAGTGAATCACTTAATCCTTAGTGCAAACAACAATAGCTGTCGATATATTTTGCCATTGTCGGATCGTTGAAATTTACAGAATCGGACTACAGAAAACATTGATTTAAATTCAATGAATTTTAGAAAACCTCAAATGATATTTGAAGTTTTACAGAAAATAAAGATAACAAATTATTTTATTTAAAATATTTGGGTCATTTGGTTTTTTGCGTTTGGCATCCCTAATTTGATTATTTATTATTATTATAAATTTATTCTCAATGTTTTCCAAATATGGCAATATTTTAATAAAAAAGTTGAGAGAGCTTTTTTTTTGGTTACTATTTTGTTACTCCATCCGACCTATATGGCCGCAATGAAGAAATATTTGGCCAGTTAAAAGAAACTATACAACCATCTCCAATTAGCACGATTTAATGCATGTAGCCACCCTACACAACCATTACCTTTGCAAGGGAGGTTAAGGCGAGCTATTTAATTAGCAAAAACTAAATTAAACGAGAAGTTATGTCATATAACCGGAAACGCATGCATATAGGTATATAACCTAAATGCATGCCGATCAGCAACCACAATGACCAAAAAGCAAACACCGAAATAAATCCGAAATAATAGAAAAGGCGAAAGCCATCCCAAAGAATTTGCTGAAATAATCTGGTATTAAGTTTAACAAATTGTTTACTTTTTCCAATATTTTGTTTACATTTATTATCATTACTCAAACCGAGGTGGAGGGTATCAAAGATTCGGCACAGCCGAATTTAACACTCTTACTTGTTTGTATTGTGTTTGTCTGGAAGAACCATCACATCCTCATTTACAAAAAAGATTTAACTTTGTGTTTCCCTTGACATTCTTACTTACAACAAATATATAAAGAGAGTGGTGTATTTTGTAAGCAGATATTATTACTGGTAATAAAGCAAATAATGATAATTATAATAAGCTATAAAATACTAAAAGCACGAATTTAACATATCGCAATATGAAATTTTTTTGAGTAATTTTTTTAAATGAAAAAAAGTGTTCTACCGGTGGGTCGTGGCAGGTGCCAAAGTATATATACGGTTAAAGACGATACTTTCATCTTTCTCAAGGTGGTATACTTTCTTGTTCCCTTTTGTTCCCTAGAAGTTCTGTTCCACTAAAATTGAAATTTGACACAATATAGCAGCTTACGGTTGTTAAACGGTAGGGCTGTGACCACTTACAACAACAAAGGAATACAATCCTACCAACCTCGTAAAAAGAACCGCAGGACCGAGTAGTAGCTATTTATTTCTGAAAAAAAACCAAAAAATCACCTTTTTCTGATGTTAAAAAAAAAAAACAGTTGAGTTTGACAGCATGCCACCGCCCAAAATCTACCATAGTTTAACCTAATTTTTTTGCTACCTCAATTTTGGGTATATTAGCTACAAAGTGGCTTATAAATTTTAAAAATTGTTTACAAAAAAAATTTTACTTTTGGCTAATGAATTCAAAATTTGCGACAAAAATGATCTGACATTTTTTCCAAAAACAATTTTTTGAGTTTTGGCATATACATTTCTGTAGACTTGTTTCATTTTCAATAAATCAGTTATTTAATAACATGATGGTAAATTAATTTATAAATAAAGGGAGTATAATAAAAACTTGGTTTTTATGGGTTGGTTTTTCAACAAAATCAGAAATTGTTAAAATCACCAAATTGATTGTTTACAATAATGAGCGTTACTATTTAAAAAATAAAGAAATTAATATGAAATTTGGAACAGATTTCAAAAACAGTATCAGTAATCTGCCCAAATCGATACTCGCAATGTATCGTGTCCAGCTTATAACATGCTTCCCTTTAGAATACCGTATGAACCCTTCACTAGTCTGTGGCCACAAAAAAATTTCTTTGTGCTTGTATTTCTAATTACTACAACAATTTGATCTGGGTCCTTTAGTTAGGGCATCCAAATCAATTAAAATGAATAATTTTTGATACCCTCACGATTACATTAATATCTGGGCCCTATTTCACAAAACAACTTATTAACCTTTCACTCTGCACTTATGAAATAACATTCTTTGGCAAAGTGAAAAGTGTTTCTGATTCACAATATTCTTTGCAAATCTCACTTTGCACTAATAAAATTTTTGCAAGGACTTTGCAAAGAGTGCACTCTCTGCTGCAAAGTGAACGTGCAGAGTGTTCCACAAAGCATTTAATCGTCGTTGCATTTCTAACTTATCACTTTTCACTTTGCATTGTCAAATAGAACTTGTTAAAATGAGTCGCAAAATAAAAATTAAAAAAAAAAAAAATGCGCTGTTACGTGTGATTAAAGAAAAAAAGATATTTTATTTGCTAGTTTTCAAAAGAACAAAGAACGTATTTTTTTTTTTAATTATTGTAAATATTTAAAACATATTTAGGTTTACATTTCATTTTGAAAGTTAATAAATTAGATAAACAATCCCAATCCCTGCAACTGGCATTGGCCCAAAAAACATCGACCTATGCAAGGGACAGGGATATTAACTTGGATTTGATTTAAATGGAAGCACTCTTTAAAATTAAAGTTTTGTATTCCCGCAAAATTAATTCGGTATCTATATTTTCTTGCTATAACCGTGTCTTCACTATCGTCGAACAAAAACTCACGTCGTAATATTTTGAAAGCTTCACCAGTTATAACAATATAAATTTATGAAGCGTCGTTTACCTTGCAAATTTTTGGCAAACTTATTAAAGTTTGCTGTGCAAAAATAGAATTTACAGTTTTTGTGGAACGAAACAGCATAATTATTTACAAAGTCTTTGCAAATTACACTTTTCAATATTTACTTTGCACTTTGCACAAGAGAACATACGTGGAACAGAAATTGCAAATAATATAAAAATTGCAAAGACTGCAAATTACACTTATCAATTTCAACTTATCAAATTTTATAGTTCTGAGCAATATAAAGTTTTGCAAATTGATGAAAAATTTGATAAGTGCAAAGCTAAAAGTTGATAAGTTGTTTTGTGGAATAGATCCCTGGACAAATGTAAACAAAATATTTGAAAAAGTGAACAATTTGATAAACTTAGTACTAAACTATTACAACAAACACACTGAATTTTTTGCATTATTTTAGAGATGTCTCCAAATTTTAGGTCATATCTTCGCACAATGATGTCCGATTTACTCCATTTTAAATACCAACCTAACTAAAATAATGACAACAATATAATCCTAAGTTTTTCCAGGTAAATGGTTTATTCTGTGATTGAGCGTGATTTCAATACACAGATGGACAGACGTACGGAGAGACAGACATCACTATATCGACTCGATTTGTTATAAGGACTTAGAATATATACACTTAACCTTAAATATCAGGTACTCACACAAGTTGTACAAGACACCCTAACCGATCATAACAATTCCCTAAACGATTTAACACCTCATTCGGAACTTGTTTCAGGAACTTCAATAAAATATATCTTGAAACGTCTTAAGACTAGAAAATCTTGTGAGCTTGATAACGTCAAAAATGAATTCTTAAAAAATCTTCCAGTATCTGGAATAAAACGTTTAACCTCTGTTATAAACGTTTGCCTAAAGCTACAGTATTTCCCAAAGCCTTGGCTATGGCAAAAGTGGGAAAAACCGCTAGCGATACGGGAAGCAATCGACCAATTAGTTTACTAAGTGGCTTAAGTAAAATATATGAAAAAATTTTAAAAGAAAAATTAAGCCTCTTTATTGGTAGATACAATATTATTCCTAAAGAGCAGTTTCGTTTTCGACTCTTCCATAACACTACACAACAAGTAAAACGCATTGAAAACTTTGTGAAAAGTGAATTTGCTAATCAAAGGTCAACCGGTATGGTGTTATTAGATATAGAAAAAGCTTTTTTTTCTATGGTTTTCCCCACTACCTTATAAATATTGTACAAAGCTTTTTAAAAAATCGCAGATTTTGTAAACTCCGCATCTTCAGAAACTTATAACATAGATGCTGGTGTTCCACAAGGCTCTGTCGTAGAACCTCTATTATATTTAACATACTGTTCAGACATCCCTAAAAATGCAGAATGCAATTATGCTTTTATTGCCGACGACACTGCAATTTATTATTCTGATAAACTTCCTCAGCCCATCATATTCAATTTACAAAATGCCCCTGATAGCCTTTTCGAATATTTTGTTAAATGGAAAATTAAAACAAATGCTGGAAAATCGCAAGCTGTATTTTTTACGAAAAAGAACCAGTCCTTGTAACCTCCCCAGTTCAGATTTATTACAGATATTTCCTGGTTTAATTACCTTAAATATTTGTTAATATTTTAGATCAGCAAAAAAGTATTAATTTTTTATTATTAATTTATTAATTTTATTTTCCAAATAAATATATATAAATATAGATTTACATAGCTACGCCAGTTGCTATCTGCTAATTTCAAAATACACATTAGCAATATTTGAATGCAAACCATGTTTGCGAAAAACGCGATATACTTTTTTCTATGTGGGATATCAATTATTGTTAAAGATCGATTGAAAAAAAATGAATGAATAAAAAAAAAGAGTCCGTTAAGCTTTCCTGAACAATTGTGCATTTTAGATAGCACTTTTTCAAGAGCTTCAGTCGATGGTAATAAGTTAAACTATATAAAAGAAACTTATAAAAAATTTAAATAAAATTTGATAAATCTTTTTTCGACAACTTTCGACAAATGATAATTTTTTTTATCGAATAAATTTTTATGATAATTTGCAATCACTAGTAAGCCCTCATATGCAGTTCCTATATGTAGTTGAAAATATTAGTCTACATTTATATAAACCAAAAATTTGTTCAAACTACTGTAAACAAACAAAAAACAATGTCACTCCAATTTGTGCATGCCTCTACTTATGAATATCTATGACATCAGTATGGCTGTATATGCATACGATTTACGACATACGGAATCGGATAATCGACCTAGTTTTTTTTTAACTTTTGACACATAAAGATTCTTATCATTATATATATATAACATTTCCGATATATTTGTGACCACTCCAAATATTGTCATACCCGAAACTAGTCCGTTTGTATTATCACATCCGATATGAAATTAAACACTAAATTTGAATAGGTTAAAATTCAAGTTTTGAAAAGTAATACAATTTTACTAATGCTTTCTTAGTTAATAGTTTTACTTCAATTGAATTGAATTGTAAACTGTTTTAATATAAAAATGAATATTTTGTGTAGTGCCCAAATCATTTCCCAAAGGAGTTAATGGTTTTATATTCCATCATAAAATTCAATGTACTCGAACTGCTGGTAGAAAAAGAAAAAAATGAAAAAAAAAGTGTGAAACATGTATAAAACTCTAAAGCCGTCGTAATTGCTAATGTAAGTGTCAACAAATGGCAACGCTCAGCCCAAACAATGCCATACCATACTGGCAAAGGCAATGTGGTTGTTATTTCAATGGCCAGCTGAGAATACAAGAGGAAAGTGTCACTCACTCACTCTTACACTCTCACACTATCTTACATACAGCAAGCGATATATTCATTTGTTCGTGTTGCTTTAAAACTGAGTTTTTGACAGAAGCGGTGAAAATTTAAGATTGATCACCAAACTGAGGATACAACATAATAGAACAAACATACGAAAATGGACAAAGTAAACGTGTTAAAACCTAAATATTGTTAAAAATATTTTTTTTTTTTTTAGCAATTTTCATTTCAATATAAAAGTTTTTATTATTTAATGGAATAGGAATCCCTTGTGTTTAAATAATTTTTTGTTAGTTTTTGCTGAAAGATCTAAAATATAAAATTTACAAGTAATTTTACAATTTAGTTATAGAGAAAAAACAGTTTTGTTGTAGCAACAGAATAACTTAGTTATATATGTCGAACTACTCTACCTAATGTCACATCCTTATCTCGGTCTTCTCAGCAGAATTTATGTTATGATAAACGAATATTTAATTTTTTTTTTGGAGTGGTAGAACTTATGAAGATGAATATGGTAGGAAGAGGGAAATAATTTGATAGATTACAATATGTTGAAAGACATTCTAATAAAATCCACTATTGGACGAAAATAATGAAAAGAATCAGAAATAAATCTCTTTATTTCATATACATATTTGATATCTACATTGTCAGAAGAAAATGGACGGACGCACAAGTATAATCTACTCAGAAAAAGATTCGGTAAAAAAATGTAAATAAATGATCGATGTGTGATCGGAAAAATAAATGGTGTAAGACATCAGAGCAAGCCAAAAATTTGATATTTTCGAATGCAGTATATATCATTTTTCTTATTCCACTAAATCTATTTTACTGGTAAAAATAGTCGGAAATATATTGATTCACTTCTAAGAATGAATTAATATTTAATAACAAATATTGGGAGACAGTTTATGCTTTGTAGGTATACATTTCAAATTAATATTAAAGCAGTTTTATTGCAAGATATTTTCAGAAGTCTGCGTTAAAATTTGCTTGTATTTTATACATTAAACCTAAAATAGATATCAAAGATAAATGCTTTGTAATCTGATTAACTAGAATTACGGTTTAGTTGAAGTACTAATAATTACACGGTGCTACACTGAAAAATAACTTGTCAAATGACCTAGGTTGTTGGCGTAGCTAAGTGTATTATGTAACCGGTTTTAAAAGTTGCAATATACCCTCAAATTTCCGAGATATGGGGAAGAGAATATTTTTGGGGACTGGCGCACTTAAACATGTGTAACTCAGTCATTTTTTAACCGCTCTGGAATTTTAAAATGGTATTAGTAAGAAACGAATGAGTTCTTTCCGAATATATACACTTTCACTATACTATTAATATAAATATGTAGAGATTTTTTCAATAATATCTAAAATTTTCAGTTTTTTTTTTTAACTTTTTCAACTTCTTTTAAAACTTCAATAGTCTCAAAGCCAGTCCCCAAAAATACCAGTATTTAAATTGGAAATTCAGGGTGGTCATAGGACTTAATATATGAAGCAGGAGTGGTACCTCCCATACATAGAGTGTGTTTAATATCAACTATCTGGAGCAATATAAAATACAGAATTATGAAACTTTGTAATGTGTCCTCAGGTTATTAATTTGATTAGTCGTGCTCAAAATGGGCGGGATCGGACAAGTGGGAATTGCAACTCCCACACAAATATGAATAAGCGTTATGGCACTTACTCTACGAAGCAAAATATTTGGAGTATTAAAGCATCTAGAGCTTCTAAACATTATGTGAGTCCAAAAATTACACAAGGGAACAATGGTTCTGTTGATTAAGAACTGAATATTGTTTTTAAGGTTATTTGGGACGCTGAATCCAAATCTGCCCTTGTTTTTTTTCTATCAGCTCGACTTTTCGAGATATACCGTTATGTTCAAAATTAAGGCACTTCCGCTACATATATTGGAATAACTTGAAAACGGTTCACCATATTAAATTAAAAAAAAAATCCGAAACTCGCAAACAATATTCTCTTAAAGCCGTGCTTACTTTGTTTTTAAATTTTCCAAGTAGTTTTAGAGATATCGTTCAAGTTTTGAAAAAAAAATTAAAATTTTTAAAAAAAAAACATTTTTTTTGTTCTTTAAAAATTCCTAAAAAATAAAAATGGGACAAAAATCACAGTTTTGGTCTACAAACAGTTAGCTAAATATATTTCGAATAAAATGAGCTTTATTTCATTGCAATCGGTGCACAACTTTTGATTTTGTTCACGATTTACTGAATTGATATAAATCGCGATTTCCATACAAAAATAACATTTTCTAATGTGTAAGTGTTTGTATGTAATAAGTTAGTTTTTTATGATTCTAAAAATTAAAAAAATTAAGTAATAAAAAAAGATTATTTCATTTTTATGGTTGCGGTAGCAAACTCATAACGCCTATAAATTTTATTGTCCCTTTATGACACCTAGTCAGTTCACAGTCAATTAAAGAGAAAAAAGAAAAGTCCACTTGTTTTTATTGATTTGTGGTTTACCGTTGGTAACGGATGATTTTTTAAAGGAATTCCCCTGAACACATGTGTTCATTCATAAGTGACTGTCAATAAAATTGTGGATATAATTTTTTTTGGTACTTCAGTAAAAAACTACTAAGTATTTTTATGGGTTCATTCAACCAATTTTTCTCATTCAACAAGTGTTTACGAAAGCGAAAAGTATAACGACAAAAAATATAAATCATTTTACATTGAACATTTAATCAGTCAACACAAAAAAGTTCAATTTTGTTCCCGTGTGTTATTTATTGAAAATTCTGTTACTTTGATATATACTTCAAAATTGTGCAATGGCTACGTCAAGAAACACCTGTAAAACAATCCCAACTATTTTTGTAACATATGTGGCGAATACACGTTTATAAAAAATAGAAAAAGTGTGTCAGATTTTATTAAAAAAATTTATTTTGACTACTTCGGATTTACCATGGAAACCCGTGACAAGTACTGGATTCCTAATACTGTATGTAAAAACTGTGTAGAGTATTTAAGGTTATGGGCAAACAAGCAACAGACCCACTTCAAGTATAAAACACCAATGATCTGGCGGGAACCTTCGAATCATTATGATGATTGTTATTTTTGCGCTGTCAACATAACAGGCATTAATAAAACAAACCGGTCTAAATGGGTTTATCCTAACGTGTTGTCTATTACCCAACCAGTCCTGTACTCTAGTGAGGATTCAGAACCACAACCATCTACATCTACACACAATTTCCACGACTTACGACAAAATGTTCCTTCACCAATTTCTGAATTTGGATCAGATGACTTGCATTTAGATATTTCTTCTGAACGCGAGCAATTTAATCAGGAGGAGCTTAGTGATTTAGTGAGAGACCTTGGACTTTCTAAAAAAGCATCTGAAATTCTTGCTTCTCGATTAAAGCAAAAAAATCTGTTAACCCAAGGAACAACAATTTCATACTACCGTAACAGAGAAAAAAAACTTACTTCCATTCTTTTGCGAAGACGATGAATTTGTTTATTGTTCAGATGTTCCTGGTTTAGTAACAGCGATGGGATTAGAGGAGTATGATCCAAATGACTGGCGACTATTTATAGATTCTTCTAAACGCAGCCTAAAATGTGTACTTCTGCATAACGGTAATAAATTGGGTTCGTTGCCCATTGCACATTCAACTAAAGCTAAAGAAGAATATTCTACAATTGCCTCAGTTATAAATAAAATAAAGTACAACGAACACCGCTGGCTAATTTGTGTGGATCTAAAAATGGTGAATTTTCTTCTAGGCCAACAAGGTGGCTACACAAAATATCCGTGTTTCATTTGCTTATGGGATAGCAGAGCCAGATCTGAACACTGGAGTAAGAAAGACTGGCCTTCGAGGGAAGCTATGGTTCCAGGAAACCACAATATAGTTAATCAACCACTTGTGCCCAGGGATCGCATAATACTGCCACTTCTCCATATCAAGCTAGGACTTATGAAACAATTTGTCAAAGCTCTCAACAAGGACGGTGATTGTTTTAGATATATCAGTAAAAAGTTCAACAATTTGAGTTCGGAGAAACTGAAAGCTGGCATTTTTGATGGCCCTCAAATCAAAAAATTAATCAATGATGAAAATTTTAGTAATTCCATGACAGATATTGAAAGAAATGCTTGGAATGAATTTGTTTGGATAGTGCGCAATTTCCTGGGAAACAAAAAGAGTGAGCACTATTCGGACCACGTGGATAACATGTTGTCACATTTCAAGCAGCTTGGTTGTAATATGAGCATTAAGGTGCACTACCTACACAGTCATTTGGATTGTTTCCCTGAAAATCTTGGAGACTTCAGTGAAGAACAAGGTGAACGTTTCCATCAAGATATCCGCACTATAGAGGAGCGGTACCAGGGTCACTGGGATAAGCATATGATGGCGGACTATTGCTGGAGCATTAAAACAAATCCCTCTAAACAAGGTTATTTAAGAAAATCTTATAAAAGAAAATTTTTCGATGAGTTGTAATTACATTGTAATATTTGTGTATTAAAATTTTTTATTTTTCTTTAAAATTCTCTTTTTGTGTTAAATTAAAAAGTATAGCTGACCATAAAAATGAAATAATCTTTTTTTATTACTTAATTTTTTTAATTCTTAGAATCATAAAAAACTAACTTATTACATACAAACACTTACACATTAGAAAATGTTATTTTTGTATGGAAATCGCGATTTATATCAATTCAGTAAATCGTGAACAAAATCAAAAGTTGTGCACCGATTGCAATGAAATAAAGCTCATTTTATTCGAAATATATTTAACTAACTGCTTGTAGACCAAAACTGTGATTTTTGTCCCATTTTTATTTTTTAGGAATTTTTAAAGAACAAAAAAAATGTTTTTTTTAAAAAAATTTTAATTTTTTTTTCAAAACTTGAACGATATCTCTAAAACTACTTGGAAAATTTAAAAACAAAGTAAGCACGGCTTTAAGAGAATATTGTTTGCGAGTTTCGGATTTTTTTTTTAATTTAATATGGTGAACCGTTTTCAAGTTATTCCAATATATGTAGCGGAAGTGCCTTAATTTTGAACATAACGGTATATCTCGAAAAGTCGAGCTGATAGAAAAAAACCAAGTGCAGATTTGAAATCAGCGACCTCAAATTAGTAAAAATTTGCTATAAATTTCAAATCAACACAAAAAAAGTTCAATTTTG
Organism: Cordilura impudica; assembly: GCA_963682025.1. Classification (NCBI taxonomy): domain Eukaryota; kingdom Metazoa; phylum Arthropoda; class Insecta; order Diptera; family Scathophagidae; genus Cordilura; species Cordilura impudica. The sequence goes on along the minus strand of OY821517.1, from coordinate 193,239,362 downwards.
TTCCCTTGTGTTATTAATGTGAGTATTCGAGTCAAAAATGGAGGTGATCAAACAAAATTTAATATTTGGACTATGGGTTATTCACTATTGCATGATTAGTTATTTTTTTAAGTAGTCGAACCTATACCATTCTGTGGTCAGTATAAAATGAGTTTGTGTCGATGATTGTATCTCCCAAAAATACTCGACCTAAAATGTGGGTATTTTATTATACTGATCGAACCGAAATCAGTTTCTGATTCGATTTAGCGATGTGCGTCCGTCCGCCTGTCTATGTGTCCATATAGACCTTGTAATCAAACTACAAGTCGCAAATGTCCATACATATAATTTTTATTGAAATTTGATACATTAGCTTTTGTTGGCCATAGCATAATCGGTATAGAAATTGGTGGATATCGGTGCATAGATAGACCTAGACCCCTTACAAATGATTTAAATTACCTTTAGGTCAAGATTTTCATAGTAAATTTTTTGCATGTGCGTTTATCCATTAATCAGCAATCCAAAAATAAACTCTGTGGTACAATTTTTTATCATAGTGCCTATAAAAACTAATTACGGATCTTCAGTTAAATCTATCTGTTCTTGGGAAAAATAAGTGACTAATTTGAATTACTTTTTTTCTGATAATAAATAATTAAACTCTTATTTATATGAGTTTACTTTATGTTGACGGTTTCTGCGCTCCAATAACTCCTACAAATGCTATACAGCATTAAGACCGTGTGATTGGGATGTTGATTTGAATTAATTTTTAGTATTGTAGAACAACCACAACCACCACATTATGTGCCGTATATTTTGGATAATTATCCTGTTGGAATCAAAAATCTTCTACCAAGCGCAGTTGCTGTGCGCTTTGTTTTAAATTTTGTTCCAAATGATTACCTATCCAAGTTGATCCATTGTAGAATAAAAAAATTGCCTACCATTCAACCTAAAACTTTAATGCCACCCTCTCCTCTGTTTAACATTTGGCAAAATATGTTAATTTTTTAATACAGTTCCACTTTTTTTCCTTTAATGCCGAAAATGCGAAATTGCTTTAATCTGAAATCACGTCGCCAACATTTTGGGGACCCATTTTTTCTATTGAATTCAGAAATTAAGGGATTTCTACATGCTGCACGACAATGATCGTCAGATTTTTTAATATTTTGAATTGTATTAATATTTTTTATCCTTATGGATGGCTTTTTTTGAATGAGTTTTTGATTTTAAAGCCAATTCTGGGATTCTGTTTTACTGATGCCAAAATAGTTTGCCTTTCGCACTCAGTTAGTTTAGAGGGATGACCAGAACTAGGTTTTGACAAAATTAAATTGGTGAACGACACACTGAGGAGTAGCATTTGCCTAAGATCCTCACTATTTCATAAAAAGATTAACATACTTTCTGAGCTTTAGGATAATTCCTCTCACATCAGCACCGATTTATTTGATTTTGGGACTCATCTTAAAACTAAAAATCTAAAAATATCGATGGGATTCCCTTAACTGTAAATGTACGAATACTTTTTGTGGCACTTATGGTTTCCACACTGCGTTTTTTCGTTATAAACAAAAAATGTAAGTAGAAACGCTCTGAAAGTTTTTTTGAAAACAAGTAACATTCTAATGTGTCAGTGGTAAAAAGTACAATGCTCAAAATATTTTATTGCAATTAATATTAATATTTAAAATTTGCATTTTCAAATGTATGGATACTTTTTCTAGCAAGTGTATAAGTTTCTGTAGGCCATAGCATGTATGTTCAGACATAATCACCATACAAATGACCTCTATGAGACCGACTTAAATTGACCTAGGGTCCAAAGTATCAAATCGCTCACAGTCGAATTCAGTTGACAGTCCAAAAATAATCTCTGCTCTTAGTCAGAGTCCCCAATAATTTGCTTCCCGATCTTCATTTTATTTATTTATCAAAAATCAAAAATATTGCACAGATTTTTCTCAAATTTGGTAGGTATATGTCTCTGCAATATGCAAGTGACCTTACAAAATATGGTCATAATCGGTACATTTTTCGACCTAGTCTCGATATGAAAATGGCATCCGATGTGAACTTTGTAATATCGGTTGGCAACAAATTTATGCCTATTTTCTATAAACAATTAGTTGGACCTACGACCGTTTCTTTAGATTCATGGTATAGGGTATCGTATAGTCGGTCTAGAGCGAATATAATTTTCTCAATTGCTTTTATATGACGAAGGCAAAATCACGACAGTGTTTACAAACATCTGTTGTTGCAACGAAAAATATAGTTAAAAAAGTACCAAGTAGTTTAATTAGTTAATTACAGTAATTTGTGTGTTTAGAATAGCTATTATAAAGTTAAAATAAATATTTCTTCCGAAAATAACTGAATTTTCATTTGTACTGAAAACTTTTACCTGGAACAACAAACGGAAAAACTGTATGATTGTATCGCGGTATATGGGAATCATAGAGTTGATCTATAGCTACTATAATTGTGTTATTTGTCAATGCATAAAATGGAAACATATTATTAACTCCTTTCTTTTAACTCATACTCTCTGTCTGTCTGTCTGTCGTGGGGCAACCCCGTTCCCCCTTATCCAACTGATCTGAAACTTGTCCCTTAGTCTTGTTGTGACTATATAATTTAATATGATTAATGATAATGATAATGACAATGATTTAAAACCCATTTCCCCTCATTAGATCGATCCTAAAATAGATTAATTTTAAGATAGTCACACACAGACACGGAGTGATTTATACTCTATTTCCCCTCATCCTATCGATCTGAAACTTTGTCCATAGACTTGACCAAAGATTAATTTTAAGATAGTCTAACACAGTCACGGAGAGATTCAAAACTCATATGCATAAGGAAAGAATGAGTTTTAATAAAAACTTTGTTTTTATGGGTTAGGTTATTTTTATTACTATTTATACCCTATACCACTATGTGGTTTGGGTATAATGACTTTGTGCTGCTGTTTGTAACAACCAAAAATATTTGACCTACACCCATTTTTAATTATACCGATCGAATCAGAATCACTATCTGATTCGATTTAACGATATCCGTCCGTCCGTCTGTGTGTCCATGTAAAGCTTGTAATCAAACTGCAGGTCGCAAATATGAATATATTTTGGCGAAATTTGGTATTTGATCTTTTATCGGCCATGGGATGCACGCTATTGAAATTGGTGAGCCTAGCCCCCATACAAATGACCCCTATAAAATCAACATATATTGCCATAAGATCCAAATTATCATACAAATCTTAGTCAAATTGGGGTTGAATGTATATATTACATCCGTTAATCAGTAGTCCAAAAATGATCCCTATTGGACAACTCTTAGTCATAGGCCCCATATAGAGCTGCTTCCCGATCTTCACTTAAATCTATCAAAAAAAAAAAAACAAGTAAGAAAATTACAGTCGGTCTAGACCGACTATACGATACCCTATACCATGCGTTTCGAAACCCTATCTCTTAGGCCCAACTAACTGGACATAGAAAATAAGCAAAAACCAAATTTGAGTGGGATTTTTATTAATTTTTTTGGCTGCAGTTATGAAAAAGTTCATACCCGATGCTATATCTATATGGGGACTAGGTCCAAAAATGGACCAATCCTGATCATGTTTGGTAAAGTCTCTTGTATTTTGCAAAAATATATACAACAAAATTTGAGAAGAATCAGTGGAATATTTTTGTTTTTTAATAGATTTAAGTGAAGATCGGGAAGCAGCTCTATATGGGGCCAAAGGAATCATTTTTGGACTACTCATTAATGGATATAATGAACGCATACAAATCCAATTTGAGTAAGATCTATATGACAATTTGGATCTTGTGGCAATTTATGTCGATTTCATAGGGGTAATTTGTATGGGGGCTAGGTCTGAACATGGACCGATTCTCACCAATTTCAATAGCGTTCATCCCATGGACGATAGAAGCTTACATACCAAATTTCATCAAAATATATTCATATTTGCGACCTGCAGTTTGATTACAAAGTTTACATGGACACACAGACGGACGGACGGACGGACGGACATTGTTAAATCAACTCAAAAAGTGATTCTGATTCGATCGGTATAATTAAAGATGGGTCTAGGTCAAATATTTTTGGTTGTTACAAACAGCAGCACAAAGTCATTATACTAAAACCACAGGGTGGTATAGGGTATAAATATTGCACTGATTCTTCTCAAATTTTGTTTGTATATATTTTTGCAAAATACAAGAGACTTTACCAAACATGGTCAGGATCGGTCCATTTTTGGGCCTAGTTCCCATATAGATATAGCATCCGATATGAACTTTTTCATATCTGCAGCCGAAAAAATTAATAAAAATCCCACTCAAGTTTGGTTTATGCTTATTTTCTTTATCCAGTTAGTTGGGCCTGAGAGATAGGGTCTCTAAACGCATGGTATAGGGTATCGTACAGTCGGTCTAGACCGACTATAATTTTTTTACTTGTTTTATATATAAAAATTTGAATTGATCGATTTAGATTAGTAATATTATTTGTTTCTTAATTAAAACTGATGCCATCTCTATCCGGTATGTGAAATTGGGAAAATATGATGCCGGGTTATCATCGTTGTTTGCAACGAATGATCTCCGGTATCATAACAGCTATGAAGTTAAGATTGACATCATAAGTTGTGTTCATGCTAATTAAAAATTAATAGAGCCCGCTTTAAAAGGAAACAAAACTCCCAACTACGGATTTGTTTCAAAGAAAAAAATCTGCTTTGGAAATAAAAACCTCATACAATCGCTGAAACTTAGATTAAACCATGTGCAATATAAATAAATATGGACGCGAAACATAAAACTTTACCTATTCCGCTATCCAATAACGCTACGACCGAATGTGATATATCTCAGAAGAAGTTTTAAAACAGATTGTGGAGCAAAGAGAATAAAGTTTGGAGAAGTTTTGGGTATTATCTCGAAGACTGTAACTTAGATCTCAAAGTGGGATATTTCTACGTAACAAAGGCTCACGAATTAAATATTTTGCTTCACTTCACAGATATCAATTTTGTGCCTTCTTTTGCTTACTCTGCAGATATTTTTAGCTATCAGTCCAAGGTGTATGAATATATTGAAGGCCGAGGAGAAAGTTACATAATTTCAAGAAAGGTTGGCTTTCTATGGCGGAAGAGAAACAGTTTACTTGTAAGTTAAACCTTAAATTGATGTCAGAATACTGGAATGTGTAAAAAGAATCTGAAATATCTTCAAATTATTATCGTCGGAATTATTTGTTGCATATTTGTAGCAGACACCTGAATAAGAAACCCTGTTGCAAACTTTAATCACGTCTTTATATTTTAAAATGTTGTACTGAAATTTATTGAACTCAGTGCATTTTCCTTAAATATGAATTATGAGTTATTAATATTTATAACTAGTTTTTTTACCCGGTCTTGCCCGGGATCCAAAGGCCCTTGACTTGAAAAATGGTTCACTGTGCTTACCACGCGCTGAGTACTTAGTCCCCAATGAACAAATTCCCCCAAAAAAATGAACTCTCTCCCCAAAAATTTGTATGGGATTGGGGAATTTTTTCATGATGAAAACATTCTCCAATGTTTACGTTTTTTCATTTTTGAATTAAGAAGTTTTTCTATAAGACGCTATAACAAAAATGATGCGAAACCGCTTAAGTTTTTTTTTTTAAGTTTATTTATTTTGTAAACATCAAATATAACGGAATCGTTTGCATATTAAAGGTGTTATTACATGATGTGTTTTTTACATATGTACTGTCAAATTTTCCCACAACAAAAGTTGTACACATCGTGTGATACATATGAAACATTGTTTATGTACAATACATGAGGAAAGTCACAAGTACATTTTTCAATTAGAACAGGTTCTATTTTTGCACGACAAACATATGAAAATACAACACTGCTTGTGGCGAAAGAAAAACAGAGTAAATTATAAAGATTAATATTGAAAGAAAAATAAATTGTTTAATATTAATTAACAATTAAAAAATATATAACTTTTTTTTAACAATAAATTTTTGTAAATTCACAAATTAAATCAGCTGTTGTTTACATTTAGAGGTTATGTCATACGGAAATACATATGCACGTGTGATAGCAAAAATTATGAATCGTATGTAAAAGACAATTTTGACAGACATGAGGAATTTCATATGGATAAAAAAAAGTGACAGTACATATGTAAAAAACACTTCGTGTAATAGCACCTTAAAGGAATCAGAACTTTTACAAATTGAATTAGTTCATTCAATAAATGGTCATCATTGAGCAGAGATGTCAAATTTATAGAAGTTTCAAAAATGGAAAATGGATGCGACTTTTAAAATTATGCCGCAAAGTTGCTTGAAGCAACTGCTTATAGTATATGTGTGGCCTATTTGGATCAACAGGCAATTATTGCACATACGTAGATAAAATTTATCATAACACTTTTCACTGAGCTGTGTTCCGCAAGCGTGACGCGTCTACGTCCGCGCGTTTGGCAGCCTCACCCATGCTGCCGCCCAGTTGTCGTCAATTTATTGTAATCTGAGTATAACTATTAATTTATCCATATTAGTTGAAAATTGTACTTAGTCTTCTTAAATAATCTGTTTGGGTATCCAGAAGAAGCGTTAATTTCATCAAAAAATTAATTGAGTCTTTTCGTCATAAACTGATCATTTCTTTTAATATAAATTTGCCTACGAATTCCTGCAACATAAAATTTGGTGCCGAAAGCCGGGAACATAAAACTGATGACGTGTTTGAAATTCTTATGGCGTTTTCTTTTCTGGCAAAAATGTTACACTTTTTTCCCAATTCGCACTTTTTTCTCTTTTTGTGTTCTTTTCTAAAAAAATGTCGACCTTTTCTAACAATGCCGCACTATAAATATGTAAAGAAGGTGCATTTTTCGCACTCTAAAAAAATCAGAGGGGGAGAATAACACGATAAAATAGCTGACATTTGTGTTGTTTATAAATGCGTGTTTGTGTGAAGAAAAAAAAATAAGAAAAGTATAATTTTTATTGTTTTGTTTAAAATAAATTATTAATATGGAAAATATCAATTTTTTTTTTTAAATTTTTATTGTTCCTTTTTGGTGTCCAAGAATAAAAACGTCAACAAAATCAATAACAAGTAAGAGTGTTAAATTCGGCTGTGCCGAATCTTTGATACGCTCCATGTCGGTTTGAGTATTGATGATAAATGTAAACAAAATGTTGGAAAAATATGCATGCATTTCCTATATGCATGCGTTTCCGTTTATATGACATAACTTCTCGTTTAATTTAGTGTTTGCTCATTAAATAGCTCGCCCTAACCTCCATTGCAAAGGTAATGGTTGTGTAGGGTGGCTATATGCATTAAATCGTGCTTTTTGGCTTTTAACTGGCCAAATATTTCTTCATTGCGGCCATATAGGTTGGATGGAGTAACAAAATAATAACCGAAAAAAGCTCTCTCAACTTTTTTTTCAAAAAAATATTGCCATATTTGCAAAACATAGAGAATAAATTTATAATAATAAATAATTAAATTAGGGATGCCAAACGCAAAAAACCAAATATCGCAAAAATTTTAAATAAAATAATTTGTTATCTTTATTTTCTGAAGGACTTGAAATATTCATCCAAAAAAAATTGTGAAAATTTATATATAAATAACATTCTCATCAAATTGCGTTTATTTATGTAACAATTTTTATGTTCGCAATTCCGACAATGGCAAAATGTATCGACAGCTATTATTGTTTGCACTAAAGGTACTATTACACGATGTGTACATATGTACTGTCACTTTTTTTTATCCATATGAAATTCCTAATGTCTGTCAAAATTGTCTTTTACATACGATTCATAATTTTTGCTATCACACGTGCATATGTATTTCCGTATGACATAACCTCTAAATGTAAACAACAGCTGATTTAATTTGTGAATTTACAAAATTTATTGTTAAAAAAGAATTATATATTTATTAATTGTTAATTAATATTAAACAATTTATTTTTCTTTCAATATTAATCTTCATAATTTACTCTGTTTTTCTTTCGCCACAAGCAGTGTTGTATTTTCATATGTTTGTCGTGCAAAAATAGAACTTGTTCTAATTGAAAAATGTACATGTGACTTTCCTCATGTATTGTACATAAACAATGTTTCATATGTATCACACGATGTGTACAACTTGTGTTGTGGGAAAATTTGACAGTACATATGTAAAACACACATCATGTAATAACACCTTAAGGATTAACTCATTCACTAAGTACATACATCTTAACGACAGTCGACAAATCTATTTTTCTATTTATTTAAATTGTAAACGAGTGGCATCTCTGTCAAAATAAGCGAAAAACACAAAGAAGAATAGAAAAAACATATTACTTCGTGTTTGACAGGATGATTTTATGTTTATGTTTAATATCTCTATTTTTTTTACTAATATTTCTGTTTATTTATTTGAAAATGAAATAATGAATTGAATATGCTATTTAATTTTTTTATTTATATAAAAAAGTTTTTTAATAGAAGCAAAATATTTTCATTATTTTATGATTTTTATTTATGTATGACGACATTTCAACCTAAAAATTTAAGTTTTTATCGATTGAATAAACAACACAAAAATGGTTGTCGTTTAGATAATAACAACAGCTGACTTTAACAATAGCGAATATCGTTTAAAAATTTTACTGATAATTTTGCCTTTCTTTTTCTTAACGATTCGACTATCGCTAAAAGAAGTCACTGAAAAGCTGCTAATTTCTCCTGAATGCCAATATTTTTTTAATGTAAACATGTAAACATATTTGGTGTTTTTTTGGAATTTGATGCAATTGATGTCTTCTAAATTTAAAATTATTATTTCCGACGTTTTGATATGATTTTCTGAAGTTCAATTAATATTTTATAATTTATAATTGGAAATTTTAATTCCAGTTTTTAGAATTGATATTTTCTAAAATTTGAATGGAAAATTTAAAAAGTGCAATTTTGTATTTATGTGTATAATACTGCTATAGTAATTATAAACAATTTTTAAAAATTAGATGTAATCGCAATCAGATATTTTGTAGGTAACGCAGAATAATAATTCTATATAACTATGTAGAACTTTTTTGAAAGCAAAAAACTCTTTGATAACTCGGTAACTCTATTTTGTAAAGACAACAAAAAGTTAATATGCCAAACTTATGTTCATATTTGTAAAAGAATAATGAAAAAACGTATGAACAAAATAGAACAAAAATTGTGGCGCCATCTACTGTGGCATAGTCACGCTGAGCAAAATGAAGTGACGCTCTGTTAATGCAAAAGAAATGTATTTTCCCCACAACAAAATATTGCAGAAATTTATGTAAATAAAATAATATACCGATTTATTTCTAACATGCAGTTATTATGGATATACATATATAGAATATATGTATATTATTTGTATTATTTAATATGTGTATGTATGTATATGTAAATTTACACACAAAAAATACAACATCAAATTTTATTTTTGTGTTTTTCTGTTTAAATAAATTAATATATAAATTTTTTTTTGCTAAATTTACATTGTTTGTTTTTTTTTTTATTAACAACTAGGTACATATTTTAGCATTATTTGCTTAAGATGCTGGTGAATTTTTACTCCCTTTATATTAACTCGTAGTGTCTGCTTTTGAATCGATTTTAACCCCTTTCCCGTGTCCCAATCGATCTGAAACTTTGCAGGCAGGATCGTGGCAATGACAGAAATGATCTAGTAAATTTTTTTAGTAATGCCAAAACAATGGAAACTTTTAAATTTTTCTACCAGGGTTGATAAAAAAATGTACAAAGGGTTAGTTTTTATTATATTATTACCACAACGACCACAAAAACAACAAGTCCAGTTATGACAACAATACAACATTTAGAATAACAACAAGAACAATATAGAAACATCATATTTTTCATTTTTTTTTACTTTTTCAGAGATATCCCTGGACCTGTTCCACCGGTTTTAATTATTTTTGAAATAGAAATCTTCCCATGAATTTGTTGAATCATTTTCACTAAATATGATCGCCTTAGGTGTCCTATTGAGGGCGTCATCGTGACAAGAACAACATAGAAAATTATATTCTTTCAAGACTTTCATAGTTCTTTATTCAAATCTCGGGCCCTAATTGACCGCTTTGGACGATTTCAAACAGCAAACTTCTCAGGATGTTAGTGAATCATTTTTTGTATCAACGAGCACCCTAGCTGCCCGACTGATGCCGTCATCGTGATTTCCACAGTCGGACAGACGGACATCGCTATATCAACTCTGGTTGTTATAAGGATCACAAATATATATATTTTATGGGGTCCAAATTTTTTTTTTCTAATTATTACAAACGGAATGACAAACTTATATATACCCTCTGCACACTGGAGTGGAGGCTATAAAAAGATGTTGCAAACTTGTGATTTTATGTTCTATTCTGACCATTAAAAATGCGTGAGGCAAACATTATAAAAATGTAACATTATTAAGTGTAAAATTTTTTTTCAGAAAAGAAAACGCCACTGGTGTTAAATTTTGAAATATTATTTTTATTTAATTTTCACATTTAAATGAAATAATCTTAAACATTAAACTTTTGGGTGAAATAATTCACTCTAAACGTTATTTAATATTCTCATTATTAATTGATAATTAATTAAATCTTAATGAGATAAGTGATTTGGACAAAATTATCGAAAAGCAACTTGGTTACTTAAACCATTTTGCGAAGTTGCACATGCGTTTTATGTCTAACGACAGTTTAGGTAAATCACGCGGCAATATTAGTAGCATTTCACAAGAAATTGGTAATCATAACCTTCAGTTTAAAGAAAATCATTAGAAAATTTATCATGAGAAAATAGTCTTGGATTCAAGTGCTTTACGTTTCTCTTGCCCATTGCAAGCCATCACTTTCTAAAATTCAACAATTTTCTGGTTTAAACGGTACGCTTTTTAAAATTCTGAAATTGGATGGTACTTTTCGTTCTTGATACATCACTCGAGTGCGTTACTTCAATTGAAAACTTGTGGATTGACACTTCTACATGGTATCCTCTTTTGATCCACATCGTTGATCTACAAATACATAAAGGACTCTCGAATGTTTACCTTCTCCAAGCATATATAATTCTTTCAATAAATCTACCAACTCAAAGTCGAGTAAAAAACGTTTTTCACAAAATCAGGAAACATGCATTGTCCTCACTCTGTATATTTAGATTTTACAAATTTCTTTATTTTCACCAAAAACATTTTTCGTAATTGCTTATAATGTGATCATCACTACAACAATTGTGCATCTTCACACCGTTGCAATATTTGCCAACAAGCACATCAGAAGGTCATATACATTCCTGATGGTATTATAGGAGTAGTCGGCACACACATTTTATCACATATTGCGCTTGGTGTGAAACAAAAAAAAAAAACTAAGTTCAACTTGAAGTTCTCCTATTGAACACTGAAGAAATTGTTCGATTATTGAAAATAAAAGTTTTTTTTTTAGTTTTATAATTTTATTTCAATTGTTTTTCCTTGATTTTTCATCTCTCATCACTTTTGCCCCATCCGAGCATATTGAACTTAGTTTTCTTTTGTCCACAATTGAAAAAACTTCGAGTCTATTGTGTCATACAAAACTTGACCCGTAACATGGCCATGACGAGAAACTAATTCAAAAACTTCTTCAAAGCATGTTAAGTTTGCATCTACAAATAATCAGCTATACCCTCGTCCAGCGAACTTGAAAAATATTTCCAATTATTCAGTCTATCTTTATCTACAGAATGGATAAATTTACTTAAATCTTCCGTCCTACTTGTGACTGTACGTCGAGATAATGGAATATTTTCACAAAGGCTCACAGCTTCGTGGCATTTTTCACCAACACAATTTAAAACATCTAGTGTTAGTGTTGTTGAAAAAAATTCCATCACAAAATGGGCGGCATTGCTTTGCCAAAGCCATAGGTATGATGCCTTTTTAAAAGACACATATCGTCGTTCGTAAATTATTGTGTTCTATATGAAAAAAATGTGTTTTTGGTAAATCGGTGTTAAAGTTTAGTTGTTACTTATTTACAAAAAACTGAACCGAAAAAATTGTCGTGACCTTCTTACCAATGAAAGTTCTAGAGATTGTGGATTTTTCTGTAAAAAACAATTACATTTTTGGAAACGCTTCTAAGAGTAAGAAGCTTTTTAAAAAAAAATGCCTTGTTCTACATGCAATTATTAACGAAGGTCTTCTTCTTTTGTAGCATATAGAACAAAATGTAAAAAAGTATTATGAGAAATGAAAATCGTCAAAAACACAACATAAACTTTATTTCATTTAATATTAACTTATTTTTAAACTTAGTATTATAATTTAATATTATATTGTTAATTTCTTAAAACAAGGTAAGTTTACTATAAAGTAAAGAAAAAATCCAATCAAATTTATCTGAGTTCCATTTCACGAAGTTCATGTTTAGAGAATTATTAATTTAGACAAGGTTGTTGGAAAAAAAATTAAAGACAAAAATTACAAATATTTTAAATTAAATTTTCTTTGCAGTTTTTAAATTAGTACCTAAAGCTTTTCTGTTTTTCATAGAATGTTTCGCAACTTTCCTTTTGACGTTTTGGACTGACACGAATTTGCTTTAAAAATTATTCTTTTGAATGTCTGTGAGCGACCAGAATTCTTTAAAAATTGTATGTCGATCACTTCCTGAAAATAGCTCACTACATGAAAAACAACATTCAGATTCTTTTTTTTGTTGTAGCACTCCTTCTGTTGAAACATACTCTTCGCCACGTTGTCTACGCGTTTTACGCATATAATGCTTTGAGAAATGCTCTGAACTAGCTGAAATAACGACATCCGGATCATTAATTAAATAGTCAGAGCCAAATCAGCTATAGTTATGTATATGAATAAAATTTTTCTTTTAGATATTCTTATAGAATGTGCATTTGTTTGCTTTACCCATCAAGAAAGTATAATTAAGATTACGTTGTTTTTTATAGTTTTTTTTTTTTATTTATTTATTTATTTATTATTTATTTATTCAAGTTTTATAAGTAATAATAAACAAGTTTTTCCGCGAGAAATTTAATATTTTAACACAACAGTCACTTTCCGCAAAATCGAGCAAATTATAATAAGAAGTATAAAAAAACAATAGTTTATAACTGAAGGTTAACTGCAACTAACATATTTAACAATACAACAAGTAACAATTACAATTCTTTGATATCATAGTTCCACATTAAAACTAACGACTTTTACATACATATTGTATTTTTTATACCCTATACCACTATGTGGTTTGGGTATAATGACTTTGTGCTGCTGTTTGTAACAACCAAAAATATTTGACCTAGACCCATCTTTAATTATACCGATCGAATCAGAACCACTTTATGAGTTGATTTAACAATGTCCGTCCGTCCGTCCGTCCGTCCGTCCGTCCGTCCGTCCGTCCGTCCGTCTGTGTGTCCATGTAAAGCTTGTAATCAAACTGCAGGTCGCAAATATGAATCTATTTTGACGAAATTTGGTATATAAGCTTTTATCGGCCATGGGATGAACGCTATTGAAATTGGTGAGAATCGGTCCATGTTCAGACCTAGCCCCCATACAAATTACCCATATGAAATCGACATAAATTGCCATAAGATCCAAATTGTCATATAGATCTTACTCAAATTGGGTTTGTATGCGTTCATTACATCCACTAATGAGTAGTCCAAAAATGATCCCTTTGGCCCCATATAGAGCTGCTTCCCGATATTCACTTAAATTTATTAAAAAACAAAAATATTGCACTGATTCTTCTCAAATTTTGTTTGTATATATTTTTGCAAAATACAAGAGACTTTACCAAACATGATCAGGATCGGTCCATTTTTGGACCTAGTCTCCATAAAGATATATCATCCGATATGAACTTTTTCATATCTGCAGCCGAAAAAATTAATAAAAATCCCACTCAAATTTGGTTTTTGCTTATTTTCTATGTCCAGTTGGTTGGGCCTAAGAGATAGGGTTTCCAAACGCATGGTATAGGGTATCGTATAGTCGGTCTTGACCGACTATAATTTTCTTACTTGTTTCTTTTCCTTTTTGTTTCATTTCATTTACCCGGTGCATTGTGAAATTACAACAAAAGAAATAAATAAAACAAAAAATAAAATGCAAAGAACTCTAAATTAATACAAACTTTATTAAGAACTTTATATAGAACAAAATAAAAAAATGTTGTTTTATTTAGTATTTTTGCTCCGTTTTTGTTCTATATGCATGTTGTTTTTGCATGTAGAACACAATGGTTACGAAGCTTGAAACTAAAATGTTGTATAGCACAAAGTCGATGTCTCACATTTCGAAAACTATAAATGATAAGAGCAAACTGATTACGCAGATCAAAAGATCTCGAAAAGTTTGCCTAAAAATCAGTCTTACCTAATTTTTTTCTATTTTATGTTATAGAACACAACAACTTACGAACGACGATATGACGAACATTAGCTTTATCAACCAAAAATTGTTTATTTCATTATAAGAAATATAAGTTTCATCATATACAAATTAAAAAAATGGGCTTGCAACTCAAAAGCTTTCAATGTTCGATCACTCTCCATTAATTTATTAAAATTGCTATGGTTAGATAATAAATGTCTTTTAAATAAAATAATTCATTATGCATTGCGTGTAGCCATCGTTGTTCCCTAAAAAAGAAATCATTTTTCCAATTTTCATGAAACATTTTTTTATGTTTATTTTACGTGTATTTACGTATACATTTAAAAAATTGCGAAGCGTGAAGATGCTTTGTCCATTCAAATTGCAAAATAATCTTTACAAAGTTCTAAAACGAAAATTGATTTAATTTTAATGTCATCTAATTATGAACTCATTGTTAACCTTCACTAACAAATACAGGTAGTTTCAGATACGGTTAAAGAAATGCAGTTTTCAGATTAATGTTAAACAGATAAATATAAAGGCTTTGATGTAATTAAAAATATTTGTGAACAATTAAATAGTTCTCACAAAAATACATCTTTTAAATATAATGAAGAGTAATTTTAGCATTTAAATATGCTCCCATCACATCTATCGAGGTTGAAAGAAGTTTTTTCAACGTACAAAAATATGTTTACATATCATACACAAAGATATTTATTTGAAAACTTAAACCAATATACTGATGAAAAAAAACTATATATTTCAAATATTGATATTTAAAATAAAAATAAGCTATTTTTAGCCTTTTAATTTATACTAGCAGAATCCAGCGCTCGAAATTCGAGTGCAATTTCTAGGCAGCTTTATTTTTCAACTTGGACAATTCATAAACCAACACTTTTATGTTTTATTATTATTGTGAATGAAGATATCAAACTCATTAACAAATTTAATAAAAACAGACATAGCATTTATATAATTTTATATATGTGTTAGTAGCAACTTTAAATTCAATTTACTCAAAATAAAGGAAAAAATTTAAAAATCTGTAAATCTACAAAACGGCGAAAAAGAAATACCTTTCAAATAATATATGTTTTGTCAAAATCGGGGTAAAACGGTAAAACAAAACATGGGTCACAACAAATCGCCTAGCCTATTAATATTATAGATTTAACTTCATTTCTTTTTAAACTCTTTCTTTTAACTCATACTCTCTGTCTGCCTGTCTGTTGTGGGGCAACCCCATTCCCCCTTATCAAATTGATGTGAAACTTGGCCCATAGTCTTGTTGTGACTACAGATTAATTTTGGGGTAGTCACGCATAGCCTCATATAGTCATGAACAATCACGGAGTGATCTAAACGTCATTTCTCCCCATCCGATCGATCTGAAACTTGGTCCATACACTTGCTGTGAAAAAAAGATTAACTTTGACTTAGTCACGCGCAGTCACACATGGTCACGCACAGTCACGGGTTTCCCCTCATCCAATCAATCTGAAACTGGGTCGATATACTTGCTGTAAAAAAAGATTAAATTCGACATAGTCACGCACAGTCACGGAGTGATTTAAAACCCATTTCCCTTATCCGATCGATCTGAAACTTGGTCGATAGACTTGCTGTGGCCAAATATTAATTTTAAGATAGTCGCACACCGTCACGCACATTCACGCACAATCACGGAGATATTCAAAACTCATATGCAAAGAGTTTTAATAAAAACTTTGTTCTTATGGGTTAGATTATTTATGATTTAAAACTTATGTAACATTACATTCTGTTATTTTTATTCATTGTTCCTTTTTTAAATAAAAAAAAATTCATTCTTTGAATTAAAATAGAATAAGTATGATATTTATAAAGGGTGATTTTTTAGCTATTATCTTTTTGGCAACACTAGTTGAAACAGCTGACGCACGTTTCGTGTTTTGTTTCATTGTCAAACATCTTCAGTTTGGTCTATAATTTAACCATGAATCGTCTTACAAACGACTTGCAAGTTATTGAATTTTATTATCAAAATGCGTGCTCTGTTAAGAAAGTTCATCGCGCGAGTTACGTTCCCACACATTTATTATAATATTAACATGTTTTATGTTACGAAATCAAGGTCTTAAAAAATAAAGAACTTGATATCTTGAATTTCGTTGCATACGAAAATCATGGGAACATACATTTGTGCTGACCAAAGCGTCTGGCTTTTGTTGTTCTCACGATACCTGTTGTATAGATTTAAGCTACAAGTAAAAATTAATGTTAGTTGGTAAGTTAGTTTTAAGATTCAATGCAAACCTGAAGGTTTGAATTTCTTTAGTAAATAAAGTTTTTATTCCAATAACAAAAAAAAATTTTTTTTGACTTGTAATTTTTTTTAAACATATAACTGGCGCAGTCGGTAAAGGAAAAATATTCCGAAGAATATTTTGGTCGCGACAGTGAAATAGAAAAAATTTAAAATATAAATACAGCGAAATTTTAAATAAAATTTTTTTTTTTTTTTTTCACAAAATAAAAAAAAGCAACTAATTTAATAACTCTCAAATAAAAATAAAATAAAAAAAAAAAAAAAAACAGTGAAATAGTGAGAAAAACAAAAACTGGGTTTTAGTTAAAACAACAAATAATTAATGCTAAATCACTGTTGGTTATGAACCGCAAACATATCTTTGACAAGAATCGACAGTTGGAACAGCAAAATATGGAGGAGATGCAGCAGAAAATATACGAATTGGAAGCAGTGCTCCAACAACAAGAAAATAAAATTACACAACAACAGCAGCAACTACAGCAACAGCACTTACAACAAGAGCACCAGCAGCAACAACAGCAACAGCAATTGCAACAAGAACAACAACAGCAACTACAACAAAATCAACTACAACAACAGCACCTACTACAGGAACAACAATGGCAGCTCCAACTGAGACCAATAGATATATTGGAACAATTTAGAAGGCTAAATCCTTTGGACAAAAATCATAATCCAAGGTCCTTCATAAGATCAGTTGAATCAACAATAACTTTATGTGCCGGTAATGAAGCACTTTTGGACTATGGTCTCCAAATCATCATTAACGAGAAACTGACAGGAGATGCGGGTAGAGTTGTCAGAGAGCTGAATGAAGGGGCAACTTGGGAACAGGTAAAGCAAAAGCTCCTCATCAATCTGCAGCCAAAGAAGACCTATGCGGAAATCTACAATTTTGCCAGACAGGTAAAGGTCAATAATTTAAGTGAATTATTTGATATATTTTTAAGATCTAAATATGAAATTAATGAATTATATCAGGTCGATATAAGAAAACCAGATATATATAGGCCATCTAATGTTGATAGGGATATGGTAGATTTACTTTTAGAGAAAATAGACGGACATGTGAGAGCTCACATATCAGATAACGAAACCCTGCAGGACATTATAACTAAATATACTAAGCTAAAGTTACTGGAAGATAGAAGAGCTATAGATTTTAGACACAGACAGAATAGTTATACTTACAAAGACAGTCCAGGACAAAATTATACAAAATATGCAATTAATAATAATAATAATAATAAAGGAAACTATAATGATAACAGAAATAAATATAAAGGCAGTTCAAGACAAAATTATACGAAATATGGGATTGACAATAACAACAGGTTTAATTATGATGATAGCAAAAATAATTATAAAGACAATTCAAGACAAAATTATAACAAAGGTAATTATGATAACAGAAATAATAGTAATAATTATGAAGGCAATTCAGGTCAAAATTATACAAGACACAGAATCGATAACAATAATAGAACTTATTATGATGACAGTAGGTGGAAAGGTAATGAAGGTGAGGGTAAATCCAACCAAACCAGAAACTCTCATCACAGTAGGCAATCTCGCCAAACAAATAGTTATAACCAAAAACCAGAGCCGATGGATATCGGTAACTTAAATGAAGAAGAGGATGTAAATTTTTTTGTAAGACCTCATTCACAAAATTGCCCATAATAGTAGTGACAATTGGCAATTATAGAATTAAATGTCTCATAGACACTGGTTGCGACACAAGTATAATTAAACCTAATTCCCTAGGAAATTCATTTCCCACTCAAAAAATTAATAAACCCCTTTTGTACAGAACCATAAACAGAATAAATCAAGTGACACATAAAATTATTACCCCCATACCTAGAGAATTTAATATCTCAGGTACCTTCTCTTGGAAGGTTATTGATTTCAATAGTGCAAATTATTCAGCCATAATTGGTCAAAATTTTCTCATCGCTCTTAAAGCTAAGATTGATGTAGAGAATAAATTTATTACCATTTTAGGTAACTCTATACCGTTTGGACATTACAACCCATACAATAGTCAGGAAATCTGTTCACTTGAATACAGCGACATACAAAAATTAAGTTTAGAACATTTAAATTCAGAGGAAACCCAATTGCTTACAAGGTTACTACGAAATTTCAAAGAATTGTTTTATAGGGAGGGAGATAAACTTTCAGCAACTAATGAGATAAAACACGAAATAATAACAACAACAGACCGGCCAATATACTCAAAAATTTACAGATACCCACAAATACACGAAAAAGAAATCCAGAAACAGATAAAGGAGATGTTAGAGCAAAATATAATTAGGGAAAGCAATTCACCTTATAATAGCCCTTTGTGGGTAGTGCCAAAGACGACCGACAATTCGGGCCTTCAAAACTGGCGAATCGTTATCGACTACAGAAGGCTAAATGAGAATACAGTAAATGATAAGTTTCCGATCCCTAATATGGACCGAATTCTGGACAAGTTGGGTAAAGCCCAATATTTCTCTTCTATTGACCTTGCTAAAGGTTTCCACCAAATTTTAATGAATGAAAATGATATGAAGAAAACTGCATTTTCCACACCCTTCGGACATTATGAGTTTATAAGAATGCCATTTGGACTTAAAAATGCTCCATCGACATTCCAGCGTCTTATGAATTCTGTGCTCCGCCAATATATAAATAAGATTTGTGTGGTCTATTTGGACGACATCTTAATATTTAGTACATCATTATCCGAGCATATAGAAAACATGATAAAAATATTTCAAACGCTAAAAGAAGCGGGACTAAAGATTCAAATAGATAAATGCAATTTTTTGAAAAAGGAAACTGAATTTTTGGGTCATATCCTTACACCTCAAGGTGTCAAACCAAACCCAAACAAAATTGAGGTGATTCAAAAATTGAACCTCACGACGACGCAAAAGCAAATTAAATCATTTTTGGGGATTACAGGTTTCTACCGAAAATTAATAAAAGACTATTCTAAAAAAGCTTACCCTATGATAAAGTATTTGAAGAAAAATGCAAAAGTTAACATAAGGGACCCAAATTATATTGTTGCTTTTGAAAAACTGAAGGACATTATAACAAATCCTCCTATTCTGAGATACCCTGACTTTAACAAACGCTTCAAGCTTATTACTGATGCCAGCAATTTCTCAATCGGCGCAGTTTTGACCCAAGGGGGTCATCCAATTTCGTTTGCGTCGCGAACTTTAAACAACCACGAACAAAACTACTCCACTATTGAAAAGGAACTATTGGCGATAGTTTGGGGAGTGAAGTATTATAGGCCTTATATTTTTGGAAGAGAATTTGATTTGCAAACAGATCATCAGCCACTGAAGTGGTTGCAGGCTAAAAATTCAGGTAGAGATATTAACCCCAGATTGCAACGATGGTTAATACAGTTAGGAGAATATGATGCGAAGATTGATTATATTTCGGGGAAGGAAAATAAAATAGCTGATTTTCTCAGTAGAATTAATTGTGAAAAATGTGAAATAAACACGTTTGATTCCGAGAATTTGGGAATCACCTTAAGTGAAATGCTTAGTATTAAAAATATGAACGTAGGAGAGCATCAGAGGCAATCAGAAGCCTCTCTGGCGGTTCAAACTGACCATTCTCAGGAAGAAAATTTATTCGAAATTCCAAGTACTAATAATCGCGGCCAATCAGACGAATGCGAAACTGTACATTCACAAGTGGAAAATTTTAATGATCACTTTCCGATTCTCGATACAATTGTAAATCGTTTTAAATACCAAATAATTTAACTTGAGACTAAAGAAATCGAAATGACAACAATTTTTAATAACAAGAGAATTTTCATCGATAAACATGACCTCGATTCTGACAATGTTATTAATATAGTCCGAAGACATATTGATAAAGGAAAAGTTGCGATATTTTCCAAGCTCAACGATCACCAATTTCACAGACTACAACTTATTTTATTGGACATATATTCAGGTATTGAAAGGATTTCCTTTGTGAAATGTAGCTATTTCGCTAAAGATATCGAGGATGAAAATGAGCTAGGAAAACAGATATCGTTTTTCCACAAAGACGAAGTGGGCCATGCCGGAATTATCCCAACTTATGAGGGGATGAAACATAGAATCTATCACCCACAACTGAAAACAAGAATACATGAAATCATTAATAATTGCGACATATGTTCCGGAGGAAAATATGACAGAAATCCAATCAAAACAAAATTTCACATTACCAAAACGCCAACAACAGTGAACGAAATTGTTCACGTTGATACATATGTAAACAGCAAACACTCATTTATAATTTTTATCAACAAATTTTCAAAACATGCTGTAGGTTTCCATTTGCCAGATAGAAACAACCAAACGATTATAGGAAAAATAAATGAATTTTTGGCAATAAAAGGACCAGTTAAAAAATTTGTTTTTGACAACGAATTCAATACTAGAAACGTGAGAAATTTCTTAGCACAGGAAGGCATCGAATTTCATGCCACTAAACCAAACAGTCATACAGGAAATTCTGACATCGAACGCCTTAACAACACTTTAACTGAGAAAATTAGAACTCTTAACCTTGAGGAAAAGTTGAAGTCGTAAACCAAACTTCCACAATTTTACATCTAATTGACACTAGGGAATTGAAGCATATTGTAACACAAATCGAAAGTAATATAAGAAATTTGGATTTATATAATAGGAAAATAATTGAAACAGAGATAGAGACAATAAAATCCAAATTGAAATCAATTACTCCAATAGAACTTAGAAAAAAAGGGGACTGTTTAACTTCTTGGGTCATGCCTACAAATGGTTGGCTGGGGTTATGGACGATGACGATCGACAGGAAATTCTTGAACACCTTGACGTAATCGACCAGAACAGTCATACTGCCATAGAAACTGTTAATAAGCAAATTTATATAAACACACATTTCAACGAGTCAATCCAAATATTAAAATCGGCTATAGAAGAAGACAGGGAAAATATTAAAAACACATTAAGCGATTTAAGGAACAGACACCATGAAATCGTTCAGAGACTTTTGTATACTGATCAAATGCTTAAACTCACATACCTAAAGAGAAAAATTGAGCATATTCAGGATAACATAGCATCCGCAAAAAACCATATTTTCCACCCAAGTATTCTAACATCTGAGGAAATCGATAAATTTGAAATAGATTTCTTTAAACTGAAGTTTATGCAAGTTGACGTTTTAACCGTAGATCAGGCCTTAAAAGCACTTCTAAATTCTAGCTATGTATCGTTTTTGACACATATTTTAGTGCATGGAAATATTTGACTTATTAAGACAATTTGTTAAAAAGTTTTAATATATTTATTTATATTGATGCATTTTAAGGGAATTTTTTACATTCTTACATTTCTAAGTGCTATTTATCTATTATATTGGAAAATACAGCCATAGTCCACCGATTATTTTTACGTTTGCAACTATAGCAACTCAGCATTTTATCAACCGTATCAACTCCTCCTTTGGTTGAATTATAAAAAGAGATAATTTCGGGCAACTTTTTCAAACGTGAGCGACATTTGGTTCCTGATGCATTGTGCACATGACAGTACTGCATTTGCCTTTGTGACTTATACATGAAACAAGAGTAGTGTCAGGGGTAAAGGCGAAAGTTGATTCGTAGCGTGGAAGTTTCTTGCATTCTAACAACTTTGGAGGAAATGATATTTTATTTTTGCGCATGGTTCCAACCATAGTTATATTTCTTTGTAAAAGTTTTTGACCAAGACCATGCGATGAAAAAAAAGTTGTCCATGGTGAAATTATGCCCTTTTAGTCCGTCGACTAAATCAAGGACAACCCGTTCTCCCTTATTCCGCTCTGGATTTCCGGATGCATCTTTGCTAAAGTATGGCTGTATTTTCCACACATAGCAAGATCGTGAATCAACGAGCAGCCAAAATTTCACACCATATCTCTCCGGTTTCGATGGAATATACTGACGAAATTTACAACGCCCATGAAAACCCAGTAATTGTTCATCTACAGTAACACAGACATTGGGATTATAGAAAGTTGAAAGTGTTTCAGACCATTTATCCCAGAAATTTCTAATAGGCGCGAATTTGTCATCACTTCTCTGGGCACGTCTTGTTAGCACATCATCAAAGCGAATGATTTTGTGTATATATAAAAATGTTTTTTCAGACATGATTGAGCGAAATATTGGCCGTCCGTAATATTCATCGAACAAATCGTGCAAAGTCTCATTTTTGGATCTGGCAAGCGCAAATTTATATACTTACAGTAGAAAGATGAGAATTAATAAAAATTACCTCCTTATGTTCTATAATTGCAAAATAGAAATCAAAGACCAAATTTTCCAAAATCAAAAGACAACTGTTCAGGACAAATATTTTTATCCTAATAACAACTTTTCACAATCCGTCATAATACCAGTAGATTTTAAGCCAATAGAATTAAAAAATTTCGAAAATATTAAAGAAATAAAAAAACTTAAATTCCATAGAAATGTGTCGTATGGAATAAGTTTTACCCTTGTATTTATAATGCTTGCTATGTTTTTCACTTTGTATTGTTTAACTAGGAAAAACCATGTTAAGGTTAATATTAAGCAAGAGAGAGAAAACTCACAAATAAGGGACAGAGAAGCTTCGATATCTCCACAACCCCACATAAGTGAAATACTTGCTAAATATTCAAAATAATTATATTGAAGAATTTTTTTTTTCTTTTTTTTTTTTCAACTCTGTATTTACATTAAGAAGTATTTTAAACCTTTATATTATAATTTTTCAAACTTATTAATGAATACATACTAAATAAATCGTAATTATCGAAAATTTTATTTGTATGAGAGGAATATACTATGTTCGATAAAATAAATACAAATTATACTATTATAAATCCATAAATCTTTAAAGTGACATATATATTATTTTTTTTACATATTTTATTTTATATATATCTACTTAATTAAATTAATAACCGTATAAACATTATATCAATACTTAACGTGTAGTATGTGCACACATATGTGTAGCACCATAAGAATACTAATCCATGTTGTCCCACTATACGGGATCTTACTGTATAAGAATACAAATCCATGTTGTCACACTATACGGGATTTCACTATTAATAAGAACAGTTGAATACAATTATTTTGTCAATATTGGGTAGTCAGCAATAATGATCACCAGCTGACCCATTTATGAATTTTGCTTTGTATTGCGTATCAAAGACACCAGTAGCCACCCAGTTGAATTGAAATGGTTATTTGAGATCTTATGAAAACACTATACCGTCAATGCAACCAAAATGCATTATACAAGTGAATGACTTGTATGACGTAGAAAGTGAGACACTATGGATTTGGTAATTATTAAGTTATGAATAATTAAGTTATGGTTAATTAAGTTACTAGATTATAAGTATGAATCTCATAAGTTGTATAAATAGTAAGGAAATTTGAAAAATAAAGTTTAATTCAAAATCAGAACTTAAAGGAGTAACTCGCTTTTTAATTTATAGAGCGGCCTCATAAATACATTCGCTATAGTAAAAAGCGATATCCTTATAAAAGACCATCATATGGCGATCCTGCCCAGTTCCTGTAGTGCAAAAAAATTAAAATTGCACCAGAAGAGATCCTTGGTCTGATCTTTGTATTGGCACCTAACCCACGCCAGGGGTTAGAAGGGCAGTCTGGCCAAAAGACTAGCCGGAAACATACACCAGATGAGGCATCAAACACCAAGCAACAGATGAAACACCAGCAAACACCAGCCAAACACCAACAAGAAGAGGAAAAGTAAACCAAAGAACAGTGTGCTCCTAGGTGAGCAACTGACAGAACAGAGGCGGTTGTTCGCCCATGTTCAAATATAAATAAATAAAAATTTGATTCTCTGAAATTTTCATGGGAAAACCTGAGGTTATTACGGGCCCACAACGTCTCACAGTTGAGGAGTATTTAAAAAGGGTAAAACCTGCAAAGCAGGAAGCATCCGTAGTGGTACCCAAGGTTAGGCCACCAAAAAGAAGAGGAGGCTTTTTGGTCAAGAAAAGGAGGGAATTGTCAAACCTGAAGAAGATTGTCAACGCTTCACCACCTCCCACCTGGGAAGCAGCCAGCAACTACTGGCGAAGAATAGATGAAATAGAGCAAGTGATAAAAGCTCATAGAGATATAAATAGAAAATTTAAAAAAAAAAAAAAAAAAAAAAAAAAGTAGAATGAAATTAGTAATTTTTATAATTTTTATGATGATATATATGCTAACGGCATATTTAAGAATAATCCTAAGAGAATTTAATGTTTAAAAAGAAAGAAATAAATGAAAAAAGAAAAATAAATAAAAACTAACATGAATGTAAGAAAAATTTTAATTATAACTCTAGCGATACTATTATTGATTACTATCGTTACATGGGTTTTTGTCAAATGTATTGAGGTATACATTACCAATACGATAATAAGGAAATTAACTGAATTGCGAAATTCGGCGGACATTGGTGGTTTAATTTCAATGAAGGATATTTTTTCATTCCTTCTGTGGTAGGTTTCAGGAACAGATTAGCATTTCTGTAATGACCATACGTAAACGCATACAGCGATATTTTGATGAAGATATCGGCTGGTTTGTTCTGGCAATAGTATTTCTGCCAAACCTTGTATTTGTTTTTTACAAAATTTTTGAAGGTATAGTGAAGATTTTGGAAGTAGAATTTAAGGAAAAGGCTTTTGTAGAACAGTAACTGGTGAATATTATTTTTGAAAAGAAGGGAAAGTAATTGTTCGTAATGCCTAGAAAGTTGAGAAGAGATAGATCAAAGAATAAAATTGTTTCGGATCCTGAAGAAATTTTGGAAATTGAAAAGCCTTACAATCCTGAGGAAAGACCCGAATGGTTAATAAAGCTAAGAAAGGATACAGGTTTTGTTGAACGTGAAGGTACAATTAACGACGTGGAAATTGAAACTGTTCTAATGATTAGAAAGTTTGCAAAAGATTAACAGCTGTCGGAAACCTACTTGAAAGTGTAAGAATATAGTGTCCATATCCCAAATGGAACATATAAAACAGCTCGAGCAAATAAATATAAATGCGAAAAAGTCATTAAACAAACCGTACACATTAGACACGGTAAGGGATAAGAAAGAGGAAATCCAAAATTTGGAAAAAAAATTGGGGATCTGCTTATCGAACTCCACATTAAAAGAAGGAGAGCAGACGGAAATATTGGAACAGTTTAAAAAATTAAAATCGGAAACAATAAATACTTTAGAGCAACACTTTAAGAAACGGGCAGATTCAGAGAAAAACAAGCGATCATAATGGAGCCTTTAGACATTTCGGAATTGTCAGTAGTTGGAAAACTAATTCCTGTTTTTACTGGAAAAAAGGGTGAACTGAACAATTTCATTACGAATCTTGAGCTCGTAAGTGAAACAATACCGGCGGCTAAACAAAATGCTTTGTTCAATTTCGTGCTTAAGACACGTTTGGACACAAAGTACAGAACATGGTGAAACAGGAAACTGTCCCCACCACTGTTACACAACTTGTACAAGCATTTGTGACGGTGATCTTTTTTTTTTTTGCTCTGCACTGTAACAAAAGAATTTCTGTTACAAGCAGAATAAGAAAGAAGAAAAAAATAATAACCTTGATCTTGAAATTATTTTCAAGTTCAAGTATGTACATATAAACAACAACTTATATGGTAATAGGTTGATGGCATTTTTTTTTATGGCGTATTTTTTCTCTTCATTGTGTTGAAGTAAATCATGAACACATTCATATGCAATCATGCTGGTCAAACCACGTATTTTCTTGTATTGATCTCACTTGCTCTCATAGTCATATATGAGTGTGAGTGTTGTAAATACTAGAGAATATTATGAATGCATATGAATGTTCTCATTGAATTGGTGGTGATTTTGTTTGTTTAATAAACAAGTTTTTATCTGCAGAGGAATGAATGAAGAAGTGTAGCTTGATTAACAAGATTTTAAAATTAAACCGGGAGTTGAATTTGAAAAGCAGAACAGAAAGGTTGAGGAAAAACCTCTAATAAATTAAATTATAGTTTTAAGAAATTTTAAGAAAAAAAAAGTCAAGTTAAAATAAGTTTATAAATATAAGTAAAGCAAGAGTTGCAGAAAAATCTTTAATGTGGTCGGTTGACAATTTTTGTTTAAGCAATTAATTCGTGAATAATAATATAAATACTGTTTGAAATTTAATAAAAGTTATTGAAAAATGTAATATAGTGTTGTGTTAATGTTATAATAATGTTTAAGGTTTAACAACTCTATGAATTTTGAGAAAGAGAAAAAGTAATGAAATTTAGTCGGAAAAGAAAAAATTAAACAAATAATATTAATTATATTAATAATTGAATGGCCTTTCGTTACAAAAATAACTGTGTTTTATAAAAAAAAAAAATCGAATCGCCAACAAGATCATATAATAAGAGACAAACCACAAACAATAACAACAACAATAATTAATATTGAATGTCGATGTGAGACGCTGCAAAAGCAACAAAATCAATGGGCATCTAAATATAAACGGCCATTAAACATTGACATCCCAAAAGCAGGAATCTTTGCAGCAAACCAGCGAGACACAACCACGGCGTCTGGCGGCAGCAGCTTCATCGGTACAACCACAAGGCGGTAAATTTTTTTAAAATACAAATAATTTTCCAAATTAAAAATTTTTTACACACATATAAATATTTTCTTTGTTTAAAATTTTCCTTATTAAATTTAAGAATGTTACTAAATTAATAAAACTTTGCTATATATAAAACTTTTTTATATATAAAATCAAACAAAATTTTTCCTACATTAAGAAATGTTTCTAATCATAAAGTTAAACTAAAAATTTTACTACTTGAAGAAATATAAGTTTAAGTTAAAATAGAAATTATGATAAGTTCTGTTAAAATTAAAATTTTCCTAAATTAAAATAAATTTTCCTAAATATATAATTAAACTAAACATTTTACTACCTCAAGAAATTTTTTGTAATTATAAATTAAAGTAAATATCAAATATTTTTGTAGATATGAAATTTGCTAAAATTAAAATTGTGTAAAAATTTAAAATGTGCTAAAATTAAAATTTTTCTACTATTAAAAAAAAAAA
Source organism: Cordilura impudica (assembly GCA_963682025.1). NCBI lineage: Eukaryota > Metazoa > Arthropoda > Insecta > Diptera > Scathophagidae > Cordilura > Cordilura impudica. Next base: position 193,211,389 of record OY821517.1, on the reverse strand, counting down.
AAAATTTTCCTAAAATTTAAATATTTTCCTAAATTTAAAATTTTCCCTAAAAGTAAAATTTTCCTAAAATTAGAATTTAAAAGTTTTCTAAATGTGAGGTTTTCTAATTAAACCAAATTTTTGTCATTAAAAATTAGCTAAGTGTAAGGTATTCTAAATATAAAAATTTACCTAAATACAAAATTTATCTAAAATTACATAAAAGTTTTCTAATTATAAGATTTAAATTAAAATTTTCCTAATTCTACACTTAAGCTGAAATTAAAATTAAGCTAAAATTAAAAATTTTCCTAAATTTAAAATTTCCCTAAATTTAAAATTTTCCTAAAACAGAATTTTGCTAAAATTTAAAAATTCTTCTAAAATTAAAATTGAGCTATATTTAAAAATTTTCCTAAAATTAAAATTTCCCTAAAATTAAAATTTTGCTAAGAAATAAAATTTTGCTAAACTGAAAATTTTTCTAAAAAGTAAAATTTTGCTAAAATATAAAAAAAAAATTAAATAAGTTTTGCTAAACTTAACTTAAAATAACCTTAAAATGAAGGTTCAATAAAACTTGTTAAACCAATGTAGAAAACCAAACCAAACCAAACTCTTTTCATTGCAGTGGGTTACCTCCAAGTAAGATGGAGTCGAGGTAACATGGTAGGGAGGGCTTAAGGGGCATAACATCCAGTCCCCAATCCCAATGTAAGTATGGCCATCCGTCCTATTTAGCGTCCGTTTAAATTGACAGTTTTTTTTTTGTGTAAATCGCACGTGAAAATCTGTAGTGCGGTTTCCCTGGGCCTGAGCAAGACCCCACCCATCCGGCGAGCTAGGCCCCTTCGCAAGCACGTGCGACCAGCAAAGGCTCAGGGAAACGGAAGCGGATCTTCCACCAACGCCGCACCATTACACTTTAAGGAAGTCCTACAAACCAACAGCAACTTCAAATAACCTATTGGGTAGAATAATAACATTAACCCAAAAGGGCGACTCAGTACGTAATTTTGCTGAAAAAATTCAGGAATTGATCGCGGAACTGAACGACGTTCAAATTCTTGAAGTTGGAGAAAATGATAGGAACTCAAAAGTTACAACAAATAATATTTTGGCTTTTAACACTTTCAAAAATGGCATAAGGGATCAGCAAATAGTGTCAACTGTAGGTGCTAGTAGAGTTTCAACTCTTACCGAAGCACTTGCAATCGCCGAGGAATCCGAGAATGGCCTTAAACAAAAGCAAATATTATATATGACGAATGGGCAACAAAAACAGAATAATTGCTATAACTGTGGTAGAAGCCACATGAAGAACAAATGTCCAGCTTACGGTTTAAACAGTAGAAAATATGACAAGATTGGTCATTTTGCACAAGTGTGTCGTTCAAGGAACAACAACAATGCAAATAACAGAAATACGAACAGCAATATTAACGGACATAACAACAACAACAGAAATAACAACAACAGAAGATATAATGGCAATAATAACAACCGAAATAACAATAATAGCCGTGGTAGAAATAATAATAACTATAATGGAAACAACAGAAGACATAATGTAAACCAATTACAGTACCAGGGAAACTCCCAGGAGCCGGAGATCGCTCCACAGGAATCTCCGGAGAACGTCCAATAAAAAATATGAAAATATATAGTATATCCTCCAATCTACGAAATTACATTAAAATTAAAATTATAAATGTAGACTATATGGTCACATTTCTGATAGACACAGGGGCGGATATATCTTTGTGCAAGGAGGGCTGTGTATTTTTTCATGATATGGATTCAAACGATATATGCAGTTTAAGTGGTATATCGGATGGACAAGTAAAATCACTCGGTTCAACTATTGCAAAAATGAACTTTGAAAATAATATTATAGAACAGATAGTACAAGTGGTGGAAAATGATTTTCCTATAGGTACAGATGGCATTCTAGGTAGGGATTTTCTATCGAAATTCAAATGTAAAATCGATTATGATAAATATGTGTTGACCTTCAAACTAGATGAACAAAATATAGTAATTCCAATATACGATCACGCATTCATCACGAACTATATAACCATACCACCTAGAAGTGAAATGGTGATGCCTTTTAAAATAAATCTGGAAGAAGATAGCGTGATTTTGAATAGGGAAATACTAGAAGGCGTATATTTGGCAAACGCTATAATACCAAAAGAAGGCATTCAACACATAAAACTTCTAAATGTAACTGGGAAAACTACAATAGTGAAGAATATCAAGATAGAAACAGCTCCATTAAAAAATTATACAGTATGTTCAATAGACCAAGATAAGAATAAGTTTTCTGAGAATAGATTTAGTAAATTATTGAAGAATTTGAAGTTGGATGAAATAAGTGGAAAAGAAGGTAACGAACTTATAAAAATATTGCGGAAATACCAGAATATATTCCATATGGAGGGCGAAGATATAACCACAAATAATTTCTATAAACAGTCAATTGAATTAAACGACCAAAAACCAGTTTATATAAAAAACTATCGCTTACCGCATGCACAAACTGATGAAATAAATGCACAGGTGCAAGATTTGTTGAGGAAAAATATAATAGAACCCTCTATAAGCCCACATAATGCTCCCTTATTATTGGTACCGAAAAAGGGACAAACTGACCAAAAAAAATGGAGATTGGTGGTTGATTTTAGAAAATTAAAAATCATTAATGATAAATTTCCATTAACAAGATTGGAAGACGTTTTGGATAAATTAGGTAGAGCAAAATATTTTTCAACATTGGATATGACCAGTTCATTCCATCAAATTGAACTAGACGAACAATCACGTCCTTATACCGCATTTTCAACTTCGGATGGTCACTACCAATATACAAGATTGCCTTTTGGATTAAAAATATCATCTAACAGTTTTCAACGCATGTTGACAATAGCTTTGTCAGGTTTGTCAACTGAAGCTTTTCTATACGTTGATGACATAATAGTATTCGGATGCAGTCTGAAACATCACAATGCCAATTTGAATATGGTTCTCGACAGATTAATGAAGTACAACCTAAAACTTAATGCTAACAAATGTTGTTTTCTGAAACCTGAAGTAGTATATCTAGGTCATTTGATAACACCAAATGGCATTAAACCAGATCCATCAAAGTATGAAGCAATACAAAACAAGTAAGAAAATTATAGTCGGTCTAGACCGACTATACGATACCCTATACCATGCGTTTAGAGACCCTATATCTTAGGCCCAACTAACTGGACATAGAAAATAAGCAAAAACCAAATTTGATTGGGATTTTTATTAATTTTTTTGGCTGCAGATATGAAAAAGTTCATATCGGATACTATATCTATATAGGGACTTGGTCCAAAAATGGACCGATCCTGATCAAGTTTGGTAAAGTCTCTTGTATTTTGCAAAAATATATACAAACAAAGTTTGAGAAGAATCAGTGCAATATTTTTGTTTTTTAATAGATTTAAGTGAAGATCGGGAAACAGCTCTATATGGGGTCAAAGGGATCATTTTTGGACTACTCATTAGTGGATGTAATGAACGCATACAAACCCAATTTGAGTAAGATCTATATGACAATTTGGATCTTATGGAAATTTATGTCGATTTCATATGGGTAATTTGTATGGGGGCTAGGTCTGAACATTGACTGATTCTCACCAGTTTCAATAGCGTTCATCCCATGGCTGATAAAAGCTTATATACCAAATTTCATCAAAATATATTCATATTTGCGACCTGCAGTTTGATTACAAGCTTTACATGGACACACAGACGGACGGACGGACGGACGGACGGACATTGTTAAATCAACTCAGAAAGTGATTCTGATTCGATCGGTATAATTAGAGATGGGTCTAGGTCAAATATTTTTGGTTGTTACAAACAGCAGCACAAAGTCATTATACCCAAACCACATAGTGGTATAGGGTATAAATATTCAGTGCCTAAAAATACCGATGATGTGCGAAGATTTGTAGCATTCTGTAATTACTATAGACGCTTTATAGAAAATTTTGCAGTCACTGCAAGTTGTTTGAATGCATTATTAAAGAAAAACACAAAATTTGAATGGACAGACTCAAACAAGCATTAATGAATCCACCTGTCTTGCAATATCCAGACTTGGAAAAACCATTCATTTTGACTACAGATGCATCAGATGTTGCGTTAGGAGCTATATTATCGCAAGAGGAAAGTGGCGATGAAAGACCAATATCTTTTGCGAGCAAAGCACTAAATAAGCACGAGAAAAACAAATCTGTTATATAAAACAAATCTGTTATATATACAATTTTTCAGACCATATTTATACGGAAGGAAATTCTCCGTAATAACAGACCACCGACCACTAATTGCATTATTTTCACACAAAAATCCTAGTTCAAGATTAACGAGAATCCGTTTAGAACTTCCGGATTACGATTTTAAAATCTATATATATAAAAATGTAGAGCATTGTGTTTGGCATTGATGTTCTCTGTAATGCCTGAACCGATTTCAATTCTGTAAACTTCTCATGAAAGGTGACGTCAATACCAAGGTTTTTATGTATCCTTCCGGGAGGGGCAAAAAGAGGAAAAGTCTCTCCCTTTACGGATCTTCTAAACTACTTATCCGATTTCAAAATTTCTTTCACCAGTTGAATGCTTCGTTATCACTGAGTGCTATAGGCTATCCTTCCGGGAGGGGCAAAAAGAGGAAAAGTCTCCCCCTTTACGGATCTTCTAAACTACTTATCCGATTTCAAAATTTCTTTCACCAGTTGAATGCTACGTTATCACTGAGTGCTATAGGCTATCCTTCCGGGAGGGGCAAAAAGAGGAAAAGTCTCCCCCTTTACGGATCTTCTAAACTACTTATCCGATTTCAAAATTTCTTTCACCAGTTGAATGCTACGTTATCACTGAGTGCTATAGGCTATCCTTCCGGGAGGGGCAAAAAGAGGAAAAGTCTCCCCCTTTACGGATCTTCTAAATAAACTTAAAAAAGAATCTTAAAGCGGTTTCACAGCTTATTTTTGAACCATTTTTTTCCAGTATCTTATGAAAAAGTTCTAAATTAAAAAATCAAGAAATTTTTAATTGAAATAAAAAATGAATTACTGCCCATACAAATTTTTGGTGAGAAGGTTCATTTTCTTGGGGAATTTGTTCATTGGGGACTAAGTACTCAGCGCCTGGTAAGCATAGTGAACCATTTTTCAAGTCAAATACCTTTTTATACCGGGCAAGACCGGGTAAAAACAGCTAGTTATATATAAAAAAGGAAAGAACAACACAAATGCCGACGCACTTTCGAGAATAAATATAGATTCGGAAATACTAAGAGAAATGATAGCTCAAAATACTGATGAGACAGTAAAGAAAGCACTGGTGTTAACGAGAGGAATGAAGAAAAAGATGTCACAGAAGAATAAAGAAATCGAGAATAATGATATGGCATGTCCCAATGAGTCTGATCAACTCAACATCTGGGAATGTACATCTAAGAACGATATAAAACGCGCAAGAGAATTAAAATTCATATTGAGAAAAAGGTCGACCAACAGAATACTTATAGAAGACGATAAAAGTCTACACGAAACACGTGTGATATGTAGCGAAAATCCATATTATCTAGATAATACCTTGGAGAAACTACTATCTGAATTAGAGAAGTTGAATCACAGACATTATGCACTGAAAAGGAGTGATAATATATTCAACTTAGTATCAAGGGAAACATTCATGAAAAGACTGAATGGTATAACAAACGAAAATGTGAAAATTCTTCTATACGAAAACCCTCAACAAATAACGGGCAATAAACGAAAAGATGAACTCATGAAATTATACCACAACACACCATGCGGAGGACATTTCGGAGTTAGAAAAACTCTCTTAAAGCTAAGACAAAAGTACATATGGAAGAATATGAATAAAATGGTAAAAAACTACATAAGAACATGTGACCTTTGCCAAAGAAACAAACTCATAAAACACACCAGAGAACAATTGACAATCACAGACACACCATGTGAAAGTTTCGAGATTATAACTATTGACACAGTAGGTCCTTTGAGACCATCAGAGTGCAATAGATACATACTCACAATGCAGTGTGAATTAACTAAATACGTAATAGCGTGCCCAATGGAAACTAAAGAGGCTAAATCTATAGCAAAAGCACTAGTAGAGAATGTCATTCTTAAATACGGATTATTCAAAAAACTCAAGTCCGACAGAGGAACAGAATTTACAAATCAACTTATGAAGGAAATTTGCGAAATGTTGAGAATAGAACAACGATTCTCGACACCTTATCATCACGAAACTTTAGGAACTGTGGAAAGAAATCACAGGGTACTAAATGAATATTTTCTTTCTTTCGTGGATGACAATAATTGGCATCAATGGATACCATACTACGCATTTGCCTATAACGTAACACCTCATGTCGACACTGATTATTCACCATTCGAATTGATTTACGGTAGATTAACTAGACTACCAGGGGATAATATGATCGGTAATAATGAACCGATTTATGATTTGGATAATTACGCTAGGGAATTGAAAGTTAGATTGAAATACTCTTTGGAGAGCGCTAGAAAAATGATAGAGAACATAAAATTGAGAAGAAGTTTAGATTCGAATCGAAATAGGAATAGTATAGATCTTAGAATAGGAGATTTAGTTTTATTGAAAATAGAAAATAGAAAGAAAAACGAACCACCTTATAAGGGTCCGTACGAAGTAGTAAACATAGACAACGTAAATGTAACTATAAAAATCAAGGATAGTGATAGAGTTGTACATAAGAATTTACTTAAGAAATATTATAAATAATTATCGAAAACAAAAGAAAAAGAAAAGAAATTGTACATACAAAAATTCTTATTAATAACTAATTTGTATACAAGAATATTAAATTACATAAAAAATTATATTTTTTAATAAAGTTAATTACAACCAAGTTGAATAACAATAAAATAAACAAAAATAAATAATACTTGTAGAAATCATATGAATATATTTTATACTTACTAAACAAAAAAAAAAAAAAAAAAAAAAGAAAAAAGAAAGTAAATGAAAATTTTCAAATCCACTAATCTACTAATCCATGTTGTCCCACTATACGGGATCTTACTGTATAAGAATACAAAAATCCATGTTGTCACACTATACGGGATTTCACTGTTAATAAGAACAATTGAATACAAATAATTTGTCAATATTGTGTAGTCAGCAATAATGATCACCAGCTGACCCATTTATGAATTTTGCTTTGTATTGCGTATCAAAGACACCAGTAGCCACCCAGTTGAATTGAAAAGGTTATTTGAAATCTTATGAAAACACTATACCGTCAATGCAACCAAAATGCATTATACAAGTGAATGACTTGTATGACGTAGAAAGTGAGACACTATGGATTTGGTAATTATTAAGTTATGAATAATTAAGTTATGGTTAATTAAGTTACTAGATTAGAAGTATGAATTTCATAAGTTGTATAAATAGTAAGGAAATTTGAAAAATAAAGTTTAATTCAAAATCAGAACTTAAAGGAGTAACTCGCTTTTTAATTTATAGAGCGGCCTCATAAATACATTCGCTATAGTAAAAAGCGATATCCTTATAAAAGACCATCATAAACTATTATCAAAATCCAGGAGTATTTTGAGCTAGTGGGGGAGGAGTTACGTTCCCACACATTTATTATAATATTAACATGTTTTATGTTACGAAATCAAGGTCTTAAAAAATAAAGAACTTGATACCTTGAATTTCGTTGCTTACGAAAATCATGGGAACATACATTTGTGCTGACCAAAGCGTCTGGCTTTTGTTGTTCTCACGATACCTGTTGTATAGATTTAAGCTACAAGTAAAAATTTATGTTAGTTGGTAAGTTAGTCTTAAGATTCAATGCAAACCTGAAGGTTTGAATTTCTTTAGTAAATAAAGTTTTTATTCCAATAACAAAAAAAAAAATTTTTGACTTGTAATTTTTTTTAAACATATAACTCGCGCTTCTTCCATTTTATGGTCAGTTTAATCGACCCACTGAAGCGGCTATTCGGGCTATTGTGACTAAATTTCGCACCAAATTTACATTGTTGGACATTAAACCACCAACACGCTTACGTAGAGTGCGAACTGAAGAAAATATCGCAGCTATATCGGCCAGTGTTAATGATGACGATCAATTATCGATTCGTCGCAGAATCGTAACGTAACTGTGAATGGTGAGCGCTACCGAGAGATGATATCCAACTTTTTTTTTGCCCAAAATGCAAGAGCTTGACTTGCACGACATGTTGATTCAACAAGACGGTGCCACATGCCACACAGCACGCGCAACAATGGACTTATTGAGAGGCGAGTTCGGTGAACATTTTATTTATCGTTCGGGACCGGTCAATTGGCCGCCTAGATCGTGCGATTTAACGCCTTTAGACTATTTTTTGTGGGGCTATGTTCAAGCTCATGTCTATACAGACAATCCCGCTTCAATTGACGCATTGGAAGACAACATTGAAGCATTTATTCCTGAGATACCGGTCGAAATGTTGGAAAGAGTATGCCAAAATTGGACTAAGCGGATGGACCATTTGAGGCGCAGTCACGGTCAACATTTGCATGAAATAATCTTCAAACATTAAATTATATGGACCGTACTATCGATTCAAATAAAGATTTCATGCATTTTTCTGAATTTTATGTGTTTTTTTTGGAAAACTTTCCTATAGCTCTTAAAAAATCACCCTTTACAAAAAACTGAACCGAAAAAATTGTCGTGACCTTCTTACCAATGAAAGTTCTAGAGATTGTGGATTTTTCTGTAAAAAACAATTACATTTTTGGAAACGCTTCTAAGAGTAAGAAGCTTTTTAAAAAAAATGCCTTATTAACGAAGGTCTTCTTCTTTTGTAGCATATAGAACAAAATGTAAAAAAGTATTATGAGAAATGAAAATCGTCAAAAACACAACATAAACTTTATTTCATTTAATATTAACTTATTTTTAAACTTAGTACTATAATTTAATATTATATTGTTAATTTCTTAAAACAAGGTAAGTTTACTATAAAGTAATGAAAAAATCCAATCAAATTTATCTGAGTTCCATTTCACGAAGTTCATGTTTAGAGAATTATTAATTTAGACAAGGTTGTTGGAAAAAAAATTAAAGACAAACATTACAAATATTTTAAATTAAATTTTCTTTGCAGTTTTTAAATTAGTACCTAAAGCTTTTCTGTTTTTCATAGAATGTTTCGCAACTTTCCTTTTGACGTTTTGGACTGACACGAATTTGCTATAAAAATTATTCTTTTGAATGTCTGTGAGCGACCAGAATTCTTTAAAAATTGTATGTCGATCACTTCCTGAAAATAGCTCACTACATGAAAAACAACATTCAGATTCTTTTTTTTTGTTGTAGTACTCCTTCTGTTGAAACATACTCTTCGCCACGTTGTCTACGCGTTTTACGCATATAATGCTTTGAGAAATGCTCTGAACTAGTTGAAATAACGACATCCGGATCATTAATTAAATAGTCAGAGCCAAATCAGCTATAGTTATGTATATGAATAAAATTTTTCTTTTAGATATTCTTATAGAATGTGCATTTGTTTGCTTTACCCATCAAGAAAGTATAATTAAGATTACGTTATTTTTTATAGTTTTTTTTTTTATTTATTTATTTATTTATTATTTATTTATTCAAGTTTTATAAGTAATAATAAACAAGTTTTTCCGCGAGAAATTTAATATTTTAACACAACAGTCACTTTCCGCAAAATCGAGCAAATTATAATAAGAAGTATAAAAAAACAATAGTTTATAACTGAAGGTTAACTGCAACTAACATATTTAACAATACAACAAGTAACAATTACAATTCTTTGATATCATAGTTCCACATTAAAACTAACGACTTTTACATACATATTGTTATTTTTTTCTTTTCCTTTTTGTTTCATTTCATTTACCCGGTGCATTGTGAAATTACAACAAAAGAAATAAATAAAACAAAAAATAAAATGCAAAGAACTCTAAATTAATACAAACTTTATTAAGAACTTTATATAGAACAAAATAAAAAAATGTTGTTTTATTTAGTATTTTTGCTCCGTTTTTGTTCTATATGCATGTTGTTTTTGCATGTAGAACACAATGGTTACGAAGTTTGAAACTAAAATGTTGTATAGCACAAAGTCGATGTCTCACATTTCGAAAACTATAAATGATAAGAGCAAACTGATTACGCAGATCAAAAGATCTCGAAAAGTTTGCCTAAAAATCAGTCTTACCTAATTTTTTTCTATTTTATGTTATAGAACACAACAACTTACGAACGACGATATGACGAACATTAGCTTTATCAACCAAAAATTGTTTATTTCATTATAAGAAATATTAGTTTCATCATATACAAATTAAAACAAGTAAGAGTGTTAAATTCGGCTGTGCCGAATCTTTGATACCCTCCACCTCGGTTTGAGTCTTGATAATAAATGTAAATGAAAAAGTAAACAATTTGTTAAACTTAATACCAAATTATTTCAGCAAATTCTTTGGGTTGGTTTTCTTCTTTTCTATTATTTCGGATTTATTTCGGTGTTTGCTTTTTGGTCATCGTGGTTGCTGATCGGCATGCATTTTGGTTATATACCTATATGCATGCGTTTCCGGTTATATAACATAACTTCTCGTTTAATTTAGTTTTTGCTAATTAAATAGCTCGCCCTAACCTCCATTGCAAAGGTAATGGTTGTGTAGAGTGGCTATATGCATTAAATCGTGCTAATTGGAGATGGCTGTATAGTTTCTTTTAACTGGCCAAATATTTCTTCATTGTGGCCATATAGGTCGGATGGAGTAACAAAATAATAACCAAAAAAAAAAAGCTCTCTCAACTTTTTTTTTAAATATTGCCATATTTTGAAAACATAGAGAATAAATTTATAATAATAAATAATCAAATTAGGGATGAAAAACGCAAAAAACGAAAAGTCCCAAACATTTTAAATAAAATAATTTAATGTTATCTTTATTTTCTGAAAAACTTCAAATTTTCATCCAAAAAAAATTGTGAAAATTTATATATAAAAATAACATTCTCATAAAATTACGTTTACTTATGTAACAATTTTTATGTTAGCAATTCTTAAATATCATTTGAGGTTTTCTTAAATTCATTGAATTTAAATTAATATCGACAAATCTGTTTTTCTATTTATTTAAATTGTAAAGGAGTGGCATCTCTGTCAAAATAAGCGAAAAACACAAAGAATAGAAAAAAACAAATTACTTCGTGTTTGACAGGATGATTTTATGTTTATGTTTAATATCTTTATTTTTTTTACTAATATTTCTGTTTATTTATTTGAAAATGAAATAATGAATTGAATATGCTATTTAATTTTTTTATTTATATAAAAAAGTTTTTTAATTAAAGCAAAATATTTTCACTATTTCATGATTTTTATTTATGTATGACGACATTTCAACCTAAAAATTTAAGTTTTTATCGATTGGATAAACAACACAAAAATGGTTGTCGTTTAGATAACAACAACAGCTGACTTTAACAATAGCGAATATCGTTTCAAAATTTTACTGATAATTTTGCAATTTTCTTTTTTTTTACAATTCGACTATCGTTAAAAGAAGTTACTGAATCGCGGTACTGAAAAGTTATTAATATCTCCTGAATGGCAATATTTTTTTTAAATGTAAACATTTTTAAAGGTAAAGATATTTCTAAATTTAAAATTATTATTTCCGACGTTTTGATATGATTTTCTGAAACTCAATTAATATTTTCTAATTTATAATTGGAAATTTTATTTTCAGTTTTTATTATAATTGATATTTTCTTAAATTTGAATGGAAAATTTAAAAAGTGCAATTTTGTACTTATGTGAATAATAATGCTTTATTAATTATAAACAATTTTTAAAAATTAGATGTAATCGCAATCAGATATTTTATAGGTAAAGCAGAATAATAATTCTATATAACTATGTAGAACTGTTTTGTAAGCAAAAAACTCATTGACGAACTCGGTAACTCTATTTTGTAAAGACAACAAAAAGTTAACCCCCCCATTTTCACATCACACTGAAATTGTAAAATCGTTGTGTACGTATTATCAACGAAAAATTGTTCGAATTAGTCGAATCCATCGCCATTAAATTTTATGCTCAAACATCTGACTGCAATCTCATTTTTAAAATGTTGTCGAAGCGTAAACTTGAAAAAATTTGTATACTTCTCTCTCTTATTTTATTTTAAGTAGAGTTACCAAGTTTATTATACAGGCACATGTTTGAGGGAAAATGTTTACATTTATTATTATTAGTATTATTTTAATAATAGTTAATAATATTTATGCTCTATAATTAACAAACTTGCGTTTTTGTATGCGCATTTAAAAAAATAAATCATTATAATAGATTTAACAAGTTAAAACTTTAATTACAATTTTACAGAATCCAGTAAATTTGCATTAAATTTATAACAGGGTAACATTAATCATCGTTAGTGTCTGCCACTATTCGCACGAAAAATTTGGTGCCATTAGTGTGACCACTGCGGAAAATGTGTGTGTATTAGTAAAAAAAATGTGAGTGTATTGAGTTCTTCGAACTTGCAGTGTGATGTGAGATTGGTGGGTAATATGCCAAACTTATGTTCATATTTGTAAAAGAATAATGAAAAAACGTATGAAATAAAAGACCAACCCGTGTATACTCTTAACATTGTTCTGTATGATATCTAGTTGAAAATATTAACATTCATGTTAAAATAGAAATAACTATTGCAAAGCTAATTAGAACAAACAAAAATTATGGCGGCATCTACTGTGGCATAGTCACGCTGAGCAAAATGAAGTGACATTCTGTTATACAAAAGAAATGTATTTTCCCCACAACAAAATACTGCAGAATTTTATGTAAATAAAATAACCGATTTATTTCTAACATGTAGTTACTATGAATATACATACATACATATATATAATATATGTACATTATTTGTATTATTTAATATCTGTATGTATGTATATTTAAATATTACACACAAAAAATACAACATCAAACGTTATTTTTGTGTTTTTCTCTTTAAATAAATTAATACATAAATTTTTTTGCTAAATTTACATTTGGGCAATTCACAACAGGTGTTGTATGTTGAATTGAAATACACAATACAATCATTTGTTGTGAACACTCAGTTGTATTTTCATATTGTAAAACGCTTTCTTTAGTAATTTTCGATCCAACGAGGAAAGATCGCTTCGTCGCTTCTGCTATTTTGTATAAGAGAAAACACTTGTCAGTGTTTGCTTTTTGGTCGTGAGATATACCCTGGAGTTTTAGTTACGTACCTCTTGCATTTTAATTTATAATGAAAAAAAAAAAAATGTTAAATGTTTTGGTTGGTACTGAAAGAGAAAATACATACTAAAAATATAAACATTAATTTTTATATAAATAAACTTATCGATATATTTGCGTTATTTGCATTATTTGCCATATTTTATTTTATAATTATTTATGCTGATAATATTCTATGTATTTGTTTTTTCTTTTTCATAAAAACTGGCATTCACTTGGAACTGATATGTTATGATACAATATACAACATTTACTAAACATAGCAAATGAAGTTGGATCGTGTATCAGATTTTTCAGTGAAAATTACCAACAACAATTTTACACTATTGTAAAGTGATACACGATACAAGAGATACAACGATACATTACCCATTGTGAATTGCCCAATTGTTTTTTTTATTAACAACTAGGTATTTTAGCATTATTTGCTTTAGATGTTGGTGAATTTTTACTCCCTTTATATTAACTCGTAGTGTCTGCTTGTCGAAAAAATTTTGGATCGATTTTAACCACTTTCCCGTGACCCAATCGATCTGAAATTGTGCAGGCAGGCTTGTGGCAATGACAGAAATGATCTAACATATTTTTTTAGTGATGCCAAAACAATGGAAACTTTTAAATTTTTCTACCAGAGTTGATAAAAAAATGTACAAAGGGTTTGTTTTTGTTATATTATTACCATAACGACCACAAAAACAACAAGTCCAGCTATGAAAACAATGCAACATTTAGAATAACAACAAGAACAATATAGAAATATCATGTTTTTCATTTTTTTTTTAATTTTTCAGAGATTTCCCTGGACCTGTTCCACCGATTTTAATGATTTTTGAAGTAGAAATCTTTCCATGAATTTGGTGAATCATTCTCACTAAAAATGATCACTGTAGCTGCACTATTGAGGGCGTGATCGTGACAAGAACAACATAGAAAATTATTTTTTTTTTCAAGACTTTTTTAGTTCTTCATTCAAATCTCGGGCCCTAATCGACCGATTTGGACGATTTTAAATAGCAAACTTCTCAGGATGTTTGTGAATCATTTTTATGTCAACGAGTACCCTAGCTGCCGGATTGATGCCGTCATCGTGATTTCCACAGACGGACAGACGGACATGGCTATATCAACTCCGGTTGTTATAAGTTTCACAAATATATAAATTTTATGGGGTCCAACATTTTTTTTCTAATTATTACAAACGGAATGACAAAGTTATATATACCCTCTGCACACTGGAGTGGAGGGTATAACAACTCTACAACAGCAACAATGACAGTCATATGTTTTTCAAATAGGAAAAAACTGTTTATGTGTTAGTTTCGGTCATTCCCCAGTATGCATTGAAATATTATTTCTCCAATGTTGGAGAAAAGTTAAGTTCTTAAATTGATGTCAAATGTAATTCTCAACTTGGGTTGAACAATTTTTCTCCTTGTTTGCTTTCAACTTGACATCAAGTTGAGACTTAACATTTTTTCCAATCTTTGAGAAACATTTTTACTCTCAATTGGATATCCAACACTTTTCTCCACTTGAGACCAAACATTTTTTCAACTTGAATACGATTTGTGTTAAGTCTGAGATATTATTTAAATATGTCATAAATAATAAATTAAATTAAAAAATGCCAAAAAAGTACAAATAAATCATTGATATATTTTTAATTATTTCTGCTTTTTGTCGAATTTTTCAAAAAATTTACAACTAATTAATTCATTTATTTTTAATTCTAGATTTTAAAAAATGTTCATAATATGTACATTTAATGTTAAATATGTACATAGTAATGTTAAATATATAATGAAATTAAATTGAAACATTAAAAAAAGTACATTGTTTTCATTTCTAAAATTAGTATAATATTTTTTAATATGGCAATTCCGTACCTTCCATTTGATACCGATTGGAAATATTTCTTTGCTATCAAGTTGAGAATCACAAATTTCTCAATTTGATAACTATGAAAATCGCCATATAAAAAATGTGCCTTTTAAGTTGAGAAGACTATATTCGAACTATTGAGGGCATTTGAGAATTAACGTTGGAGATTTGAAAAATGTATTTGATCTCAAATGCACCTCAAGTTGATAGCAAACAAAAATGTTTATTGGGACATTTATTGTAGGGTCGTTTGCACACACACAAAAAATAGAAAATAAATTGTCAATAAGCAAAGCAAGTGGCTTCGAAATTCGATGATGCCAGTTAATAATTTTTTGTTCACGCGGAATTTATAATTGGAGGAATTTTTTTTCCCGAGAAATGTATTTTCCGTGAGAAAGAAATTCCTTGAGAATATTCATAATTGGGATGAATAACTTTTAATTGGAACTTTTTAGTCAGAATAAATCATAATTCTAGTTAGATATTGGTTAATATTTAATTAGAAAAAATATTGTGGTGGCATCTACGCAATTATTGAGGCAGTCACGGAAAAATTAAATGCAAGTCTGTTTTTTTTAATATAACAAAAATGGATTTTCCCTTTAACAAAATATGGCAGAATTCTTTATAAATGAAATGCAAAATGGAAAATCAATTTTGTGCTAATTCTTAACAAAATTAATAATATATATATATATATATGTATTATTATATTTATTAATATTTGTAATTTTATTTGACACAATTTCACACACAGTTTTACAGATCAACTGTTTTCAACTGATTTAGAAGTTTTCTGTTTTTGAAACAGTAGTGCCAATTTGTAACATTTTGTGATGTAATGAAAATCGCAGAATAATAAGTTAATAAACAATAAAAAATATTAAATTTTTAAGTTTTATATACATATTGCAATAAAAAAAACTTTGGTAAATTTACATTGAAGATGGTCAGAAATGAATGAGAAAAAATATATAGACATTTTAGAAAAGCACATTTAATGTTAAACTTTATGCACAAAATATATGGGTTTTTGTTGTTTCGAATTTAACTGTGGCTCTAAGTGAAAAGTTTTAGACCGATCGTATATTACATCTTGAGGATCCTCACCTAATATTTTCAAATATTTTAAATTCTTTTTAACTCATTTAACCTCATTACGAAAATAGTAAAACAGTAAATATGGAAAATCCACGCACCTCAAAAAATTGTTTTCTATGAAATAAATTAAAGACATTTCATATTATACAATTTTCTTTCAAAAATGTATCAATTATTGCAAATTTGAAATTTGACATATAGTATTTGTACATATATTTGTATAGATTTCGCAGTATGAAAAGAACTATTATTTCTTTATTTAGAATATATGTAAGTATTGCTCGCAAAAAAATGCAACATCATGAATGAAACACATAGACGACTGCTGGCAGCAGCATTTGTAGTCGTATAGTCAGCTACTTGATTTTTCTGAATACGACAGCAACATATAATACAAATGCATTTTTATTTAAATATACAATTACTTTTACTTATTTAAAATGCATTAGTACAACGTAAAAATAAATAAATTAGTTTAACGCCTTTTGATTATTAATGAAATTATAGCCTTTCATTTTGCGATTTTTTTTTTAAACAAAATAAAATATTTCATAGCACTAACTTCTTTTACATATTTTGTTATATTGTCAACACTATTTTTGTTTTGTAGCCAACAAAACACACTTGCAGTTTTTTTTCTATTTGAAGAACATATGACTGCCATTGTTGATGTTGTAGAGTTGTTTTTTTTTTTTTATTTTGTTTCGTTAACTCTTTTGTATTAAAGCACCTCCAATATATATATCCATTTTAGTTTGCAAATTCAGTATATTTATAATTTATTACTTACAGCAAAAAATAATAGAAACAATTTTATCAGTTATGCTTACGAAACTATATAAATAGACTTGAAGTTGGCTGCAAAAGCAGTAGCCTGTGTAAAGAACAAGTTAGCGACATGTAACTGTTACGTAACGTGTCAGCCTTCTTTTTCACATGAAAAGTATTGGGACGTTCCGGTTACGTTCGGCAACTGTTTTAAATGATTTTCATGTAAAAAAAAACAACTGACTCGTTACGGTTACGGTTAGAAAACATTGACCTTTTATATGTATTATAATGCTATGAATGCATTTATCTTTATTTTATTTTATTTATATATTCTTTTTTTTTTGTATTGTATATTATTTTTTTTATTATTATTACTATTTCATTTAATTATTTTTTTCTTTAAATAAATTAATACATAAAAATTTGTTTTTTAAATTATTGGTGAACTTTTACTCCCTTTACTTACTGCCTTTATATTTACTGGTAGTGTCTGCTTGTCGACAAAATTTTGGATCGATTTTTAGCCCCTTTCCCGTGAGCCAATCGATCTGAAATTTTGCATGCAGGCTCGTGGCAATGACAGAAATGATCTAACAAATTTTTTTAGTGATGCCAAAACAATGGAAACTTTTAAAATTTTCTACCAGAGTTCACAAAAAAATGTACAAAGGGTTTGTTTTTATTATATTATTACCACAACGACCACAAAAACAACAAGTCCAGCTATGACAACAATGCAACATTTAGAATAACAACAGGAACAATATGGAAACATCATGTTTTTCATTTTTTTTTAATTTTTCATAGATTTACCTGGACCTGTTCCACCGATTTTAATGATTTTTGAAGTAGAAATCTTCCCATGAATTTGGTGAATCATTCTCACTAAAAATTATCACCCTAGCTATCCTATTGAGGGCGTGATCGTGACAAGAACAACATAGAAAATTATATTTTTTCAAGACTTTTTTTAGTTCTTCATTCAAATCTCGGGCCCTAATTGACCGATTTGGACGATTTTAAATAGCAAACTTTTCAGGATGTTAATGAATCATTTTTTATGCCAACCAGCACCCTAGCTGCCCGATTGATGCCGTCATCGTGATTTCCACAGACGGACAGACGGACAGACGGACATCGCTATATCAACTCCGGTTGTTATAAGGATCACAAATATATATATTTTATGGGGTCCACATTTTTTTTTCTAATTGTTACAAACGGAATGACAAACTTATATATACCCTCTGCACACTGGAGTGGAGGGTATAAAAATGGGCTTGCAACTCAAAAGCTTTCAATGTTCGATCACTCTCCATTAATTTATTAAAATTGCTATGGTTAGATAATAAATGTCTTTTAAATAAAATAATTCATTATGCATTGCGTGTAGCCATCGTTGTTCCCTAAAAAAGAAATCATTTTTCCAATTTTCATGAAACATTTTTTTATGTTTATTTTACGTGTATTTACGTATACATTTAAAAAATTGCGAAGCGTGAAGATGCTTTGTCCATTCAAATTGCTAAATAATCTTTACAAAGTTCTAAAACGAAAATTGATTTAATTTTAATGTCATCTAATTATGAACTCATTGTTAACCTTCACTAACAAATACAGGTAGTTTCAGATACGGTTAAAGATTAATGTTAAACAGATAAATATAAAGGCTTTGATGTAATTAAAAATATTTGTGAACAATTAAATAGTTCTCACAAAAATACATCTTTTAAATATAATGAAGAGTAATTTTAGCATTTAAATATGCTCCCATCACATCTATCGAGGTTGAAAGAAGTTTTTTCAACGTACAAAAATATGTTTACATATCATACACAAAGATATTTATTTGAAAACTTAAACCAATATACTGATGAAAAAAAACTATATATTTCAAATATTGATATTTAAAATAAAAATAAGCTATTTTTAGCCATTTAATTTATACTAGCAGAATCCAGCGCTCGAAATTCGAGTGCAATTTCTAGGCAGCTTTATTTTTCAACTTGGACAATTCATAAACCAACACTTTTATGTTTTATTATTATTGTGAATGAAGATATCAAACTCATTAACAAATTTAATAAAAACAGACATAGCATTTATATAATTTTATATATGTGTTAGTAGCAACTTTAAATTCAATTTACTCAAAATAAAGGAAAAAATTTAAAAATCTGTAAATCTACAAAACGGCGAAAAAGAAATACCTTTCAAATAATATATGTTTTGTCAAAATCGGGGTAAAACGGTAAAACAAAACATGGGTCACAACAAATCGCCTAGCCTATTAATATTATAGATTTAACTTCATTTCTTTTTAAACTCTTTCTTTTAACTCATACTCTCTGTCTGCCTGTCTGTTGTGGGGCAACCCCATTCCCCCTTATCAAATTGATGTGAAACTTGGCCCATAGTCTTGTTGTGACTACAGATTAATTTTGGGGTAGTCACGCATAGCCTCATATAGTCATGAACAATCACGGAGTGATCTAAACGTCATTTCTCCCCATCCGATCGATCTGAAACTTGGTCCATACACTTGCTGTGAAAAAAAGATTAACTTTGACTTAGTCACGCGCAGTCACACATGGTCACGCACAGTCACGGGTTTCCCCTCATCCAATCAATCTGAAACTGGGTCGATATACTTGCTGTAAAAAAAGATTAAATTCGACATAGTCACGCACAGTCACGGAGTGATTTAAAACCCATTTCCCTTATCCGATCGATCTGAAACTTGGTCGATAGACTTGCTGTGGCCAAATATTAATTTTAAGATAGTCGCACACCGTCACGCACATTCACGCACAATCATGGAGATATTCAAAACTCATATGCAAAGAGTTTTAATAAAAACTTTGTTCTTATGGGTTAGATTATTTATGATTTAAAACTTACATTCTGTTATTTTTATTCATTGTTCCTTTTTTAAATAAAAAAAATTTCATTCTTTGAATTAAAATAGAATAAGTATGATATTTATAAAGGGTGATTTTTTAGCTATTATCTTTTTGGCAACACTGGTTTAAACAGCTGACGCACGTTTCGTGTTTTGTTTCATTGTCAAACATCTTCAGTTTGGTCTATAATTTAACCATGAATCGTCTTACAAACGAACAACACTTGCAAGTTCATCGCGCGCTTCTACCATTTTATGGTCAGTTTAATCGACCCACTGAAGCGGCTATTCTTGCTATTGTGACTAAATTTCGTACCAAATTTACATTGTTGGACATTAAACCACCAACACGCTTACGTAGAGTGCGAACTGAAGAAAATATCGCAGCTGTATCGGCCAGTGTTAATGATGACCATCAATTATCGATTGATGCGAATCGTAACGTAACTGTGAATGGTGAGCGCTACCGAGTGATGATATCCAACTTTTGTTTGCCCAAAATGCAAGAGCTTGACTTGCATGACATGTGGATTCAACAAGATGGTGCCACATGCCACACAGCACGCGCAACAGTGGACTTATTGAGAGGCGAGTTCGGTGAACATTTTATTTCACGTTCGGGACCGGTCAATTGGCCGCCTAGATCGTGCGATTTAACGCCTTTAGACTATTTTTTGTGGGGCTATGTTAAAGCTCGTGTCTATACAGACAATCCCGCTTCAATTGACGCATTGGAAGACAACATTGAAGCATTTATTCGTGAGATACCGGCCGAAATGTTGGAAAGAGTATGCCAAAATTGGACTAAGCGGATGGACCATTTGAGGCGCAGTCACGGTCAACATTTGCATGAAATAATCTTCAAACATTAAATTATATGGACCGTACTATCGATTCAAATAAAGATTTCATGCACTTTTCTGAATTTTATGTGTTTTTTTTTTTTTGGAAAACTTTCCTATAGCTCTTAAAATATCACCCTTTAGGTTTTTAGAACATATTTTCCGTTTTTAGGAGCATTTTTAAAGCACATTTTTTTTTTATAGCAAATTTTTGGTTTCCATGTTTGTTATTATATAACTATCATCATCATTCGTTATTAATAGTTGAATTAAAGGTGCACATGAACGAATCAATAAAATACCTAGAAAGTGAAATACCTAGAATGATAAATACTGCGACTTAAAACATGGTGTGTATCCGCAAGTTATTAAATATTATTCATCTGGAGTATTCTAGAGCAAGTCTTAAAACTTTGTGTAATTCTGTAAGTTGTGAAGCTCATAGCAGCGCCGGACAGGGATAACTAGAATGTATTCAGTAGACAGACATAAACAAAATTTTGTTAATTAAAATTAATTTAAAAACAAGTAAGAGTGTTAAATTCGGCTGTGCCGAATCTTTGATACCCTCCACCTCGGTTTGAGTCTTGATAATAAATGTAAATGAAAAAGTAAACAATTTGTTAAACTTTTCACCAAATTATTTCAGCAAATTCTTTGGGTTGGTTTTCGTCTTTTCTATTATTTCGGATTTATTTCGGTGTTTGCTTTTTGGTCATCGTGGTTGCTGATCGGCATGCATTTAGATTATATACCTAAATAGCTCGCCCTAACCTCCATTGCAAAGGTAATGGTTGTGTAGGGTGGCTATATGCATTAAATCGTGCTAATTGGAGATGGCCAAATATTTCTTCATTGCGGCCATATAGGTCGGATGGAGTAACAAAATAATAACCAAAAAAAAAAAACTCTCTCAATTTTTTTTAATAAAATACTGCCATATTTGGAAAACATAGAGAATAAATTTATATAATAAATATTCAAATTAGGGATGCCAAACGCAAAAAACCAAATGTCCCAAACATTTTAAATAAAATAATTTATCTTTATTTTGTGAAAAACTTCAAATTTTCATCCAAAAAAATTGTGAAAATTTATATATAAAAAATAACATTCTCATCAAATAGCGTTTATTTATGTAAGAGTTTTTATGTTCGCAATTCTTAAATATCATTTGACGTTTTCTAAAAGTTTTCTAAAGTGATTCTGTAAATTTCAACGATCCGACAATCGCAAAATATATCGAATGCTATTGTTGTTTGCACTAAGGATTAAGTGATTCACTAAGTACATACACCTTAACGACAGTCGACAAATCTATCTGTCAAAATAAGCGAAAAACACAAAGAAGAATAGAAAAAAAAAACAAATTACTTCGTGTTTGACAGGATGATTTTATGTTTATGTTTAATATCTCTATTTTTTTACTAATATTTCTGTTTATTTATTTGAAAATGAAATAATGAATTGAATATGCTATTTAATTTTTTTATTTATATAAAAAAGTTTTTTAATTAAAGCAAAATATTTTCACTATTTTATAATTTTTATTTATGTATGACGACATTTCAAACTAAAAATTTAAGTTTTTATCGATTGAATAAACAACACAAAAATGGTTGTAGTTTAGATAACAACAACAGCTGACTTTAACAATAGCGAATATCGTTTAAAAATTTTACTGATAATTTTGCAATTTTCTTTTTTTAACGATTCGACTATCGTTAAAAGAAGTTACTGAATCGGGGTACTGAAAAGCTATTAATTTCTCCTGAATGTCAATATTTTTTTTAAATGTAAAAATTTTTTAAATGTAAACATATGTAGGTATATGGTGTTTTTTTTTGGAATTTCAATTTGTGTTTAACGAATAAAATTTATTTATTAAAGATGCAATTGATGTCTTCTAAATTTAAAATTATAATTTCCGACGTTTTGATATGATTTTCTGAAGTTCAATTAATATTTTATAATTTATAATTGGAAATTTTAATTCCAGTTTTTAGAATTGATATTTTCTAAAATTTGAATGGAAAATTTAAAAAGTGCAATTTTGTATTTATGTGAATAATACTGCTTTAGTAATTTTAAACAATTTTTAAAAATTAGATGTAATCGCAATCAGATATTTTGTAGGTAAAGCAGAATAATAATTCTATATAACTATGTAGAACTTTTTTGAAAGCCAAAAACTCTTTGATAACTCGGTAACTCTATTTTGTAAAGACAACAAAAAGTTAATATGCCAAACTTATGTTCATATTTGTAAAAGAATAATGAAAATACGTATGAAATAAAATACCAGCCCGTGTATACTCTTAACATTGTTCTGTATGATATCCAGTTGAAAATATTAACATTCATGTTAAAATAGAAATAACTATTGCAAAGCTAATTAGAACAAACAAAAATTGTGGCGCCATCTACTGTGGCATAGTCACGCTGAGCAAAATGAAGTGACGCTCTGTTAATGCAAAATAAATGTATTTTCCCCCACAACAAAATATTGCAGAATTTTATGTAAATAAAATAATATACCGACTTATTTCTAACATGCAGTTGTTATGGATATACATATATAATATATGTATATTATTTGTATTATTTAATATGTTTATATAAATTTATAAATAAATTTATACATAAAATTTTTTTTTGCTATATTTAATTTGTTTTTTTTTTTTATTAACAACTAGGTATTTTAGCATTATTTGCTTTAGATGTTGGTGAATTTTTACTACCTTTATATTAACTCGTAGTGTCTGCTTGTCGAAAAAATTTTGGATCGATTTTAGCCAATTTCCCGTGAGCCATTCGATCTGAAATTTTGCAGGCAGGCTCGTGGTAATAACAGAAATGATCTAACAAATTTTTAGAGTGATACCAAAACAATAGAAACTTTTAAATTTTTCTACCAGAGTTAATAAAAAAAATGTACAAAGGGTTAGTTTTTATTATATTATTGCCACAACGACCACAAAAACAACAAGTCCAGCTATGACAACAACACAACATTTAGAATAACAACAAGAACAATATAGAAACATCATATTTTTTCATTTATTTTTTTACTTTTTCAGAGATTTCCCTGGACCTGTTCCACCGATTTGAATGATTTTTGAAATAGAAATCTTCCCACGAATTTGGTGAATCATTCTCACTAAAAATAATCACTGTAGCTGCACTATTCAGGCCGTGATCGTGACAAGAAAAACATAGAAAATTACATTTTTTCAAGACTTTTTTTAGTTCTTCATTCAAATCTTGGGCCCTAATCGACCGATTTGGACGATTTTAAACAGCAAACTTTTCAGGATATTAATGAATCATTTTTTATGTCAACGAGCACCCTAGCTGCCCGATTGATGCCGTCTTCGTG
The DNA here is from genome assembly GCA_963682025.1 of Cordilura impudica. Lineage (NCBI taxonomy): Eukaryota > Metazoa > Arthropoda > Insecta > Diptera > Scathophagidae > Cordilura > Cordilura impudica. The sequence continues at coordinate 193,187,114 of OY821517.1, read as the reverse complement.
ATTTCCACAGACGGACATCGCTATATCAACTCCGGTTGTTATAAGGATCAGAAATATATATATATTATGGGGTCCAAATTTTTTTTTTTAATTATTACAAAAGGAATGACAAACTTATATATACCCTCCGCATATTGGAGTGGAGGGTATAACAAGTAAGAAAGTTAGAGTCGGTCTAGACCTTCCATACGATACCCTAATCCAACTAAATAGGTATAGAAAATAAGCATAAACCAAGAGTGGCATTGTTTTTTGGTTCGGATACGAAAAATACTGAAATTTCATCAAAATATATTCATATTTGCGACCTGTTGTTTGATAACAAGGTTTACATGGACTCACAAAAGGTAACTACCAAAAATAGGTCAAATATTTTTGGTAGTTACTATTGTATCTATTGTTCGATTATTAGTTTTGATATTTATTTGTTCCAGTCCTTGATATCATATTTAAATAGGTATTTTTCTTATATTGTGATATTAGTTTAATTGTAACAAAAATGTTTAGCAATAACAATTTGTACGCACTTGTCAAGTTAAAATGAAGGTAAAGACATATGTATGTTTCTATCTCTTTGGCCTTTTTCATAGCAAATATTTACAGGGAACACAATGCAGACAATACACTCGTACAGTAGCAGTAGCTAACTGGACAAAACAAGGAAGAGGTAAAATATATATATATGTATATTGTCTGTACTTTTAAGTTTTAAAAATGTTTTCATTAAATTGAATTGTTAAAAATAGACTTTATTGAAGCTTGTTATGACTGTAAGCAAGAGACAAAAACCCTAGTCGATCATAAAAGTAACAAAATAATCACCAGACCACCAAAATAACACCATACAGTCATTTAAACATTTGTTGAATGCGCTAGCTCAGATTTTATTCATACCATACAAACATTATACATGGGTTGTTTGATAAATGTATTTTGTTTTATTTACTGTCAAAGTGAAATTCTTTTATAATATACAATATAATAATATAAAAACGAAGAGCTCAACAATCGTGGAGTTTTAAATAACAGTTTCAGTATTATGGTAGTATTAGTAGTATTATTCTTTGAGGTGCATCTACCTTGTTTTGGATATTATAGTTTTGGAAATTTACAATATTAAGTACCGATAAAAACACTATGATCAATCGATTTTCATTTATTTACTTAAATTGAATGCACTATCCATATCAACTTTTTTTATTTTGCCAATATAATTTATGTTTAAAAAATATTTTTTTTCTTAAAATCTGTTTTTATATAAATTTGTACGATGTACCACTGGCAACATAAATCAGAAATTTTTTGTGGAGAACAAAATAACAAAACGAGTAAGATACCCTATACCATGAGTTTAGAGTATTGGTCGTAGGTGCAACTAATTGGATATAGAAAAAAAAGCATAAACCAAATATGAGTGGAATTTTTATTATTTTTTTGCCTGCAGTTCTGAAAAAGTTCATATCGGATGCTATATTTATATGGAGAGAAAATCGAAAAATGGACCGATCCTGACCGTATTTGGTAAAAGCACTTATTTTTTTGCAAAAACGTATACAAACCAAGTTTAAGTGAAGATCGGCAGCTTTATATGGGGGCTATGAATTGGAAAAAGTTCTATAGGGTTTATTTTTGAACTACTGACTAGAGGATAAAATAAACACACATAAACCCAGTTTGATCTTGTGGCAATTTAAGTCGGTTTTATAGGGGTCATTTGTGTGGGGACTAGGTCTGAAAATGCACAGAATTTTCAGCAAAATCAATAGCGTTTATCCTGTGGCCGACAGAAGCATGTATACCAAATTTCATCGTAGTATAGAAGCTTATATGCCAAATTTCATCGAAATATATTTATATTTGCGATCCGTAGTTTGATTACAAAGTTTACATGGATACACACACGGACGGACGAACAACGCTTAATCGACTCAGGAAGTGATTCTGAGTCGATCGATATAGATGAAATATTTTTCGTAGTTACAAACTTCAGCAGAATCTCGTTATACCCCGACCACATAGTGCTATAGGATATAAAAATTAAATTATACAAAAGAAAATATCAAATATACAAATATCTGAAGTACTATGATAGCAAGAGCTTTTTAGTTCTATGTATAACTATAAAATTGATGGGACCAGAGCAGTGGACGTGGACCTCTTATACAAAGAAACCATTTTGTGAATATTATTCGGAGTATTTATGACAAAAATGGGCGGTGTCTGACCGGTGGGTGTGGCATCTCCCATACAATGTAAAATATATGGAGTACTTGAATACTTGTGTGGGTTAATAAATTATTGCTGTGAGTAGTTGAACAAAAAATGGGCATGATCGAATAATTAAGGGCGATACCTCCAATACAAGGTAAGTATTTACCATCATATATCTGGAATACTATGGTAGTGAGAGTTTGAGACATGATATTTTTTAATGCAATGATACTGAGAACCTTGAGAGTTTCTGTGGCCATAATTTATTCATGTAAGTAGTATATAGTAATATAGGCGTGACCGAACCAGTAATCGTGGCACCAGCAATGAAAGTAATAAAATTGGAATTCTATGATACTGATACTTCGTAAGTTATTATCGGATTGAAGAATATTTAAATTTACAAAGTAAATTAAAATAAAATTTATAAAGTTTATTTTAATATCTGGACCATCTGAGTATTCGAAACAAATGAGGTTGGTATCGGACCATTAGGGGTGGCGCCTCACACACAAAGTAAATGTATAACACCATAAATTTGTATTTCTGGGATAGAGACAGCCTTGAAACTGTGTGTAAGTCCAAAACTTATTAATGTCGTAACAACATATAATTATATCTATACGCATATATATTTTTCTAAACTTCTGTAAATTCCGCTAAACGAAAATAGAATCTGACACAGAATTTTTCTAAGTGTTAACCAATGGGAATATATTGACAATGAAAAAGTGTTAATTTCATTATCTAACAATCTACGTATTATTTTCGTCTTTTGTTGTGTATACGAATTCGAGATTGTATAAGTACTTAACGCAAAATATAACTTCATAGACATGGACAACAAATGGCAATTTATGTTGTTGTTGTAAATATGGTCGATTTGAAATAGGTAATGTGTTTCACTATTTTATTAATCAAAAATACCTTCACGATTGTGCGCAAATGATCTGGACAAGGTCAATTAAAACATAAGGGGATTAGAGGTGCATAGACGGCCAGGTATGTAGTATTATATGAAGTCGTTCACAATTAAATACAGCGATATCATGTTATTTTGTTTAGTTTGCGAACTAATTAAAATTATGCGTCGATAAAAGTTTTGGCAACAAAAACATGATACTATTCTCATGCAGACTGAACGGTACCATTAGATACAGTATCGTTCATATTGCTCTGTTTCATAAATATAGTTTCATTGTATTATAATTTGTTTTATTATTTTTTTTTTAATTAAATTAAGCATAGTCTTATGAGAGAAGAAAAAATGCGAAATGTTATTCGGAAGTTTTAAACGGAGCTTAACGACATGTACTCTTTAAAATGGTTATTAGTTTTAATTCCTACGGGCGATTTTATGTTTAATTTGTTTCTTTTTTTTTTGTAATATATAGAAAAACGCAGAACACTTTGCTGCAAACTTTTTTTACGCCTATTGCAATTTTTATTTATTTAACCTAAACTATCAACAACATATATAAATTTTGTTTAAGGGTCGAACATCGTTTGAAGTATCCCAGCATCGTTGGGCCGATTCAGTGTTTAGTGTTGAATTCCATCTAGAGTTTTTTTTTTGTACCACCTTAGTTAGACATGTTGGGAAAAAGGATAATGAAGAAAACTGGAGCTATCTGAAATTAAAAATATATATATTTATAATTTACTTTTCAAATTGAATCAAAATTATAAAAATCTAAAAGCAGTGATTCAAGTGCATTGGATCCCTAATTCACGTGTAGGAATTTGGAATTTATGCATTGGATTTGGATTTACGCCAACCGAAATACTCTAAAGTTTAACAATTGTATTTTTTAGTGTATCAGCAGACAACTGACTATTTTCTACATACATATGATGAAAATATTTACTATTAAGACAAGGTAATTGTAATAGCAATCAATTGGGAATACAGTTATTACCAACCGAATTGTTATACAGTTATAATAACAATTCGGTTGGTAATAAATTCATTGAAGCCTTTTTCTGTGTAGAATTTTATATGAATCAGTGAATTTACAATGTTTATTTAATAAAATTAAGATTTTTTTATATCATAAAATATGTTTTAAATTAAAAGTATTAAAAAACATACATAAGTGTTTTACAAAATAAACAGCTTTTGGATACTGATGAAAGATGGTGAATCAACTAATTCCTAATTTTGTATATTTTATTACAACAAAAAGATTTAATCTCGAACCAGAATAGTTTTATAGACCTAATGAATAACAATTTTTTATCACTCTATTTTAAAGACTAAGACTACTACACAGTTTTTACATAAAAAAGACAAAGTTTTTACTTCAGTTGATAAAGTTGTTTTGTGAATACATTCTATAGATCTCTAAAAGAAGATATTTTACATTATTCCACTCTGTGTTAAGAGTATATTGAGTTTGTGGTGATATTTTTATCTATCAAAAATATTTAACCCAGAAACACTTTCTAAATATGTATAATTGAATCAGGATCAGGCTTGGTGTTGTCCGTAAAATCTCAATTAAATTTGGTTTATGATAATTAATACTTCTTCACTTTCAAACCGGTTTAACTCTAGAAACTTTGCACAAAAACCTAGTGGTAATTATTTAACTTTTATACTCTCCACACCACAGGGCACAAAGTATACCTCAGTTTGTCAATCAGTTTGTAACTCATCGAAATAAATTACGGAGACCCCATAAACTGTGTATATTATTGATCCTTATAAAAGGAGAAGACGATGTCGCGATGTCCGTCTGTGTCTGTTGAAAACATTCTCCTGTCCGCAATAGTTAGCTCGAGTGGGTCGCACTACTTAGGTTAGGTTCGTCATAATCTGTAGTAGACTTGCATTTAACTTGGAGCCTCTAAGCCTTCATATAAAAAAATAAACATTGTGTAAAATGTTTATGCGCAACAGAACATGTATGTATCAGCAATGCATACACATTTTGCTTGTTGATTTTTATTATTTTTTTTTTTTTTTACATGTAAAAGTTCATGCAAACAAAAATGTGTATGTATCGCTGATTAACAAACAAACAAGAATATTATTAATTGTATATACATTTATGATGATTGCATTTAATAATTGCTTTCAATTAAAAAAGCACGAAAATGCCTAAATTTTTTTTATATTATCTTATTAATTTAAATATCGTTGTAAAAAAATCTAAAATCGGCATAGCCGAATTTAACATTTACTTGTTGTTTTTTTTTTTTTTAATATGATTTTCCAAATATACCCACAATTTTTCTGCCAAAATTTTAAATGAATGAAATGTGGTAATAAATGGAAAATTAATAGAGAAAAAAATATTCACAATTTCTGGAAAATATGACTTAGACGGATTCAATTATTGCTAAAAAAGTTGTGTTATTAAACGATACTCGGAAACATTAAGAACAAATCGTTAGCAATAAGAAAGCAAAAGAATCAGTAAGTAGAGATCAAGAAATTTCAAAGGAAGAAACCATGTTCGTTAAAACGCATTTCGTGTTCATCCGATATTTATCGCACCCAGAATATAACACCAGCGTAAGTAATGCAAGAAGAGTACTTCCAGAAGCTGTCTTACAACCATAACGCACTGAAAAGCTTTATAAAAAAATAACTAAATTCAATAACTGCCTTAATATGTATCATAAAACCTATGATAAAATGGACTTCAAACAGCGGCGATGTTATACCAAAATACAAGTATTAAAAGTGGTTAAATTTGGCAAGCTATTTGGAGTTGCGGTCTAAAGAGTGACCTTTTGTCTAAAGCTGCAATGAATTGGCATAGAAAATAAATTATGAACTCGCGTAATTGCCGCCAGCTTTGGCCATTTAAAAAATATTGGATCATTGTCAAAGTCAAATTGAAGAAGGAGGATAGTATTGTGATTAACTATAAAAGTAATGTTATCTATTTAAAAAAAGTATGTAGCGCAGGTGGATAGAAAAGTTGTGCAACAGTTAATGGGTTCCTTTGAGGCAAGAACGCGAAATATTATTTTACATCTTCATATTTTATGTACAAACCTTAGTGTTTCCACTTTATTATATCACATATATTCTTAAAAGAGTTATTAAAATATTTGCGTGTTCGGATTTCAAGCGACCAGTGCTTCATTTAATGTCCATCATTAACCTTGGCTTGACTTTCTTAATTGTTTAATCAGTAATATTTTCGGATTATTAAAAATATTATTCATAGAAAGCTTTTATGGGCAACATGTAGCTTTTTCATTAAAAATTGTCTGGACTCGATTTAATTTCAAGTTATCTACCCAGTTTTCGATACTAACAAAAATTATATGTACTTCATACAGATTTTCCGGTAAGAATTATCATACTAAAAGTAAATTATGAAATATCAAAAGCAGTTATGTATCTTCAAATAAAAACTTGGAAATATTTTTTAAAAATTAGTTTTAGGAAGTGTTTTTAGAAAAGAGCATAATTTTTTTCTCTCGAAACTCTGTTAATTCTCTTCTAAAATCTCTGACTAAAATCCATACATAATATAAACGAAAACTATTGGTAATTGTATGAAAAACTTTTTTATTATGCTTCAAAAGTGTTGTAAAATATAAGAAACTAGATGTAGCCTGGTGTGATTCATAATGAAAGGGCTCACGCAAAGTCCCAAGGCTCTCACTATTACAAAGCTGTCCCTGTCATAGTACTCGAGACATATGATATTGAGTAATTACTTTGTATGAGAGGTACCACGATGACTTATCTGATCCCGCCCATTTCAGGCATAGCTGCTAACATCAATAATAGGTGACCTCACACAAATTTGCAAAGCTCTCCCTATCATAGTACTCAATATACATATATGATATTAAAAATTTACTTTGTATGGGAGGTGCCACGCCCACTAAAAATATTAAAAACAAATTATAGCCTATAGTACTTCCCATATTCGCAGTAAGACTCTTTCAAAATTTCAGGAAGATCAGATCAGTAGTTACGGAGATTACCTCCGTTTGTTTGTAGGAGGTAATCTCCGTAAGTACTCATCTGATCTTCCTGAAATTTTCAGAGAGTCTTAACATATTTTAACATATTTTTAGTGAGCGTGACACCTCCCATACAAAGTAAATTTTTAATATAATATATATTATGTACTACGAGAGAGAGAGCTTTGCAAATTTGTCTCAGAAGATCTATTATTAACGTGAGTAGTCAGACAAAAAATTGGGCGGGAACCCCCATACAAACTTAGTATTACATGTGATATATCTGAATTACTGTAATAGTGAGAGCCTTGGGACTTTGCGTGAGCCCTTTCATTACGATTCGGGGGAGGGGCTAGCGAAGCACACCGGCGTACATCTAGTATATTATAAAAAGGTTACTACGAAACCATTTATTAGTTTCATAAAATATAAAAAATCTTAGTAGTTGTATTTTTCGGTATAAAAACAACTTTCTTGTATTCTACAAAAAATAAGTTTAAATTCGTAAAATAAAACCAAATTTTCCTTAACTATACAAAAATATAACTATAAAAAAACACTGAAGAAAGTTATAGACAGCCTAGGCCAACTATGCGATACCCTATACCATGCGATTAGAGACCCTGTCTCTTAGATCCAACTAATAGATACAGAAAATAAGCAGTTCTTTTTGAGTTTATATGGCGTCAAATCCATAGTGGGGTGCTTTTTGGAAACTTCTTTTTAAATTTATTTTACTTGTGTATTGGTTCATTTATAATTTTTTAAGTTTTTTAATTCTTTTATAAGATATCAGATTTATTGATTTCCGTATATATGTAGAGATTGTTTGATCATGAAAGTCATATTTATTAGCAAAACGTTTCCTTATTTGGGGTGGAGGGAACAACCGAAAAAGTTCCATAAAAGTTTTATATATTAAAATAGAAATAAAATTGGGATTTTAATAAAAAAATTAAAATAAAATAAAATAAAGTTTTAAGCTATTTTTGTTATACCCCATACCACTATGTGGTTTGGGTATAATGACTTTGTGCTGCTGTTTGTAACTACCAAAGATATTTGATGAGTCTATCTTTTAATATACCGATCAGCACTGAACCACTTTCTGAGTCGTTTTAGCGATGTCCGTCCGTCCGTCCGTCCGTCCATCTGTGTGTCCATGTAAACCTTGTAATCAAACTACAGATCGCAAATATGAATATGTTTTTATGGAATTTGGTATATAAGCTTTTACTGGCCATAGGACGAAAGCTATTGAAATTGGTGAAAATCAATCTATGTTCAAACAGAGTCCCCATACAAATGACCCCTATGAAGTCGACATAAATTGCCATAAGATCCAAAATATCACATAGATCTTAGTCAAATTGGGTTTGTATATGTTTATTGTATCCACTAATCAGTAGTCCAAAAATAGAAACTGTAGGACAATTCTTAGTCATAGGCCACATATAGGGCTGCTTCCCGATCTTCACTTAAATCTATCAAAAAACAAAAATATTGCAAAGATTTCTCTCAAATTTGGTTTATGTAAATTTTTTTTTAATTATAAGTGACTTTGCCAAATATGGCCTGGATCGGTCCATTTTTCGACCTAGTCCCCATATATATATAGCACCCGATATTAACTTTTTCATATCTGCAGCCAAAAAATATAATAACAGTGTCAATCAAATTTGGTTTATGCTTATTTTCTATATCCAATTAGTTGGACCGAAGAGATAGGGTCTCTAATCCATGCTATAGGATATCGTATAGTCGGTCTAGACCTACTTATTTTTTGCTGCTTTAAAAGTATGGGGCGCAAATTGGACCCTTGGCCTAGGGCGCGACAAATACTCGGACCAGCGCTGAACTTCCCATATACTTGGTTTTACATAATACCGATTGACTTTGAATCACTCTCTGAATCGATTCTGTTATATTCGTCCATTTATGTAACGACAATCTTAAGATTTTAGTATATAATTTGGTACATAAATGATTGGCTCAAGGAATTTTTTAGTAATTTATAATCAACTAGCTAAATATTACTAGCCAGAAAATTGCAAACGAGACGTCTAGGGTTATTAATCTTAATGCGACCAAAATCGGATCACAATATATAAAATCAGATTAGAGCACATTCTTTTATTGTTCAATCAAATTTATTATAGTGGTTGATTTATTTGTATAATTTCTCTTGCAAGTGACGTTGATATGGTTTCTGTATGGTTTCGTAGGTCAATTTATGTGACTACTATTAAAAATGTCAATAAAATTTGGCTGCTGAATTCAATTTAGCCTTGTGCTCACATTAATCAAATTAAAAGATATTTGTATGAATTTGGTAGTTTAGTTCCATTTGTCCCTGTTCCTAATCCGCATGTAACACGTACTTCCAATGCTGATGCTTCTAAGTTATACAGTTTTCATATAATCGAACCACATTTGAACAAAATCACAATATATATGAAACTAATTCGTGATGACTTCCATTACTGTAGACATCAAAAGATTCTGGACGGTCACAATTCTATTAAAACAGTTATCATATTGAACATTTCTTTCATGCTGTTTGAATTGTATATCAATTAAAATTATAATAATCAATTTCATGAAATAATCATTTTACACATCATATTCAATTACCGAAATTCGATATAACCGATTACTTTTTGTCTATAAACACTAATTGTTCTTTGCCTTTCTATGAATTTATAGCTGTAAATACGCTATTAGATTATATTAACTTAAAATACAAGTAATAAAATTTGAGTATGACATTGCTTTCTTGTCTATCCAGCATAATTTTCTTCGTTAACAGATTCTTTAATAATAAATGTTGCATTTTCTCTCGTTTTTTTTTTTTTTTGTTTTCATAATTTAGTAGACTTTTGATGCCTTTGACAAAGACTTCGTCACAATTAAATTATATTTTTCTATATATCGCGTATTTTCTTGCACAATTACATTAACGTCTTAATTTTTCAAGTGGGATTAAAAAAGTCGCGCACACAGTTTTTATTGATAACGATCAAAAATAGATTAGTATCAAAATTCAGTTCATACCTTTTTCTGCACAAGACAGTTAAGAATGTTTTTAATCCATAATCTGCATAGACTGTCATGATTAATTGGCGATCTTTAACTTTGAAATGATGGAAGCACATAACGCGTACAAATATCCGGTAGACAACTGATTTTGAGCTCCCAAACAAAAAACTCTAAACAGTCTTAACGCAAAACACTGAATGATGTATCAGGAGATGACAACTTATATTTATACACAATCTACAGAAGTTTTATTTTTATACATCTACTAGAATTGAGTAAAAAAAAATCGCTGTCTACTACATGATCTTAAATATAAAATTGCTTTTGATTTAGTTCGTTAAAGGAACAACAAAAATAAGGAGAATCAAAACTTTAAGGGATAGTGGATGTTGTTGTTAATTGATAGTACAAGTTTAAGAAATGAGAAAAAATGGAGATGAGAACAAAAATCAAGACTGATAGTAAATGGTTTTGTCTTTGTGAAGATTTCATTGTTTGCGATCCTTTAAATTATTTAAACGTATTAAGGCATAAGGGAGTGTCATTGTATGTTGGTTGTTGAACACTTTTCTTTTATTTCAATTCAATTCCGAATGCACTCAAAAAGGTCAGCAACTTATATTTCCACTACTTGGTCAACAACAATACCATACGATACGATACGATATCAGTTGAATAAATGCAGTGATTCAATATGGGCAAATAGAACACAGAAGATAACGCAAAACATAACTTTTTTTCTTTATCAACTTGCACCAGGTGTCAGTATGCAAGTATTGCGCATTATTCCTTCATTTGGGGTAAATAACTAGAAAAAGTGCAATGAACTGTGAAAGATGCATTCAATTCATGTCTGTGTTTTTTATTTGTAATGACCTTGAGCACACTTGCAATAAAATTTACAAAGTATTTTAAAGTCGTAGTGGAAATATGTTTAAAAAAAGTAGGATGTTTACAAAAACTCTTTACAATTTATTGGCAACAGATGGTTTGTTTCGCTAACTTGTAAAAGTTATTCGAACGTGAGATAACACAAATTTAACTTCAAATCATTCTAAATATAATTAATTCTTGCAAAAAAAATTGAAAACTTTGGATTTTTTCGAAATACATATATATCGAAATACATTTATTATATATATGTATGTATATATGTATATTAAGGTGCCTAACAGAAAAAAGTTGTTTTTGAGGTCTGATAAAAAAATCTCGGTACTAGTGATTATCGTCTTTCACATGTCTAAGAAACAATATTCATGTGATATGTTTTTGGAGAAGCACCTAATGTTATGTTGAACACGTCCAGGCATGCTCTCGTATTCAATTAAACATTTAACTTTTTATGGTTTTCATAGGAAGATGTCAGGAATTTTTAGATCAAATTAACATATTTTAATCTCTTTTGGGTTTAAGCGATGTGACGTATTTAACAATTTTACGATATTTTCGTTTATTCGGATTTTGGCTTATTTTTTCCGAAGTGATATCTTTATAAATGCTAACATGCAAACAACATTTATTTTAACATCGTTGTTTGAGGCATTGTGTCATACAATATACATACTGTGAGCGTCAAAATAAAGTAAACAGCTTAGTTAGTCAGATTAAAAGGTTTATTAAAATGAAGTAATTTACACAAAATCAAAAAGGATTTCAAGAAAAAAAAAAACAGAAATTAATGCACTTTATTTAAATTCACTTTAAAGTAAAGGAAATAAAAGACAACTGAACTTCAATACAAACTTAACTTTTTAAATTTTTTAATATTTGGTAGTAGTCTCCTAGATATCGACTCGACAAATTTTTTTTTGTTATATCGGGGAAGATTTTGCTCCAATTTTACTTTAGAACCTTCTTTAAGTCTGCCTTGCTTGAAATTGCCCTTTGTCTAATTTTTCTGTCAAGGTGTTCCCCCTCTTTCACAATTTTCGATTTTGGCTTTGGATCGTTATCCTGTTTGAAGGTTCAGTTTCCCACCAAGCTGACGCTAGGGTCAACATTGTCTTTCAAAATGGCTAATTAAACCATTTTGTTCATAGTGGAATCAATAAAAACATGATTAACAACACCTGTTGCCGCCACACAGCCCCTAACCAAAACTGAGCTTCCACCGTGCTTGACAGTGTTGTTAACACATATTTCTTCGAAGGCCAAACTTTTGGGGGCCTTTCCCTCCGAAAATTTCTCTTTATAACATGTTTTTGCCAAATATATAGAGCGTAATTTTTTTACTTTTATCGAAACTCATAAGCTAGCTCCGATTCACCTTGGATATATGTATATGGTTTCTTGCGTGGTGTCCTCCCATGTAGGCCATTTTTGTGAAGCGATCTCATTACTGTACTCGAGCTTACTGGTTTGCCTGATGTTTGCGTTATTTTTTGTGATAATTTAACTGTAATTCAGGCTGTCTTTATTTCTCTTACTACAGCTCAAACTTCAGTAACACTAAGCCGCTTTGGACGTCCAGATATTGGTAAATCTTCAATCTGATAGTGTTTGCATATCTATCAACTATTTTTTTTTTATGGTTGCTACCGACAATTTCGCCAATTTTACGCCATGATTTAGTTTGTTCTTTGAAATCTAACATAATTTTCTTAGTATCAGAAAATGTTTGCTTTCCCATAGTGAGATTAGTTTCTATTACATCCTTTTAGTGATTACTAATTAGTAAAATTCAACATAAATATTTTTTTTAGTGAAGCCAGCACGTGATCAGTACTAATATGTTACAAAAAGTTTCGGTTCTTCCCCGAAATCACTTGATTTGATTTCATGTTTTATAGTAGTCAATCTCTAAGTGGTATATCAGTAAACTCTGTAATGTTACTTTTATCTAAGTAATTAATAATTTTGCAATAAGACAATTTAAAGATGAATAAGTAGTGTTTACTTTATTTTGACACAGTATGTCAAAGTGTGCTGCATTTTCCTTACAATATCATCATATGTATATCTCATCTTTTAATCAGTTTTCATTACACTACACAGGGTGGCAACTGTATGCGAAAATCATGGACAGTGTGATTACCAAATTCGACATCGACAAGAAAACATTAGCTTTGTGTAATAATTATTCGAAATTTAGGGTGACAACTTTGTGTAGAAAATATGGTTACTATGGGTATCAAACTGTATATATTAACGTTTTGTAACATAAATTAAAAAATTTGAAGAAAATACATGATTTTGTCTTCTCTAGCAGTTCGAAAATACGAAGGATTTTTGCTTCAGTATGCAAAACCAAATTAATAACAAGTGTTAAATTCGGCTGTGCCGAATCTTTTATACCCCCATATGTGTCTTAAACTCAATAGTATAACCTATGTTAGGTAGGGTTACCATTTTAATGCAGTTACTTAACTTTTATGTTCTAATACCATTTAAATTTAAAGTTAATATTTTTTTTTTCTTTTCTGACCAGTTTTTATTATAATACCTTATATGGTGTTTTTGCATATATAGCATTAACTTCTATCTGAAAATTGCATTATTTATACGATATACCACTATGTGGTTTGGGTATAATGACTTTGTGCTGCTGTTTGTAACAACCAAAAATATTTGACCTACACCCATCTTTAATTATACCGATCGAATCAGAATGACTATCTGATTCGATTTAACGATGTCCGTCCGTCCGTCCGTCCGTATGTGTGTCCATGTGAAGCTTGTAATCAAACTGCAGGTCGCAATTATGAATTTGATATTTGATCTTCTATCGGCCATGGGATGAACGCTATTGAAATTGATGAGAATCGGTCCATGTTCAGACCTAGCCCCCATACAAATGACCCCTATAAAATCAACATATATTGCCATAAGATCCAAATTATCATACAAATCTTAGTCAAATTGGGTTTGTATGTATATATTACATCCATTAATCAGTAGTCCAAAAATAAACCCTATTGGACAACTCTTAGTCATAGTCCCCATATAGAGCTGCTTCCCGATCTTCACTTAAATCTATCAAAAAAGAAAAATATTGCACTGATTCTTCTCAAATTTTGTTTGTATATATTTTTGACAAGAGACCTTACCAAACATGGTCAGGATCGGTTCATTTTTGGGCCTAGTCCCCATATAGATATAGCATCCGATATGAATTTTTTCATATCTGCAGCCAAAAAAATTAAGAACAATCCCACTAAAATTTGGTTTATGCTTATTTTCTATGTTCAGTTAGTTGGGTCTGACAGATAGGGTCTCTAAACGCATGGTATAGGGTATCATATAGTCGGTCTAGACCGACTATAATTTTCTTACTTATTTTATATTATTGGAGTAGGCATTCCATTGTCGAATCTTTGATGCCCTCCACATATGTTTTAAGCTTACATAAATATCTGGACTTATTGAAAATTTTCAATTCAAAAAAATCGATCGCCCAATTATATGTAACGAAACAAAGCTACACATATTTGCGATATATAATCTATAGATCTAAAGTTAATAATAATACAAATATTTTATAAATTGCAACTGATAATTCTGAAGTTTTCGATTTCAAAATCATCATATTAATTAGACGTATTAATAATGCTCAAATAATCATTGGGCAACAAGTGAGAGTGTAAAACCATTTGGTTTTACGTTTACATTAATATATTAACTTATTGCACTATTTATAACAAATGTAAACAAAATATTTGTAAAAGTAAATAATTTGATATACTTAATACTAAATTTTACAAGAAACACATAGAAACATATTTTAGAGGTGTGTCCATATTTTAGGTCGTATCTTGGCACAATGATTCCCAATTTACCCCATTCGAAATACCAACCTGCACTAAATAATGAGAAACAATTTCACGCAGTTAAATGATGTATTTTGTAATTACCGTGATTTCAACGGACAAACGGACGGACGGACGGACGGACAGACGGACATCGCTATATCGACTAGTGTTGTTATAGACATCAAGCATATATAAATTCTTTATGGAGTTGCAAATTAATTTTTCGATGCATTACAAACTGAATGACGAACTGATATATACGAGTACCCTCTGCACAATAGTATGGAATGTATAAAAACAGATATTCGTCTATGATACTATGAAGTTGGCTGAGTCACGAAAACTCTTCAAAAAACACATTACTTATTTATTTTTTAATTTTAATTACATTGCCTTAATTTAAATACAGTTTCTGTCTTTAATTAGCTTAATTAATTGCGGTCATATTATTTTATTCCGAAACCCTATTAAGATAAAATATAATATTTAAAAGTAGAAAAGTGATTAATTTTTGATACAAATTATTTAGAAAGACTACCTACTGAAAATTTCACAAAAATCGAATTTTTTTCGAAATCCGCAAAAAGCCTTGTAAAAAAAAATTCTGGCAGAGAAATTTACTTAAAAATTGATACCGTTAATCTCTAACATATATTTAACAAACCTTAAAGTACCAGATTCATTTTTTAAAATTGTGTTCAAGAAAATTTTTTTAAATTGTTTTTTCAAAATTTTTTCGGAAAAATTTTCCATCTTTGGTCTCATTGCGCAATAGGTTAATAACTTGGTAATAAAACTATACTTATAGGTATAGAGATACAAAAAAAATTATGGCTTTAATTAATTTCTTAAAGTTGAAAACATTTTCGTAAAACTTCACGACCTGTTGCTTTTTTTTTTTGCACAAAAGTGGTCTGGGGAATTTGCTATTCTTTGGCGAGTTTTTATTCGATTTTGAAGCTATATAACATTTTGAAAAGATAATTTTGTACTAATATTATATAACAACTTGTCAAAAACATTAAACCGTATTAATTTTATTAATTCTTTTAATAATAACAAAATACTACACATAAGATCGGAAACTTAAAATAACAAACCTTCAAATAAAATAATATAACTTCAAATGGCAAATCTAAAATAAAAAAACTCTGCATTTGTCTTTAAAAATAGGACAGCCTCAATAATATCTGGTGTCATTGAAGCTCTTAAATCGGATCTAAGGATTCTGAGGATACTTGTTTCAGTGGCATGCCGCGGTGATCAGATCAGAACTCTGAACAGGAATTGCATCTTTTTTGCTAAATTTAAAGAACGGTAAAATTTCTGTACCTCATGTAGTTCCTGGTAAAAGTCTATTTTAAAGTCTATTTTAAATGCTCTAAGTGTTTTTAAAAATCATCCATCATGTCTACATAAGTATTTGTGTTAATTTTAATTTAAAAAAATATATAAAATTATACTAAATATTTGGAGTTCAAAATAATTAATTGTATGCTAATGAAACTTAAACTCCACTTTGACTTCCAGTTTTCAATGAAATTCTCTCTTTTTTAAACAAGAAAATGATGTAGTCTTGGGCCATCAAAAATGGCCTGAAAGACTTTCATTTGGTATTCCCTATGCAGTAAGCCACGATAATAAATAAATTTAGTATTCTATTAAAATTTTTTTTTTTTGATTTTATACATATTGTATTTAAAATAAAAACCCATACGGGATTTTTCTAAGATAACTGAAGGGTTAAATGATGATATTTCACATACGTATAGCACAGACTACAAGAAGGATCCTAACGGACTACGATTATTGATTTTCTGTTACAGGGCGTACAACCGAGAAGGGCGTGGCAATTAAGCGTATTTTAGTAGTTAAATTTTGGCATACGTATAGTACAAACCACAAACCAGATTATATCAGAGACAATTTTTGCATTTTCGCTTTGTTTGTGCACTTAATTGTTCGTTTTCCTTTCATTTATTATAGAACCAAATTCGTGAAAGGAATAACGTTTTTGTTCCTTAAGAGTATCAACATTTAAATCATTTATTTATTATAAACTGTTTGGATTTGGTAGACTATGGTGATTTGGCTGTCATCGCTAGGTCTTCCTGCTAGTTTCAAAATAACTTTCAACGTATTTTTATTTGTCCACTTATAAAAAATTACTGCTATAAGTATATGCGTGTATGCAATATGTATAAAAATTGTATAAGCAGTCCAGACATTAATCAACAACAATAACTATTAAGGAAGTAAAGTATCGCTTAGTCTGGCCATTGCTCTTCTTTTATTAAAACCCAAAAGAACAATACATCACTTTGGCACAGTGGTTAAACTCTGTGTGCTTCTGTAATTGCGACAAAATGCATTTTCTATGCTATCAGATATTATGAGTACCTTAGGCAAAAAATTATATGTGCAAGAATATTAAAAAATATTAGCAGATTCCAGCCCTCGAAATTCGAGCGCAAATTCTAGGAAATTTCATTTTTTCATTAAATAAAGACCCTAAAAGTATGCTAATCAATTATAGCCAATTCACAAATCAACACAAAAAACAAACTCAGTTTTATCACATTAACAAATCTAATAAACACACACGTAGCATTGTATAATTTTATGTATGTGTTTGTAGCAACTTTAAATGCGATTTACTCAAAATAGAGGAACAAACTTAAAAATCTATAAATCTGCAAATCGGTTGAAAAGAAATACCTTTCTAATAATATACGTTTGGTCAAAATCGGGATAAAATAGTAGTCACAAGAAATCGCCTAGCCTATTAATATCATAGATTTGTTTGTTTCTATCCAAAATCTAACTGTAGGGTATTTTTAACTTCAGCAATTTTTTTTTTTTATATTTAGTCTCTCTTAATCATGGAATTTAATTTTTCTTTTGACTTCATTTGTTGTCCTGTTATCTGAGATTACCGCTTATAGTTTTTAATTCAATAGAAAATAATTATATGTGCATTGATTAACATTCGCGTTTCTGATGCTGAAGAGTGAACTTCAATATATCGTTTTGTGTTCAATACACGTAATCTTTCCGGAGGTGATTACATAAGTCTTTTTCATACACATTTAAAGAAAAATTTTACCGCTATTTTCCTGTTTATGAAAATGCCACGTGGAACTGAACTTTCGGATGAAGAGCGCGGGAAAATTGACGGAATGTGAATTGCTGGTAAAGGAATTGGTGAAATCGCAGCTGCCATAAACCGTCATCATAAGGATCCCGAAAGCTACTGCATTAATAAGCGAAGTGGACGCATCCCACCCATAGACCAGAGGACTAAGCAGCATATAAGACATTTAGCAGCCAATGAAAATATGAGTTGCAGGCAAATAAAGGTGGAACTAGGCCTAAAGGTTACAAGGCAGCGTGTCCAGCAACTGCTAAAGGATGATATAGGCCTAAGTTATGAAAACAAAATTGGCAAATCACACTTAACCCAGCGCCATAAATATGCCCATATTGCATCTGCTGATAAATTCAAATTTTGGGAGGAGGAATTTCAAACCGTCATATTTAGTGACGAGAAAAAGTTTAATTTGGACGACTCTGATGGTCACCACCGCATCCACAGTGGTGAATCTCTCATGGTTTGGGCTGCATTTGGAGCACAAGGAAAGTCTCAAATATGCTTCGTCCCTTTTAAAATGAATGCAGAAATATATGTTGACTTGTTGTAGGACAATCTAATAAGCTTTGCCGCCAAACTATATGGAGATAATTGGACGTCCCAACAAGACAACGCTCCGATCCATGTTGCTCGGGCTTTTTTAATGCGTACAAAATACCGGTATTACAATGGCCAGCCGTAAGTCCGGATCTAAATCCAATTGAAGACCTCTGGGGAATCCTGTCTTCTAAGGTCTTTTCAAAGTCAAAGTAATATACGACGCTTTAAGACTTTAAAGAATCAATATTGACAGAATGGGAGAAAATTTATATTGGCACTTTAAGAAACTTGGCGGGGCAACACAATATGATATTAATTATTTAAATATAACGTTAGATAAATATTATAAATATTTTTGCACATATACATATCTATTTTCTATGAAGTATTTTTGTTTTCCTTTTTTCTGTTTTAAAAAATAAAATTTAGAATATTTTTTTTATGATTTTAAAGCACACATGAATACATAATAAAATATAAAATATATATGAAAAAATATTTTTTTTCTTACCAACAAATCAATATAATACCGTGCACATTTAATTATTTGTCAGAGGTATATCTTAATAGTTGTAAATACTAAAAATATTACACGTACAACAAATTTCAATAAATGTGATAAGGATCAGGTCATATTCTTCATACATTGAAATTAAGATTTATCTTGAATCTATATTATGTATCTTCATTTGCTCATAACTAATGTTTTTACTAAAGATACCAAACGTGATCAACATTTATAAATCCGGGGATTCGAAATTTTGTAATATATGAATTAGGGGTTTTTCGTTATTTGCTTTTTCGTTAATTTTGAAATATATATTTCAAATTTATAATTATTAAATAAAGACTTATTTAATAGATATTATCATATTATGGCAATATATAGAATAAAGGCCCATGTTCTGTAAGTCACATATCCTCCCAAAAATTCGCATTGGCTTTCTTTTTGATTTTAAAACATTAGGATTGAATTCACTTAAATTTCTTTTGGGCGTTGGTCGTTTTAGCTGAATCAGACAATTTTCTAGTAGAACAACATCTTGTTCGTATATGCCATTACCTAAATCAAAAATGTTTTAAAACGTGAAATACACATACATATACATATTTTAAGCTCTGTTTTTATAAGAATGATATCATCAAATTGTTATCAAAAATTTTAATATTTGAAAAAGTTTGAAAGCTATGATTTAACAGTTCTTCTTTAATTTTGAATAAGAAAAAAATAATACTGTATAACAATTCTGAAATTTGGAATAGTGGGAGATAAACTCCCGGGATTAACAAATCCCGAAAAATTTCATGTGTATTCTCAAATATATTTACAACTAAGTAATATCTGCAAAATTTTGGACCCCAAGTTCATATTTCTAAACCACTCTTCGGTATAATGAGTTTATTAGATTTAGTGAAGCTCGTACTTCTGCAATTTAAGTAAAATAAAATGTACATGAACCAAAGTCGTCTCTGAGACATGTATTATTAAAATTAGAGAAGATTGGTGCATGTTATTGGAGTATATTGAATATTTATTTATTTTATTTTATTTTGATAACATCTACAACAAAACATGAGTCTTAAAGTAGTAGAAGTACAAACATTGTTAAATGTAAGTTATTTTGAAGTATAAAGAAACAAAAAGAAAAGAAAAGAAAAAAATAATAATAATACTATAAGATAACTTTAAACATATGTTATAAATATAAAGTTATTAAGTTATTACATAACAATTAATAAAAACAAGAAAAATAATAATAATAAATTAATGAGTGATTACTTAAATTTTGAAGTAAAAATATTAAGGACAAAACTCAAAATTCTTTTCTTAAAATGTAACGCATTGCTGGTTGTTCTAATAATTGGTGGAATATTATTCCAAAGACGAATTGCGATAATGTAAAATTGCCAATTTGATATTAGCGTATGATGTCTTATTTGAATTATAGTATTATTTCTCCTGTTTCGGCTAAAAGTGATCGACTATACAGATTATTAGGCTCACGAGTTGTTATAATTTTGTGTAAAAATATTAGAGTTCTAATCTTCATCAGGTCATCAAGCTGGACGTCAAAAATTTTCTTAGCACATGTCGTAATATGTTCATAGTTACCATGAAATTTAAGGCCTAAGACGTACCTTGTAATATTATAATATATTATGTCTAGTCTTGATTTGCTATATGCGTCACAACTTGAAAAAATTTCACAAGCGTATATCAAGCAAGCAACAATCTGATTTTAAAAGGGGTACAGTGTTGAACTGGCCATAAAGTTCGTAGCATCGAGAAGGGTTTTCCACACGCGTTTGTAACATGATCTGACCAGGTTAATGTGTTAGTAGACATAGCCCATACACAAATAATCGATATGTACTTACATTGGTCCAAATTTGGTTTGCCTATGTGTTGGAAACATATAACTAGACTCAATATGTATGGTCATTATTGGACCGTTTGTTTTTAACAAGTCTCTATGTATATCAGATCCAATATTAGCTTTAACATATATTAAGGCAAAACTTAGATTTGATTACGTTAATTTGCTATATTAATTATCTCATCTAACCGAGTTTGTTTTGATTTTACCATCATTAGTGAGGTAAAGTTCAAATTGGTGTTAATTTTTTTGTAACTCTTTCTTTCCAAATATTGAATCTACATCTCGTAGCCATAACAATATATTTATTAAATTTCATATACAAGTATTTATCCCTGAAACTATTACAATTAGTTCCAATAACTGCAAACTCTATTCAATGCTCAATAATAGCATGAATATTATAGTCAGTCTATGGTGAATATATATACCCTATATATGGAGATTCGGTAGAGGTTCCTAGAATATTTATTGGACATACTTTTCGATAAATCAGAACCAACAACGTTTTTAGCAGATGCCAAAAGTAACATATGTATGGCAGACAAGTGAGAGAGGTTAATTCGGTTATCTTTGATACGCTTCTAATGGGTTTGACGTTTACATCAATATGTAGACTTATTGCACTATTTATAATATATGTAAACAATATACCTGATAAAGTTAACAGTTTTAAAAACTTAGCACTAAAATACTAACACACTGAATTTTTCCTATTTTTTTAGAGGTGTCTTTTCATTTTAGGCCATATCTTGGCACAATAATGCCCCATTTACCCCATTTTCAATACTGACCTGCTCGAAATAATGGGAAATAATATTATCATAACTTTAACCAGGTGAACGGACGGACGGTCATATGGACTCGAGTTGTTATAAGGATCAAACATATATATTATCTATATGGGGTCATAAATGCATTTTTTGCTGCGTTACAAACGGAATGACAAACTTATATATACCCTCTGTAGAGTGTGGTGTGGAGGGTATACGAAATATATACGTATATCCTTAATGTGTAAATAAAATTTGAGATTTGCATAAGCGACTAATTAATTACCAAAAATTTTTATCAAATTAAACAGCAGCTGAATCACTGTGATTTATAATCTAGACCATGTTGTTTTAAGAAATATACGTTTCTTTACATTGACTATTGTTTTATTTATTTTTTTTCATCTGAGTTTTGTTTTCAATTCAAACTTTTGTTAAGTAGTTCACGTATTTCGTTTTTATTTCATATCAAAAGAATGAATGAAAAAATCATTTCAAATCAGCAGTCAGTCGGTATTTCATCTTTTATCTGTTGGACAAATTACACACATCACACGGATAATGCGATCTAATAAAGATTCAAAGACACACCAGACATGCAGCAGCAACACCAAAATTGCATCTTAAAGTCTATGCACTCTTTCTTTAAATAAATCTATACAAAATGAAAACAAGTTTGTTCACCTAAGGAAACATTGTTGTTTTCTATGGGGTAAAATTTGAATTTGAATTGCAACGAACAATAACTCAACAATAGGTTTATTGTGTTGTATTGTTGTTTAGTGTAAAATTGCAAAAAACGGGGTTCAAAAACTTAAGGTATTATTTTGCCAAGAACGCAAACAACTTCGCCAACAGCATTTGACGCGTAACACAAAAATTTTGTTTTATTTTGATTTTCAGTGGAAAAATATGCTGAGTAAATTTTTGAAGAAGGGTCATTATGAGAAATTCCACAATGTTTCAAAGATAAATAAAGTCACTGTAAAGAAAAAACCATATGTAAATAAAATATTTAAAATTCGAGTGTTTTGTTTATACATACTTGTATTAAGATGATAAAAATGTCTGATTAACAAAATTGTAGGGTTTAACCCTAAACTCACCACCTCACCTACAATATAATTTTTGGATAAACAAAATTTTTAAGCATCAAATAATATTATATCAGAAAATGTTCCTTAAAAAAAAAAATTATATTCGATTTTGACCGACTTTGCGATACCCAACAGTTATCAGAAAATATGATATCAGATAATATTATATTATGAGAACTAGCTCTAAAAGTAGTCAGATCGTAATTTTGTAAGTATATTATTTGACCAAAATACTCGTATTGACCATCTATAAATTCCTGTTTTTTATAAAAATGTCGCCAAAAGTATTTTTCTAACCTCCAATACGAAAAGAACTTCTAGCGATGCAAGTGATTTTCAAAAAACTGGATTGAAAAATGTACCAATTATAACAAACAACAAGTAATAGAGTTAAATTCGGCTATGCCAAATTTTTAATACCCTCCACCCGTGCTCTAAACGCAATATTATAACCAAGGTTATCTACACTAAGAGAAAAAAAAGAAAAAAAACTGGATATCAAATTATAATGGCTAGATTTTTTTGCGTGCTTTTTGTAATTGAAAGCAATTATTAAATGCAATCAGCATATATGCAAATACATATATACAATTTCATTTTCGCTAATTTAAAGGGAATAAAAATGTTATCATCTTGGTTATTATCTTACTCTCATCAATAAACATTCGTTCACATGTAATAAAAACAAAAACAGCCGATGACGCATGACAATCTAAACACTGTTGTGGAGGGTATAAAATTCGACAATATGAAAGAAAAATAGTACGAAAATGGTACGCTTTCTTAAAAAAATACCTAGTAAATAATAAAATTAAATAACTATTTATATATTTTAAGAAAAATACATAAGATTTTCATAATTTTTTTATTGGAATTTTTGTTTTCTATCAATACGGCAACTTCTTCAGTAAATAGTTTCCGGAAAAAAGTGTTAGCGTAAAGCCCTAAACACATAACCGCGACTTCAGAGTGCGAGCAAAAACTGAGCTTTTGGCATGCGAGAACTTGTGCTTTTGTGCTTTTACAAAATCATCAAAACGCTTTCGAGCAGCTGATTGTCCTACTGTCAAACATAATTCAATTGTCAATTGTATACAAAGCTGTTCATATAACAAACAATAAATATAACAAAATGAATAAAATCGAAATTATTAACTGGTTAAATAAAGTAATTACTATAGTAGGTATCGCGTTTAATGCCTATCAGCTGATTCTACTGTCATCTGATTTTTCTCGCATAGAAAATAGAATCAATTCTATTTCCCTCTCGACCGTTTTTACAACCTAAGTTGGCAACGCCACACAAAAAAGCTTTACTATCGATCTCCTTCCACATATAGAAACAAGTAAGAAAATTATAGTTGGTCTAGACCGACTATACGATACCCTATACCATGCGTTTAGAGACCCTATCTCTCAGGCCCAACTAACTGGATATAGAAAATAAGCATAAACCAAATTTGAGTAGGATTTTTATTAATTTTTTCGGCTGCAGATATGAAAAAGTTCATATTGGATGCTATATCTATATGGGGACTAGGTCCAAAAATGGACCGATCGTGACCATGTTTGGTAAAGTCTCTTGTATTTTGCAAAAATATATACAAACAAAATTTGAGAAGAATCAGTGCAATATTTTTGTTTTTGATAGATTTAAGTGAAGATCGGAAAGCAGCCCTATATGGGGCCTATGACTAAGAGTTGCCCAGTAGGGAAATTTTTTGGACTTCTGATTAATGGATGTAATATGATTTGTATGATAATTAGGATCTTATGTATGGGTGCTAGGTCTGAACATGGACCGATTCTCACCAATTTCAACAGCGTTCATCCCATGGCCGAGAAAAGATTAAATACCAAATTTCATCAAAATATATTCATATTTGCGACCTGCAGTTTGATTACAAGCTTTACATGGACACACAGACGGACGGACGAACGGGCGAACATCGTTAAATCGAATCAGATAGTGATTCTGATTCGATCGGTATAATTAAAGATGGGTGTAGGTCAAATACTTTTGGTTGTTAGTCATCATACCTAAACCACATAGTGGTATAGGGTATAAAAATCGTGCTGCCCCATTCTCGTTTTTTCTTTCACTCGCAACTCGCAGTTATGTGTTGTTTAGGGCTTAAGTGTTATAGCATCGTTCACAATGCAAGCGGTAGTTACATTTTCCATGCCATCTCGTTCCCACACACAGAATTTCACATAAGGTCCACTCGTTTTTTTTTTACGAAAATGTAACTCACATTTGTCGCTGAAATTGGTCTATTCCTACTCCAGCAACATATTTGTTCGAAAGTAGTTGTTTCCATTTGGTACTAGATAGTGCTGCTTTCGAATTTGACATTTAAACTATGAATTATCAATGAAAATTAAAATTTTTTGTTAAAAAAAATGTCATTTATATTATAATATTATCTGTAAAATATTATAATTATAAATATTTCACATATTTCTACATTTTATTAATATTCAAAATACAACTCTGTCGGTTGCATTCGAATAAATCGTAAGTTAAAAAACATATACATTCGAAGAAAACATGTGTTATTGTTTGTTTGTTTTTTGGTCAGCAATTAAAATTTGAAAATGAATGAAGCCGACACATTCAAGTTTATTGAAATAGTGCAAGGGCACGAGAACTTGTGGTACAGCGAAACGTGGTCTGGGATGAAGTTGGGAAAACATTTGGTCTAACCGGTAAGTAATTATGTTCGTTGTGTGAAGAAGTAACACAGAGTACTTTTTTAATATTTTTTTTGTTAATATAGGTGAAAAGGCTAAAAACAAGTTTAAGGCTTTGAGGGACAAGTATAGGAGGCAAAAGGATCGTGAAAATGCTGCTAATAGAAGTGGTGCTGGAGCTTACGGTAAGAAGAAATGGGTGTTTTTAAGCACTTACAGTTTTTGGACAATGCTTTCAAAAAACGAAGGTATGGACATATATGCAAAATAGACTGAGAGTGTAATATTTTTATACATAATTTTTCCTCAAGAGTCACTGATTCTCTTGCGCGGTCTGCTGACAACACTGGAATTTCTACAGGCAACTGTGGTTTCTTCTCCCTAGAATCGCAGGATGGGAGTATTATAGAAAACGAATTGTTTAGCACAATTGAACAACAAGGATCTCAACAAACTACATCAACCCCAATGCCGTCTCCCGTAATTGATTGCAGCACACCGTCCCAAACCAGAGCGCCAAAAAAGGCAAAAAGATCTGTCGATGATATATTTGAAGACCTAACAAATAAGCTAATGTCATGTGTAGAGCCACCTGTGTCACAGTCAGTAGAGCCGACTTCGTCTCCCAAATATTACTCGGCAATTGTTGATTTTATAGTGGACACCTTGGGCAAATTAAACAAGGATGGAGCCGAGGCATGTGAGAAGGAGCTTATGAAAGTGGCCACAAAGTTTCGATTTAATTATTAGTTTATTATATTTACTTTTTTATGGTTTTGTTTTTAAATGAAAAAATTAATTAAATAGTCGATTATTATTGTTGAGTTAAATGTGTGGGTTATATAAATATTCCTTAAGAGCTTCTCGTAACTGTTGTACCTCGTAGCCAGCGTGATTCGATCCCAGTTGTGATACATTCTGCCAATTGCTCATATTATCATTACTCTCGATATTTACATTTTCACTGAAGGCAGTAGTGGTAGCTTTTGTTTTTAAACTGAAGTTATGAAGAACCACAGTGCAGTGAACGATGGAAGATGCATTTTCGCAACTTGCATTTATGAGAGTGTGGTAGATTCTAAATTTACTGGCTAATATCCCGAAACTGTTTTCTATTGTTCTTCTTGCAGAAGATAAGCGCGTGTTGAAGTGGCGTTTAGCGGACGAAAGTTCTCTTCCACCATATGGACGCATCAAATGCCGTTTTAGGGGAAAAGCTTCATCGCCAACAAAATAAAATGGAAATTTTATAATACTATCAGGTAGCTCTGTGTCTTGGGGCAAATTCAAACGATTATGTAACAAATCTTGGCCAAAATCAGTCCGTTTTAGAACTCCTACAATGAGCAAAAAGTTTAAGAATTTATTAATTATTATATTAAAAAACATACCATCAGATTCAGATCCATACGCGCCCACATTAACATATGTAAAGTTGTAGTCTGCATCACAAATTAAAGAATAATGATCCACTACTCGGTGGACATTGAATTACGCAATCCGTCTATGGCTCCAATACAGTTTGGCATTCCAGTTTTTGCCAAAAGTTGTTCGGCTATAAACTTCAGGCTTTCGTTGTTAGGTTTCGGAATAAATTCTGCATTAAGTGCTACCCATATTGATTCCGTTGTTTCCTTTATTATATTATGTATAGTTGACTTTCCGATACGGAAGGCATAGGACAGAGATGAATAGCTCATACCTGTGGCTACAAACCTATAAAATAATTTTTCTCATATTATTTTCATTTCAACCACAATCACTTGCAAAATGCGCACGCTAGTCTTTACCAGTAGCCTCACACGCTCACTTATTGATCTACGGATAGATTTCTTGCTTAATAATGGACAAACTTTATATAGAAGCAAATCAAATTGGACGTCAGTCATCCTAACAAAGTTATAAAAGCTTTCGCTGTCTTTCAACCTCATTTCCCGGACCAGATTAGTGCCATCTCCAAAGGTATCTCTCTTTTGAAGTATATCGCGGACCCACCTTTTATTTTCATTCTTTTTTAACAATATCGCGGTTAGAGCAACTAACTGGGCCACAACAAAAACGCCCATGTTATGTCTTGAAAGTGGTAGTTGTTGCTGGGTACGATTTGCAACAGCCTATAGTTATATTTGGTTCACTAATTAATTAGAATATATGTTTTTTTTTATAATTACCACTTCTTCATTTACATTACAATTTTCCATTTCTTGCTGTTCACAATTTATTTACTTTACAAAATGTAAACAATCTGTCAGTCAGCTGTTTATTCGAACTCATTTCCGAATATATGTTGCTTGCATTGCGAACGGCTTTTGAAAGTGTCGCTTGCATTGTGATTTCTGTTTATCTGTTTAATGTGTTTGTGTAAGTACGAGTACTTCAAACTGTTTTTGTTAGTTCGATATGAACACAAACCTATATGTTATTAAGTTGTATCTATCAATATAAAGAGTAAAAATCTTTTTAAAATTTAGTTACTCATTTATTATACCATCCACTCCAGTGTGCGGAGGGTATATGTAAGTTTGTCATTCCGTTTGTAATAATTAGAAAAAAAATTTTGGACCCCATAAAATATATATATTTGTGATCCTTATAACAACCAGAGTTGATATAGCGATGTCCGTCTGTCCGTCTGTCAGTCTGTCAGTCTGTGGAAATCACGATGACGGCATCAATAGGGTAGCTATAATGCTCGTTGACGTAAAAAATGATTTATTAACATCCTGAAAAGTTTGCTGTTTAAAATCGTCCAAAGGGGTCGATTAGGGCCCGAGACTTGAATGAAGAACTAAAAAAAGTCTTGAAAAAATATAATTTTCTATGTTGTTCTTGCCACAATCACGCCCTCAATAGCACAGCTACAGTGATCATTTTTAGTGAGAATGATTCACCAAATCCATGGGAAGATTCCTGTTTCAAAAATCATTAAAATCGGTGGAACAGGTCCAGGGAAATCTCTGAAAAAGTAAAAAAAAAAAAAAATGAAAAATATGATGTTTCTATATTGTTCTTGTTGTTATTCTAAATTTTGTGTTGTTGTCATAGCTGGACTTGTTGTTTTTGCGGTCGTTGTGGTAATAATATAATAAAAACTAACCCTTTGTACATTTTTTAAACTCTGGTAGAAAAATTGAAAAGTTTCCATTGTTTTGGCATCATTACCACGAGCCTGCCTGCAAAATTTCAGATCGAGTGGCTCACGGGAAATTGGTTAAAATCGATCCAAAAATTTTTCGACAAGCAGACACTACGAGTTAATATAAAGGGAGTAAAAATTCACCAACATCTAAAGCAAATAATGCTAAAATACCTAGTTGTTAATAAAAAAAAACAATGTAAATATAGCAAAAAAAAATTTTATGTATAAATTTATTTATAAATTTTTATAAACATATTAAATAATACAAATAATATACATATATTATATATGTATATTAGGGCGGGTCGATTTATTTTTCGACAATTTCCATATGATTTCCGTATTCTATGGGTTATTCCATGAAAATTTGCCAAAGGAACCTCTATCGTTAAAATCGAGTCCCCTACTTTTTGTTGGTAGATTTTTTCCCAAATTGACGTTCGTATGAAATATTACCTACACGTTCACATCCATAACTCAAAAAATATCGCCAGTAGGCGCGTTGGAAAGGTGAGCTCATTTTGATCAATTTAAAAAAAAAATCTCCAACATTGGTAAATATCGTGTCCAAGTAATAAATTTAAAAAGTAATGTACTACCGTATGCGGCAGAGCTATAATACTTAACATTGAAATACATTGGCGTGTATACTTTTATTATATAGTTAGCCAGAATTTTTAAATTTTCAGTTGGATTATTAGTTGTCACATACAACCGTAATAATCTATTGGCTTTGGTCAGCCAACGAGAATGTGCAATTGGCCCTGGTTTTATGTGAGACAAATCCGCAAGAACCACACCATTAGAAATTGCATTGGCCATTAACAAACAAAAATAAAGAAGTCTATCGTAAGGTTCGTAAGCTTCGTAAGTCAAAAAAATGGCCATGAAAGTAATATTATTGGACAAAATCATGAAAAAAATGGAAAAATGCTCCAAAATTTGCACAAAAATGCCCGTAACTTTTGAACCGTTGGACCAATGTTGGAGATTTTTTTTTTAAATTGATCAAAATGAGCTCACCTTTCCAACGCGATATTTTTTGAGTTATGGATGTGAACGTGTAGGTAATATTTCATACGAACGTCAATTTGGGAAAAAATCTACCAACAAAAAGTAGGGGACTCGATTTTAACGATAGAGGTATGGTTCCTTCGACAAATTTTCATGGAATAACACATAGAATACGGAAATCATAGGGAAATTTGTGAATTTTTTCACTCCCTACAAATCGACCCGCCCTAATGTATATCCATAACAACTGCATGTTAGAAATAAGTCGGTATAATATTTTATTTACATAAAATTCTGCAATATTTTGTTGTGGGGAAAATACATTTCTTTTGCATTAACAGAGTGTCACTTCATTTTGCTCAGCGTGATTATGCCGCAGTAGATGGCGCCACAATTTTTGTTCTAATTAGCTTTGCAATAGTTATTTCTATTTTAACATGAATGTCAATATTTTCAACTAGATATCATACAGAACAATGTTAAGAGTATACACGGGCTGGTCTTTTAACATACGGTTTTTCATTATTCTTTAACAAATATGAACATAAGTTTGGCATGTTAACTTTTTGTTGTCTTTATAAAATATAGTTACCGAGTTCATCAATGAGTTTTTTGTTTTCAAAACAGTTCTACATAGTTATATAGAACTATTATTCTGCTTTACCTACAAAATATCTGATTGCGGTTACATCTAATTTTTAAAAATTGTTTATAATTACTAAAGCATTATTATTCACACAAATACAAAATTGCACTTTTTAAATTTTCCATTCAAATTTAAGAAAATATTAATTCTAAAAACTAGAATTAAAAATTTCCAATTATAAATTACAATTAATTGAATTTCAGAAAAGCATACCAAAACGTCGGAAATTATAATTTTAAAATTTAGAAGACATCAATTGCATTTTTAATATATAAATTTTATTCGTTAAACACAAATTGAAATTCCAAAAAAAAAAAAAAACACCAATATCTATGTCTACATTTAAAAAATTTTTACATTTAAAAAAAATATTGACATTCAGGAGAAATTAATAGCTTTTCAGTACCGAATTCAGTAACTTCTTTTAACGGTAGATTCGACTAAAAAAAGAAAATTGCAAAATTATCAGTAAAATTTTTAAACGATATTCGCAATTGTTAAAGTCAGCTGTTGTTATTATCTAAACGACAACCATTTTTGTGTTGTTTATTCAATCGATAAAAACTTAAATTTTTAGGTTGAAATGTCGTCATACATAAATAAAAATCATAAAATAGTGAAAATATTTTGCTTCTATTAAAAAACTTTTTTATATATATAAAAAAATTAAATAGCATATTCAATTCATTATTTCATTTTCAAATAAATAAACGAAATATTAGTAAAAAAAATAGAGATATTGAACATAAACATAAAATCATCCTGTCAAACACGAAGTAATTTGTTTTTTCTATTCTTCTTTGTGTTTTTCGCTTATTTTGACAGAGATGCCACTCGTTTACAATTTAAATAAATAGAAAAATAGATTTGTCGACTGTCGTTAAGATGTATGTACTTAGTGAATCACTTAATCCTTAGTGCAAACAACAATAGCTGTCGATATATTTTGCGATTGTCGGATCGTTGAAATTTACAGAATCACACTACAGAAAACATTAATTTATATTCAATGAATTTTAGAAAGCATCAAATGATATTTAAGAATTGCGAACATAAAAACTGTTACATAAATAAACGCAATTTGATGAGAATGTTGTTTTTTATATATAAATTTTCACAATTTTTTTTGGATGAAAATTTGAAGTTTTTCAGAAAATAAGGAAAACAAATTATTTTATTTAAAATGTTTGGGACATTTGGTTTTTTGCCTTTGGCATCCCTAATTTGAATATTTATTATTATAAATTTATTCTCTATGTTTTCCAAATATGGCAATATTTTAATAAAAAAATTGAGAGAGTTTTTTTTTGGTTATTATTTTGTTACTCCATCCGACCTATATGGCCGCATTGAAGTAATATTTGGCCAGTTAAAAGAAACTATACAGCCATCTCCAATTAGCACGATTTAATGCATATAGCCACCCTACACAACCATTACCTTTGCTATGGAGGTTAGGGCGAGCTATTTAATTAGCAAAAACTAAATTAAACGAGAAGTTATGTCATATAACCAAAAACGCATGCATATAGGTATATAACCTAAATGCATGCCGATCAGCAACCACGATGACCAAAAAGCAAACACCGAAATAAATCCGAAATTATAGAAAAGACGAAAACCAACCCAAAGAATTTGCTGAAATAATTTGGTATTAAGTTTAACAAATTGTTTACTTTTTCATTTACATTTATTGTCAAGACTCAAGCCGAGGTGGAGGGTATCAAAGATTCGGCACAGCCGATTTAATACTCTTACTTGTTTTTAATAGGAATTGTACAGCGAATCTAGTCTTGATATTAAGCTGTTATCTGACGAAGATGGTTTAAATGGCTCTACAATTCAGAGCCAGAAATAGAGTCTGAATGCCAGTAAAAATTCACTCACACCACTCGTAAAAAAATAAAATTTTATGATGAAAATCTTACAGAAATATGCGAAAGTTCCAAGAAACTCACTGATGTACTTGCGAAAAAACTTTCAAATAATGAACCAAATGCTGCATCGGAGCATTTGTTGTCAACGTAATGAATAATTTATCAAAACGAAAGCAATTGGTGGCTTAATCGAAAATTACTACTATTATATTTTACCTTCAAGAGGATCACGATGAATGTTTATGTAAAAATTTAAAGAAAAAAATACAAATATAGTCTTATTACAATCTTTTCTCTTATTACAGCATTGAAATGCTGTTTTATGCCCTCCACCCCAGCCTGCAGAGGGTATATATAAGTTTGTCATTCCGTTTGTAATAATTAGAAAAAAATTCTGGACCCCAAAATATATATATTTGTGATACTTATAACAAGCGGAGTTGATATAGCGATGTCCGTCTGTACGTCTGTGGAAATCACGATGACAACTTCAATCGGGCCGTTTGGGTGCTCGTTGATATAAAAACTGATTCACTAACATTCTGAGAAGTTTGCTGTTTAAAATTGCACAAATCGGTTGATTAATGCCCGAGATTGAACTAAAAAAGAACTAAAAAAGTCTTGAAAAAATATGATTTTCTATGTTGTTCTTGTCACGATCACGCCCTCAATAGGAAAATTAGTGAGGATGATTCACCAAGATGATGGGAAGATTTATATTTCAAAAATCATTAAAATCGGTGGAACAGCTCCAAGGAAATCTCTGAAAAATTAAAAAAATTAAAAATATGATGTTTCTATATTGTTCTTGTTGTTATTCTAAATGTTGTGTTGTTGTCATAGTTGGACTTGTTGTTTCTGTGGTCGTTGTAGTAATGATATAATAAAAACTAACCCTTTTAATTTTTTTTATTAACTCTTGTAGAAACATTTAAAAGTTGCCATTGTTTTGGCATCGGCAAAAAAAATTTGTTAGATCATTTCTGTCATCGCCACGAGCCTGTGTGCAAAGTTTCAGATCCATTGAGTCATGGGAAAGGAATTAAAAATGGATGCAAATTTTTGTCGACAAGCAGAGAAGCAGACACTAATATAAAGAGAGTAAAATTTCACCAACATCTAAAGCAAATTATGCTAAACTACCTACATAGTTGTTAATAAAAAAACAATGTAAATTTACCAAAAAAATTTATGTATTAATTTATTTAAAGAAAAACACAACAATAACTTTTGATGTTGTATTTTTTGTGTGTAATATTTACATATACATATGTACGTATGTCCTGAAAGGGTTAAAAGGCGGAAATATATATCAAAATGAAGCTAGTGGACCCATATTTTATTCAGTTTACGTAAAAGCACACATGATATATGTCTATTTACGAGATAATTCTATTTTTAAGAAAAAACTCTATTACAAAAATACAAAATTTGAAATAGGTTCTTAATGGGTTAATAGATTTTAAATTTAAAAATATCAAATAAAAGGCACTCAAATAGGCTTTCAAATGATATATATATCGCTGAAATCCGATACTAAATAACACAGTTATATACAAGTCCATGTCAAAATTTCGAAAGTCCATAACTTGGGAAATAGGCTCGACTGCCGAAAAAAAATATTTTCTTAAAACCGCAATAAAATGTTTTATAACTGGTGGGAATTTGAAACCGATTGGGGAGTTGCCCTAAACCCCTCTTAAGCCAAAAGTAATTTACCCCACAATACCGAAAAGTTATTATTGTTTCTATTAGTGATTTGGAGTCACAGAAAATGTTTGCCAATATTTGGGCTTATTTTTTATACACTGGAAAATAAACTATCAAGGGCAGACCTTAATGGTAAGAAGATGAGGACTTCATTTTAATTAGCTACAATATAAAAAAACTAGAAGTTGTAGAATTTGTTATACTTACCAATTCTTCCAATTAAATTAATCAAATCTATTTTTTGTATTTATTTAAAACAGATTTATCTATTTTCTATTGAAATAATAAGAAGAATGGTAATTTTATTTTAACTAGACCAATTAATGTAAATAAAAATTGAGAAACGTGATTTTATGAAAGGTTTAAAGTAGGGTAAAGCCTACAATAAAAATTTCATATTTATCAAACGTTTATTAAACGTTTATTAAACGTTTGATAAGCTATTTTGTGTTTATCAATACTGTTTTTCCGATTTTTTCTTATTAACAGCATATTAAGCTGTTAAAAAGTGTTTATGAATTAGACTGATAATATACATATACATGAAAACCTTTTAGAACATTGCTGAACGTAACCGGAACGTCCAACGCTTTTCATGTAAATAAAAACAACTGACACGTTACGTTACTGTTACGTTTGGTTAACTAAGCCTTAAGCTAGTTCTATCATTATTGCTTGCTGCCACTAATATAAAATACATTGATGTTGATTTTGCAATATTTTGCTGTTGTATTTTTTGTTTGTAATATTTACATATACATACATACATATATTAAATAATAAAATAATATACATACATATATTCTATATATGTATATCCATAATAACCGCATCTTAGAAATAAATTGGTATATTATTTTATTTATTTTTGCATTAACAAAGAGAGTGTCACTTCATTCTGCGCAGTGTGACTTTGTGTAGATGGCGCCACAATTTTTATTCTATTTAGCTTTGCAATAGTTATATCTATTTTAAGAGCTGTATGCAGCTTGCTAAGGAATCAAAAACTTCATATAAAAAAACGCTTCAGAAATGCTTAAGGAATTTTTCTGTCTAAAAATTTCTGTTGTTAGTCTGCAGCTTTTTAAAAAAGTGGTATTCTTTTTACTACTTTTTTTTATGTAAATTAAGTTAGGCAACCCAGACTTCGGCAGGAATATCAAATTTTTCGTTCTTTCTGGATGGAATTTTGACAGGAGAGGTAAGCATAAACAAAATGTAATAAGCTTAAAAAATTAGAAGTTCTTTTTCAGTTGCAAACATGGTTGTTTTCAATTTCAATTTCACAATTCTTAATAATTGACAGAAAACAACTGATTGCTACTGTTGCACTGAAAGGTACTTATGTGTTTTTTTTCTTTAAGAAATATATGAAAATTTTCTGCTAAGATTCCTTAACAAGCTGCATACAGCTCTTTAACATGAATATCAACATTTTCAATTAGATATCCAACACAACAATGTTAAAAGTATATATATACAGAGCTGAGTAAAGAAGAAGCAATTAGTTTTTTGCTTTAAAAACAGTTCTACATAGTTATATAAAATTATTATTCTGCTTTACCTACAAAATATCTGATAATTTTTAAAAATTGTTTATAATTGCAAAAACGTTTTTATTCACATAAATTCAGAATTGTACCTTTTAAACTTTTCATTCAAATTTAAGAAAATATCAATTCTAAAAACTGGAATTCAGATTTCACATTATAAAATACAAAATATGAATTGAATTTCAGAAAATCATATTAAAGTCGGAAATAATAGCTTGAAATTTAGAAGACATCAATTGAATTTTTAAAATATAAAATTAGTCTTTAAACACAAAGTGAAATTCAGAAAACACCAAATATATTTACATTTAAAAAATCAACCGAAATTGAAAAAAATATTGCGATTCAGGAGACATTAATAGCATTTCAATAAAGTTTAGAAAACCTCATTTGAACCAGTGTTCATGATGACTTCAAAATTTGACTTCATGGTACGCAGAGAAAACCCAAAAAATTTAAGTTCAATAATAATTGCCAGGTAGTAGTATTTGGAGTCAATAAATGAAAATATATTTTATTAACATAATTTAATTCAAAATCAAAAGTTGGCATCACTGGGTTAGATTTTGTATTGTATTGTGTAAATAGTGAAAACTCCCTTTTAATATGTAAAAAAAAAATTATTTTCCAAATATGGTAATATTTTAACGACAAAAATTGAGAGACTTCTTTCTTTGGTTATTATTTTGTTACTCCATACGACTTATACGGCCGCAATGAAGAGTTATTTGGCCAGTTAAAAGAAACTATACAACCATCTCCAATTAGCACGATTTAACGCGTATAGCCACCCTACACAACCACTACCTTCGCAATGGAGGTTAGGGCGAGCTATTTGCAAAAACTTTAAATTAAACGAGAGGTTATGTCATATAACCGGTAACTCAAGCATATAACCTAAATGCATGCCGATCAGCAACCACGATGACCAAAAAGCAAACACCGAAACGTGTTTTCTTTTATCCGAAATAATAGAAAAGATCAAAATGATCTTTCCTTGTTGGAGCGCGAATTAATAATGTGATAGAGCTTTATAGACCAACTCTTGAAATAAACAAAAATCATCTGTTAAGCGGATCAACCCAAAGAATTTGCTGAAATAATTTGGTATTAAGTATAATAAATTGTTGACTTTTTCAAATATTTCGTTTACATTTGTTATCAATACTCAAACCGAGGTGGAGGGTATCAAAGATTCGGCACAGACGAATTTCACACTCTTACTTGTTTAAAATTACTCTTATTTTAAATAATCTTTTTTTAAAGTATCCCTTTTTAAAGTACTCTTTTCCAAAGTTCCCTTTTTTTAAAAAAGGATTTTTTTAAAGTACCCCTTTTTACAATAACCCTTTTTTAAAAAACAATCTTCTTAACCAAGTTCATTTTTTAAAAAGTATCTGAATTTTAAACCTGTTTTTAAAAAAGGAACCCTTTTTTAAAAAATACCCTTTTTTTAAAAAAAGTCGTTTTCTTAAAAAAGTTTTTTAAAACAGTACCCTTTTCTAAAAAGGACCTTCTATTATAAAACTACTATTTTAAAGTGCCTTTTTTAAAATTATATTAAAAAATTATCTTTTCTTAAAAATTACCTTTTACCCGCAAAATATAATACATCAGTCATGTTTAACGCGCTTTTTAACTAGAAATAACAATAATATGGAATACAATTTCGAACAACCGGTTTATATACATCACTATTTTCCTTTAAGTGTTTTGATATTTATTTATTTATAATTTTTTTTTTTTGATAGAGTTGCAAAAAATCGTAAAATATATATTCATCTTAAGGCCCAGTTACCCACACGTTGTTTATATGTAACTGTATCGTATCGTAACGTTTGCATTTAGTCCAATTATAGAACGTAAAAAACGTACCAGCTGTGTAAAATTAACCAAACTTTGTCAGCTGTTCACAAATGTCACATACAAACGTAGCAAAAATCTAAAATCAAGAGAAGCTAACGATACGATACTTTTAGCTTAAGTTGAGTAAGCACTTATATGTGTTTTTCATAAGACAGGTTGAATCAGCTGATTCAAGTTGCCTTTAAAGTTGCCTTTAAAGTAAATGTTAGTAAAGGGTAACTTTAGCTAAAGTGAGCTATAAAGTGACCTTTAGCTGTTTTCGTAGAATAACGTACGTACTTTCATTTAATTGTTTATCAATAATTATATTATATATTAAAAAATTTTGAAAGATGACGCCAAACAAGGAAATTTTCCAACAAACAGCAAATAATGTGAATTTATTTTTCTACTTCATAGACCAGAAGATGTGGCAACATTAAATACACGTTAAAAGTTATCGGTCGCTTTTAGTTAGCTTGAAGTATACTTATAATAACGAAGAACTAATAATCTGTCCGATAAAATCCCAACTTTATCTATTGGCAAGTTGTAATAATGGCCCTTAGTATGTTGAGAATAAAGTTTTTGACAAAAAATATTTAGTAAGTTTGTGCCAATGTTCGTATCTATCAATAATACTTTTCACAAGCACACCTCTTATACCAATTTAATGATGTTTGCCCGTCATTGTGGTACGCAAACTAAAGGTCACAATTATAAAAATATGTATTCAGCTGAATTTTGGTATATAAGATTTATCGGATATATTTTTTACTCCTGTTTTTATAGATTTTTTTTTTTTTAATTACCTAATATATAAAGGGTGATTTTTTAGCTATTATCTTTTTGGCAACACTGGTTTAAAGAGCTGACGCACGTTTCGTGTTTTGTTTCATTGTCAAACATCTTCAATTTGATCTATAATTTAACCATGAATCGTCTTACAAACGAACAACGCTTGCAAATTATTGAATTTTATTATCAAAATGCGTGCTCTGTTCAGAAATTTCATCGCGCGCTTCTTCCATTTTATGGTCTGTTTAATCGACCCACTGAAGCGGCTATTCGGGCTATTGTGACTAAATTTCGCACCAAATTTACATTGTTGGACATTAAACCACCAACACGCTTACGTAGGGTGCCAACTGAAGAAAATATCGCAGCTATATCGGCCAGTGTTAATGATGACCATCAATTATCGATTCGTCGCCGTTCGCAGCAATTGGGCCTCTGTTACTCCAACTTTTTTTTGCCCAAAATGCAAGAGCTTGACTTGCATGACATGTGGATTCAACAAGACGGTACCACATGCCACACTGCACGCGCAACAATGGACTTATTGAGAGCGAGTTCGGTGAACATTTTATTTCACGTTCGGAACCGGTCAATTGGCCGCCTAGATCGTGTGATTTAACGCCTTTAGACTATTTTTTGGGGGGCTATGTTAAAGTTCATGTCTATACAGACAATCCCGCTTCAATTGACGCATTGGAAGACAACATTGAAGAATTTATTCGTGAGATACCGGCCGAAATGTTGGAAAGAGTATGCCAAAATTGGACTAAGCGGATGGACCATTTGAGGCGCAGTCACGGTCAACATTTGCATGAAATAATCTCCAAACATTAAATTATATGGACCGTACTATCCATTCAAATAAAGATTTTATACATTTTTCTGAATTTTATGTGTTTTTTTTTTGGAAAACTTTCCTATAGCTCTTAAAAAATCACCCTTTACTACATAGTAATTCGGATAAAAATAATTTAAAATTTGTGAAGACTCCTTTGAAATTATTTGAATTATCGTATGACTGTATGACGTTTTCTACTCTAGAAAATAAAACAATTTTTCTAATAGTAATAAATTATTTCTATAGAAGAAACGATGTTTTTTATAACAAGAAATTATAATAGAAACTGGCCAAAAAGAAAGCAATTAATTTAACATTTAATTGGTAAACGAATTTAAAGTTTCAGTATCGGCAAAAGTTTTAAAATGGTACCGTACCAAGTATTTTTGATAATATTGACTTTAATACGCAAGTGTAGGGTATCAAAGATTCGGCACAACCGAATGGAATCGTCTTTCTTGTTTTCAATACTCTCTATTTACAACTTTTTTTTTCTTTTTTTGTTCGATTATTCGGACAGTTAGTGTTGAGGTATGTAGATACTCAAATTTGATAGCGATGCTGCAGTTCTTTAAAATTATTAATTGTTTTAATATACAAAAATTGCACATTTTAAGAAAAAAATTCACTTGTTATAAATAGTTCATTATATTCAAGAAAAAATATTTAAATGAGAAAAGTAACGCAGTCTTCAATAATAAGGCATCAAAAAGTGTGCATGAAAATCTCGTTATCTGATGACTAAAGTCTGACAATATTTCATAACATTTTGATGTAGAAGCGAAGAATTATGGAATGTACTAAAAATTAAAAACACCAGTTTTGTTCGCTTTTTGAGGAGGGTTTAGCTCACGGGCATTATAGTTTTATGCGATCTTTTTGGGAATCGTCATAAAATATATCTTGGTTTATTTTCATGGACGGTACTATAATTAGAATTTATAAAAAAAAAATTTTAAATTTAAATGTGCACACATTCATTATTCGCATATTGTTATGATAATTGCTTATCTAAATTAACATCTCTATTTCCTCTTTTTTTTTTGTTATACATGTAAGTAAAGTAATCAGAATATATTTTTGAATTTAGAGTTGTTATACATTTGTGATTGTGTTATACTTATTGGTTGTTGAATTAGTTTATATTGTGAAATTTTTAACGTTGTTACACGTGAGGTTGTTGATTTAGCTGCAGTAATCTTTACACCAATACACTCATACCCCTTACCATTTTTGTCTTACTCTGTTTTTGCGATTGTATTGTGAAATAGATTTCTACCCCTGAGCGAATAGATGTTTACACAATAAAACATATACCTTCTATGAAACTATTAAGTTGGTTGAGCCATTAAAATCTTCAAAGAAGCTAAATTTTTTTGTTTATTTTTGTTTAATAACAGTATATTAAATTCCAATGCTTTAATTTAATATCATTTTCTCTTCTTTTCTAATCATTTTTTTTATACTAATATAAACAGAAATTTATGTTTCTACTAATATTTAAAAATGAAAAATAGCTAATTCGGCATATTCAACGAACCTACCCGTCTACTCTAGCGGTGGCTCCAGCAGCGTCGCATATGCGGATTTAAGCTGCACTACTTGGACCTCTGATCAGGATGTCTCTAATATGTCGTAAAAAACAGGAAATAAACATTGTCGCTGTTTGTATTAAAGGCAAATTATTCAAAAGCTAAAAACATTAGATGTGGCGCGGTATTTCCAATTGTATTTCAGAAAACATTAATAAGTATCAATTGTATTTCAGAAAACATCAATTGATTTTCAGAAAGTATCAACTGTATTTCATAAAGTTTCAATTGTATTTCAGAAAACATCCAATGTATTTCAGAAATTATATTATAATTTATATATAATAAGTTATATAATCTTAAATATATTTACGCTGATCCCTGACTCACTGACTGACTGACTGATTCTGTAACGCTGAAATAATACACACACATAGCACTCCCTACAAAGCTATGTGAAATACACAAAGAAAATTAAATTTTTCTCATTTTATACAAACCCACACAAAAATTTTCTCTCTTCTTTGTTACCGACCAGTGCTGCTAATAGAAACTTCTGAAAATCGACAATTTTTGAAACTAAAACGCCAAAATTGTCATTTTTAATACAAGAAATTGTCAAGAAAATAAAAATAAAACTCGACAGAATATTACAAAAGGAAACAATAAAATTTATTTATATCATTCATATTACGAATATTATTACAGCATTGGTTATTTCGATATATAAAAATTTTTTAGTGATGAAATTTCAACGAAAAAAATTTAACACAGCAATCAACTAAATAATTTTATTGATATGTATCTATAGCTGAAACATATAATATAGGTTTAAAGTATCGCCGTAATTAAAACTTAAATCTTAAATGAAGATGCTATTTAAGGTATTTCCGTTTTGAAACGACTTGACCCAGAATTAAATCTATACATATTTTGTAATTTACATTTACAATGAACAAAAACTATCAATTTTCGATAAACAACCCATTAATTGTTAACCCTTGAAATCGTAATTTTTATACTACTGAAAATTTTAAATATTCAATCACCATTTTAACAAATTTAACAAATCATTTTAACAAATTGAAAAATCGTCGAAATTACAATAAGTTGCCAAAATTGGCAGGACTGCTAACGACAATAGCACTACATATGCAGATTTCGTGTTACATATAGAAGAAGTTGAACGCAAGAAATGCATCAAAAAAACTAATATCTATTCAAATTCTTCTTTAAATTCCCTTTGGTGGTCAATGAAAAAATTCTGCAAAAAAAAGGTAACGAATGAAATTTTAAACATTTTAATTTTTCCTCATTTAACGTCGTCCGATATGCATACATACTTCTTTTATCAAACCAAACTTTTCCGTTTACCTGTTTTGTTTTTCATCTCAAAATTGTTTTGTATTGTTATGAGTGCGTTCGCTCAGGTTCTCTGATGGCCAGAACTTACCAAAGAGTATGATTTTCTGATAAATGTTTGAGAAAAAAGAGATCTTCAATGTGGATTTTGTTGTTGTCCAACGTGTGATTTCGTTTAAAGCTCTGTATTGAAAAGCACTTGAAAAAATAGTGCAATATTAGTTTTAAAATTTAAATTATTCTAACTTTGCATAATTAAATTACATTGTAATTTCAGAAGAGAAGTGGGAAAATAATTTTTTTTCGCTCATAATATTAATTTTTGCATAATTTGCTTTCAAAAAATTTTGACAAACATAAATTTCGTAAATAGGCACATATATTTCAGATTTTAATTTGAATAATTTTTGAAATTATCATGGAAGAATAAAGACGATTTGGAATAATAAGTTTTTTTTGAAGTAAAACTAATACGCCCTTATTTTGCAATTATACCCCATACCACTATGTGGTTTGGGTATAATGACTTTGTGCTGCTGTTTGTAACAACCAAACATATTTGACCTACACCCATCTTTAATTATACCGATCGAATCAGTATCACTATCTGATTCGATTTAACGATGTCCGTCCGTCCGTCCGTCCGTCTGTGTGTCCATGTAAAGCTTGTAATCAAACTGCAGGTCGCAAATATGAATATGTTTTGACGAAATTTGGTATTTGATCTTTTATCGGCCATGGGATGAATGCTATTGAAATTGGTGAGAATCGGCCCATGTTCAGACCTAGCCCCCATGCAAATGAACCCTATGAAATCAACATATATTTCCATAAGATCCAAATTATCATACAAATCTTAGTCAAATTGGGTTTGTATGTATATGTTACATCCATTAATCATTAGTCCAAAAATGATCCCTATTAGACAACTCTTAGTCATAGGCCCCATATAGAGCTGCTTCCCGATCTTCACTTAAATCTATCAAAAAGCAAAAATATTGCACTGATTCTTCTCAAATTTTGTTTGTATATATATTTGCAAAATACAGGAGCCTTTACCAAACATGGTCAGGATCGGTCCATTTTTGGGCCTAGTCCCCATATAGATATAGCATCCGATATGAACTTTTTCATATCTGCAGCCGAAAAAATTAATAAAAATCCCACTCAAATTTGGTTTATGCTTATTTTCTATATCCACTTAGTTGGGCCTGAGAGATAGGGCCTCTAAACGCATGGTATAGGGTATCGTATAGTCGGTCTAGAATTTTCTTACTTGTTTTTTTTTTTAATTTATAGATAACTTTGCAAAAATGTAGTTCTCTTTTTGCAGTTTACATGTATGATGAAATATGAAATATTTATTTCTCTTTTGTGTAGGTGTATACTTCCTTAAGGGGTGGTAGGCTTTAAAACCCTTTTTGCATTTCTCTTGCTAAATGCACAACATGTCGAGAGTGCTGTTTTAAAATTTTAAGTAAATCAGAGCAAAACTTAAGAAGATACAGCGTTTCCAGCGACCGGCCTCATACGGTATATAGTATATAAAAAAGTTTTTAAAAAACTTTAAACCGATTTTCGCGCAAATAAGTATTCGTAGTCCGTGAACATCATAACTCAAAATCTACTTGACCGATTCTTTTGAAATTTTAGACACTACACACATAAATCATCAG
Organism: Cordilura impudica; assembly: GCA_963682025.1. Taxonomy (NCBI): domain Eukaryota; kingdom Metazoa; phylum Arthropoda; class Insecta; order Diptera; family Scathophagidae; genus Cordilura; species Cordilura impudica. The sequence goes on along the minus strand of OY821517.1, from coordinate 193,143,558 downwards.
GTAACCACGAAGGGTTTTTTTTAATTCCATTTTCTTCCCCATTTTTTAACAGCAAATTCCCGAAATTGTATAGCAAAAATCGTTTTTCACTTCAAGATGCTGAAAAAACAAAAAAAAATTGAAAAAAGTTTTCGTCACTACCTCAGGAAACACGTCACCTTTTAAACGCATTTCGCCTTTTTTGATCTTCAAGATCCGGTAACGAGTTATGATGTTCACCGCAAATCAACAACGCCTCCGGAGATTCGCTGTCACGGACTTATTTATTAAAATTTTTAATTGAAAATTTTTTCAAAGATTCTTCAAATGTTGTGCTATAACGTGTATATGAAATAAATAATCCAACATTATTCATATCTTCAAAAAAGAATTATGCAAAATACCACTTTTATTAACTTTTAAAAACTTGAGCCACCGCGCCAAACATATGATATTCCCCAATGTCATCGCTGTCAACAATACGGACACACAAGAACATGTTGTTCAAAGCCTTTTACTTGTGTAAAATGTGGACTTGGTCATCCTACAGTAGATTGTAAAAAAAGTATAGATGATCCCTAACGATGTGTGCATTGTTTATACTCACACTGCTAACTACAAATGTTGTCAGGTGTACCAAGCAGTGCGGCAAAAATTATCGCTTGTAAATAGAAACCAAAACCGCCAGAACTCCTCTATGAACTATGATGATTTCTCACTACATAGTGCGGCAAATAACAATACGAAATATAACAATAATGTTAATTATAACAACAATAATAAAAATAATTTTACACACAATGCTCAGTATTCTGAAGTGTTAAAGCAAAACACCTCAAATGAAAAGAACAATATGAAAAATATAGAAATTATGTTTGGTCAACTCATGAACATGTTAACATTACTTATTAATAAATTATGGAATTAGGCCTAATAATAGCTGTTTGGAGTGCCAACTGCGTGTCCAGCAAAGTAAATGAAATTGAAATTTTTATGAAAATGAAATATATTGATATATTTCTTCTTAGCGAGACTCATTTGAATACATTTTAGAGTAAGAGGTTACGACTTAATTCTGTAAATCATCCTGATGATAAATGTCATGCTGGAGCTGCCATCTTAATAAAATCAACAATTAATTATGAAATAGCAGAAGAAGTTTTAAAACCATCACTACAAGCTGCAGGTGTTAAAATTAAATTTAACAACAAGTATTTAAATATATATTCTATTTATTTCTCCCCCAAACATGCGGTCAAATGTATAGATTACGAAAACTTCTTTAATACAATTGGTAATCGCTTTTTATTAGCTGGTGACTTTAATGCCAAACACCCGTGGTGGGGTTCCAGACTTGTGAATCCTAAAGGCCGACAACTGTATAGTTGCATTAACAAACATAATTATTCAACGTTGTCAGGGGCGAAGACCTACTTATTGGCCTACTGATCCAGCAAAAATACCCGATCTATTAGACTTCGCTGTATATAATGGCATACCTAGAAACATGTTGGATATATTAAACAATGATGACCTAAGCTCAGACCACACACCTATAATAATAAATTTAAGCTCATGTATAGATATTATTCCAAAAAATTATAATATATTAACACCAAAAACTGATCTGCGTTCGTTTGGGTATTGAATTGATAGCAATATTGATTTGCGAATTCCTATCAAGTCTGGAGAAGAATTAGATGACACAGTGGAAATGTTCACAAATGAAGTTGCTTTTCTTTCTACCCCAACATCAGCGCCCTCAAATGGAAATAATGTGTATATATCAGCAGATATAAGAGAACTCATCAGGAACAAGAGAAGACTCGGAAGGATCTGGCAACAAAGTAGACATCCAGCTGATAAAACAAATTTGAATTTAGCCACCAAGCTTCTCAAAGAACGTATTTCAAAATACAAAAACAAGGAAATTGGAGAATATCTTCATAATCTTAATGTAAATGCACCGAATAATGAATACAGTCTGTGGAAAGCAACAAAATATTTGAAAAGACCTGCTAAGACAACTATTCCAATAAAAGATTTTAATGACTCTTGGTGTAGAACAGATATTCAGAAAGCAACTGCATTTGCAAATCATTTGAGTGAAACATTCAAACCTTTTTCGTTGAATTCAAATGAATCGCATATAATAAATTTTCTGGACTCTGCATGCCAAATGGATCTTCCAAATGCTCACATTACTCCAACTGAAGTTATAAATATTCTTAAAAAATCTAAATCACCTGGCTATGACAAAATGGATGCTTTAGTTACTAAATTTTTACCGAAAAAAGCAGTAATTTTCCTGACATTAATCTTTAACTCAATCCTCAGATTACACCACTTCGCTGTTCAATGGAAGTGTGCCGAAATTACAATGATCGTTAAATCGAACAAACCAAAAAAGAAAGTTAGCTCTTAGCCAATAAGTTTACTGGCTTTATTTTCAAAAATTTTCGAAAAGTTTTTTCTTCGGAGATTGCTTCCAATTCTAGAAAACAAAAACATAATCCCAGAGTATCAGTTTGGCTTCCGTCATAAACACGGAACCCCCGAGCAATGGCATAGAATAGTCAATATTATTACTAATGGATTAGGAAACAAAAAATACTGCTCAGCTGTATTTTTGGATATACAGCAGGCTTTTGATCGTGTTTGGCACGCGGGATTGCTGTACAAACTGAAAAATTATCTTCCAGCTCCATTTTACCTTGTTCTTAAGTCATACTTAAATGAACGATCTTTTTATGTTAAGGTGAACAATGAAATGTCTACTCTGCGAAAAATTTAAGCTGGTATACCTTGTGTTAATTGGATATCCGTTGCAACTTACGCGGACGACACATCATTTATATCCTCCAACAACTCAGCAACTGATGCATCAAATTTAATTCAACATGAAATAGATAACTTACAAACATGGTTGACTACTTGGAATATCAAAGTAAGTGAACAAATATCTACACATGTAACGTTTAGTCTAAGACGAGGCGATTGCCCAAAAATAAATTTTAATGGTACACAAATTGCACAAAAAAGTAGTGTAAAATATTTGGGCATGTGTTTAGACAGAAGGTTAACATGGAAGGATCATGTGAAAGCCAAAAGAACTCAAGTTGACAACAAATTGAAAAAAATGTACTGGCTTCTTGGTCGAAAATCAGAATTGAGTTTGGAAAATAAAATTGTGCTTTACAAAACAACTTTAAAGCCTGTTTGGACTTATGGGATTGAGCTCTGGGGAACTACAAGTAATTCCCATATTGAAATTATTCAAAGATTTCAATCAAAAACTTTAAGAATGATTATGAATGCTCCTTGGTTTGTTTCTAACATTACTATACACAATGACCTTGATATCCCGAAAGTAAAAACTGAAATAGGAAATTATAGCCAACGATAATTACAAAGATTAAGCGATCATGTTAATCCTTTAGCCATATCGCTGTTAGATGAAAGCGAAGAAGTCAGAAGACTAAATAGACATCATGTACTTGCTCTGCCATTCAGAAGTTAATTTCTAATTTCAAAAATGTAATTTATTACATAAAGATTTTTGTACATATTGTAAAAATAATTAATATATATACTATTGTAAAAATATTAATTAGAAATAAATGAACACTCGTATTTACTTATAGTGTTATTGATCTTAATGAAGATCAATAACTAATGTTAGTTTATTTTTATTTTATCAAATTTGCTTAATATTGTAAAACTAGTTGATTGTGTGGCGCCTAGGCGCCCGTTCATTTTGACTTTAAAAAATAAATTTTTTGAAGATATGAATAATGTTGGATTATTTATTTCATATGTACGTTATAGCATAACATTTGAAGAATCTTTGAAAAAATTTTCAATAAAAAATCCGTGACAGGGAATCTCCGGAGGGGTTGTTGTTTTGCGGTGAACATCATAACTCGTTACTGGATCATGTGAAATAAAAAAATCGAAATGCGTTTCAAAGGTGACATGTTTCCTGAGGTAGTGACGAAGAGTTTTTTAAAATTTATTTTTTTTTGTAGCATTTTGAAGTGAAAAGCGATTTTTGCTATACAATTTCGGGAATTTGTTGTTAAAAAATGGGAAAGAAAATGGAATTAAAAAAACTCTTCGTGGTTACCTGATGATTTATGTGTAGATATAGTGTCTAAAATTTCAAAAGAATCGGTCAAGTAGACTTTGAGTTATGATGTTCACGAACTTCGAATATTTATTTGCGAGAAAATCGGTTTAAAGTTTTCTAAAAACTGATTTATATACTATATTCCGTATGACGCCGGTCGCTGGAAACGCTGTATCTTCTTAAGTTTTGCTCTGATTTACTTAAAATTTTGACACAACACGCTCGACTGTTGTGCATTCAGAAAGAGAAATGCAAAAAAAGGTTTTATAACCTACCACCCCTTAAGGAAGTGCAAACACCAATACACCTACACAAAAGAGAAAAAAATATTTCATATTTCATCATAAATGTAAACTGAAAAAAAAGAACTACATTTTTTGCAAAGTTATCTATAAATCCAAATATAAAAAATAAGGGCGCATTAGTTTTACTTAAAAAAAAAAAAAAAAAACTTATTATTCCAAATCGCCTTTAATTATTCCATGATAATTTCAATAAATTATTCAAATTAAAATCTTTAATATACCTATTTATGTTTGTCAAAATTTTTTGAAAGCAAATTATGCAAAAATTAATATTATGAGTGAAAAAAAATTATTTTCCCACTTCTCTTCTGAAATTACAATGTAATTTAATTATGCAAAGTTAGAATAATTTAAATTTTAAAACTAATATTGCACTATTTTTTCAAGTGCTTTTCAATACAGAGCTTTAAACGAAATCACACGTTGGACAACAACAAAATCCACATTGAAGATCTCTTTTTTCTCAAAAATTTATCAAAAAAAGCATACTCTTTGGTAAGTGCTGGCCACAGCCTAACACAGTCGTGACAACTTGACAGCTGTCAAAAAAGTAAACACGAACCGTATGGCTTTGTTTACCTTTTTTTTTCTTAGAATTGCTCTTACAAATTTAAGAAAGAGATTAAAAAATAAAATATACAAAATATAATGTGTGCAAGTGAACAGCTACACATGTTTGTAACAAGCATAAAAACAATAATAATGGAAAAAATAGTGAGTATTTGCTATTGATAAACATTTAAAAAACATTAATAATATCGTATTATCTGTTTTGATATAAAAATATGTATAAAAGGTGTATATTAAAACACATAGCTTGTGATTTGTTTTACGTAAGACAATTACATTCAAGACTACTCAAGCCAGGGCCGAAGGAAGGAAGCAAAAATTTCTATTGCTGGCACAAAAAAAGGCGGCCAAGAAGGAAGAAGCAAAACAACGATGATGAACAATATGAAGATGCTGGATAATGTAGCCGACATGCTGGATGGTGAAGATTCGAAATTTTTGCAATCGAAAAGAGGCAAAAACAACGAAAAGTAAACATGCTGCTGGTGATGATGAAAGTAAACATGATATTAAGAATTGTTTCCGTTTTGTGTTTGCCAATGATAAAAAGCTTCACATGACTCTTCACAATATGTACGTCGCGTAAATCATTTAATCAACGCCAAAAACAACAATTTCAACTTGGAATGTATAACTTATTTGTGGGCTTTGAAGATAAAAAATGTTTATGTAGATGCAGAGAAAGAAAATGAATTGAAACAAAAGAAGTTGGAGGCTCATCGTCAACGTTTGTTGAGTTTATCGAAAAAGGAACGCAAACAACATAAAAAGTTGGCTGAGTAAAAATAGGAGCTGGATGAGACAAAAGCCAATTCTAAGGTTTTGAGTGACATTTTGGAGGGTTTTGCTGATGCTTGTAAAAATTTGTTTTAAGACAATTACATACAATACTACTCAACCCAGGGCCGAAAGGAAGTAATCACAAATTACTATAGCTAAGCTAACCATTGGTCCGGTTGCTGGTGACGAAACTTTTCGCAAGTTGAATTGTGGTATTGTATTATTGCTTTTGATTATGACTTGCATGTAGAGTGCGTGTCAGTGCTTCTCATCGTAATTTGTCTAGTAATATTCCCATCACATTGGGTACTATACCGTTAGCTTCATAAATAAAACATTAATTTCATCATACTTTTTTATTCCTATAAGTAGACGGACTTGTACACCTTGGAATGAAGTTAATGGAGGATTCAATTTTGATAAAAGTAAACAATAGAAGCAACCAAATCAATACGAATAGAAAAAATGTAAGTTGGTGCAATTGGCGTAATGGTCAGAGTGAAATTATGTTTTTAATTTAATAAAATATATGAATTATATTTTCAACAGCTCGAAAGCAAATAAATCTTAGTAGGAGAGAACGATTACGCCAAACAATCAAATTAACACCCGATATATAGAGATATTATGGGCACCGGGATGATCAAACTGTACTGTTCGAAATTGCAGAATCGCAACGCAATTTTGACAAACCAGTGGAAGAAATGGTAGCACAACCTACATATTCCACATAAGCCCATCAATCCTTAAAGAACAAAATATAAATATTAATTATACAAAACTAAGCAACACAATACAAATTTAAAGTATTCATATTTATGCCGTTGAGACAACAATGGAAACCATACCTATACAATAATTGAAAACTTTTCCTCAATTTTTGGTTTCAATAATTTGTGAGTATAAATTGTATTTTAGTACTGCTTCGGTTACAAAGTAAAGTATGCAGACACCTCTAAAAATTCTGAAATTCTGTGTGTTATTCAAATGTGTACTTATTCAAATATTTCGTTTACATTTGTAATAACTCTAAATTTTGCTGTAACCGTAAAACCCAGGTGGATGGTATCACAGATTCTACGTTGCCGAATTTAACAATCTTGTTTTATATTTATTTCTTAGTATTTTTGATTACCTCTATTGTTACTTACCATGGAGCCATTGAAATTAAATAAAGAAACACTATATTGACTTTTATAAAATATATTTTATTTATTGCAAATATATAAGAAATTAAAGTTTATTATAGTTACAATATAATTGGCAAAATAGGCATTATTGATAAAAAAAAAACATCTTGCAGCGTTACGTATCATATTGATTTTTTATCGACCTTCTCTGGTCTAGATCCGCCATGTTTTGTTAGAAACAGCACCACCTCGAGAAGGATGTGGTTCTACACCACGCATGGCGGTCTTGGGTAAGGAGAAGCTAGGTGTTTCAAATGCATTGGTGCATTGTTATAAGTAATGTATAGAGAGCTTAAAACGCGTAAAAAAGTCGAAAGTAAAGCCAAAACTACAAATGGCTAAAGTTAAACCTCTAACTACAACATTAGTTCCTTTTGATTGCTTTAATTTTAAACTAGCATTTAATGTAAATTTTTAATTATCTCTGCATCTATGCAAAAATAAAACGAAACTACGGGCATTTATTTCAAAACTAAAACAAAATGGTTTATTTGAAAAACTTTTTTGATACTTTAACATAATGAAATGTATATATTTTTTTGCATTTTTCGATCTAACTACACAACATAGATTAAAACATAAAAAAATTTTTTTCAACTGACGTAAAGCACAATTATCAGCAGTACATTTGGCAATCCGATATTTTCTACCGAAAAACTTATACGGTAACACGAACACGTCGGCCATCAGTTAATTTTTCGGGTTTGCTGAAAATTAAAAATTTGATCCCATGTACAAGTTAAATGTTAAAGCATAAAAAATAACATAAATTTGGCAGTTTCAGGTTCTTATCCAAGTAGTTCCCTTATTTGTAATTTTGGCACCGAATTGCTAAATTGTTCAATCTCAATACGCATCATATTATAGTAAAACCAACCACACAGCATCTAAACACATATTCGAGTCTAAAAATATCGCACCTGCAACAGACTCGAAAACATCACCTAATTGATGCCTTTGGTATTTCAACGTCTTCATAATATTAACCTCTTCGTTTACACTATAAACATTTTTCGTATGAATACGCACAAAACGATCAATAGCTTTGTTACGACCTGAGACAAGTGTCTGAAATATTTGCGGTTTTCATGCCTTACAGCTAATTACGCAAATACGGTATTAACTAAAGCAGATCTCAAATCGGTTAAGGCTCCAGGTGAATGCTGCCTAGGGTCTTCATACAAAAGCCTTATCAAATAATCCAATACAGCATCACCCAGAATTCTAAACACAATCTATTGGGAGTATGAGGCATAAATAATGGCTTGCAACAAGTACGATCTGCCGCGGAATTTATATTTCAAAGCTTGTTCAAATTTCGTATAACCCAGCGCTTCTTCACCATTGGATGTATATTGTAACAGTGGAGATTTGGACGAAGTCCAAGAGCCATAAACAATAACAAGTAAGGAAAAGTACTACTAGGTTCACTAGCTTCTTTAGCATCATATGCTATACTCCAAATAAGGTTTCAATGCAATCGACAACAGATTTATCTAAACAAGAAATAAAAATTAGTTTTATTTATTTCCAATATATTTTATTTATATTTCAGTTTTAATGAAATTACCTGGAATACTATTTTTCTGTAAATTTATTTACTGTAACGTGTTATGTTAAACACACTCACTTTAATTACATTATTATTTTGTCAGCAAATATCAGTTATAATGTAAATCTTATTTTACACACTTATTTCAATTTATAATACAATTAACTGCAATAAGAACGCGTTAATTTGCCAACAGAAATTTCAATTTGTGACAATGAATAAGCAGAAATAAATAATAAAAAAAATATACAACGTGTATAAGGGTGACAGCATATTATATTAATATAGTTGTTTCCTCTGAAAGTGGTTGTAAAAATATTATGAAAATTTCTGTAATTCACAAAGAAAAATGTAGATGTCGCTAGTGTGTGTCTGGACTGGTTGGACGGTGGTGCTGGCCATCAGAGAACCTGAGCGAAAGCACTCTTAACAATATAAAACAATTTTGAGATGAAAAATAAAACTGGCAAACGGAAAAGTTTAGTTTGATAAAAGAAGTATGTATGCATATCGGACGACGTTAAATGAGAAAAAATAAAAATGTTTAAAATTTCATTCATTACTTTTTTTGCAGAATTTTTTTATTGACCACCAAAGGGAATTTAAAGAAGAATTTGAATAGATATTAGTTTTCTTGATGCATTTCTTGCGTTCAACTTCTTCTATATATAACACGAAATCTGCATATGTATGTAGTGCTATTGTCGTTAGCAGTGCTGCTAGTTTTGACAACTTATTGTAATTTCGACGATTTTTCAATTTGTTAAAATGATTTGTTAAATTTGTTAAAATGATGAAGATTTAAAATTTTCAGTAGTATAAAAATTACGATTTCAAGGGTTAACAAATAATGGGTTGTTTTTCGAAAATTTATAGTTTTTGTTCAGTGTAAATGTAAATTACAAAATATATATAGATTTAATTCTGGGTCAACTCGTTCCAAAAAAGAAATACCTTGAATAGCATCTCCATTTAAGATTTAAGTTTTAATTACGGCGATACTTTAAACCTATATTATATGTTTCAGTTATAGATACATATCAATAAAATTATTTAGTTGATTGCTGTGTTAAATTTTTTTCGTTGAAATTTCATCATTAATACATGTTTATACATAGAAATAATCAATGCTGTAATAATATTCGTAATATGAATGATATAAATAAATTTAATTGTTTCGAGTTTTATAAGGTAAAATTTTCTTGACAATTTCTTGTTTTAAAAATGACGATTTTGGCGATTTAGTTTCCATAATTGTCGATTTTCAGAAGATTTTATTAGCAGCACTGGTCGATAACAAAGAAGAGAGAAAATTGTGTGTGGGTTTGTATAAAATGAGAAAGATTAAATTTTGTTTGAGTATTTTGCATAGCTTTGTATGGAGTGCTATGTGTGAGTATTATTTCAGCGTTACAGAATCAGTCAGTCAGTCAGTGAGTCAGGGATCAGCGTAAATATATTTAAGATATATTGTAAATAAAAAATGAAGAAAAAAAATTTTTTTTTTGTATTTTTTGTCAAAGCTGTTATTGTTGTTGCTGTGGTCATTTGTTTATAGCATTCGCTTCATCTGTGTATCTGTATGGTTATACTGCACGTGTCATATTTGCGATATTGCCACACAATGGTGCCCGATTTGCTCCGATTTATCCTAAGCTTACCCCTGAAAATGGTTTATTTTGTCCAGCCAGACAGGCTGGGCACCGCTATATCTGTTGTTATATATGTAAAGCTAGTATCAGGCGTAGAATAAGATGTCAGATATCAATTTGAAAAACTATATTCTAGTTATATTCCAACAAGGCACTACACAGAAATCAGTTGAAGCAGTCGATCGAAAAGTTATAATATTTCACTTTGAGTTTGAAACTAAAAACCATATGACAACTTAACTTTTTTTAAAAATCAAACAAAAATATTAAAATAAAATCATAAAACATTTTCATTCTTACATTTACATATGTTTTCATACATGTAAAAAACTATGGTGTGTTTCAACATTATTAATTTGATCAAATATTATTTGTAAAATTAAAATATTTTAGCACTTAAAAATAGACACCAAATAAATTGTATGGGTCTTCATAATAGAATTATTAATTATTTCAATAATACAATAGGTTATGGGCAAAGATCCCATAGAGATACAAAAGCATCCTAAAACTGTTGATGGAGCTTTAACTCCAGATCGAACTAAATATTGGTATGCAGCAATGCGGGATGAATACAATTCTCCCATGAGGAATAGCACATGGGTATTGACTGATTTACGAAATGGACAAAAACCAGTCGGATGCAAATGAGTGCTTAAGTCAAAACTAAGATCGGATAACACTATAGAGAAAATAAAAGCCAGATTAGGTGCCAAGAGCCATTCTCAAAAGTATGGATGAAATTATATTACAGAGAATTTATGATAAGAAAATAATAAGGATAATGAAAATAAGGAAAACAGATATATTGTTAATCATAATATTATATTAAAATAATATATTAAAATAAAATAATATTTTCTTTTAGTGAATCGGATTTAATAAAATTTCAAGAGATTTTAATTTTTAATTTTAGAAAATGCAAATTTCCATAAAAATAACAATAAAATGGATATACAATTTTCTTGATTAATATCGTTATTTTTGAGTTTGAAAATAATCGAATAGCTGGTTCGTTTCAATTGTGTATTATACACCATAATTTTCCTTTAATTGTTCTGATACTTGTTTCTGATAAAAAATATATTTATTTATTTCTTGGTAAAATAGGAGAGTAAATAAATTTTATATATAGTATATATTCAACTTGGCATGTCAAAAAGAAAATGGCTTGCATCAAATATTAAATAAATTTGTATATATATTTGTAATGCCTGGTTTTCACTATGTCACATAAACTGACAACAAATAATTGCCCCAACTGACATCTCGTAATATTCTATTCATTATGTTTGTATTACATCTGATAAACGAACAAAAAATCTGGCTGTCAAACATAAACAAATTGCCAACATGCTGGCAATTTCATTTTAGTGACTCATGTTGACAGGAGTTGTAAATGACAAGACATTAAACCCCGTTTTCATACAACTGACAATAACTGACAACAAATGACATAATGAAAACCAGGCATAACTATCAACTATTAGCAATTATATATATATATATATATATTTTGTGGACAAACCTCGAAAAAATTTTTTTTATTACGTTTTATATTTTTTCTTTATCTTAATGTTTGCTTGCTTAGTTTATTAGGTATAAACATCATGAGAACTCACCTAGAAGGTTGGACTTGAGACCCATTCCGGAAATTCATCATCAAATATTTAGAACTTTATAAATAAAATGTATAATTTGTGTAAGAACTTATTTACGTGTGTACAGTCTGAAAACTAAATGTTTTGACATACAAAAGATTTTGTTGTTTTGACTTTTACGTTTAAAAAACATCGTTCTCCCGTCTTGTTTAATTTAATATTTTTTATATTTTTGTAGAAAGGAGGAATCTTCTTCTTTCTAAGGTTATGTTTGGTTAAATTTTATTAAATTATTAAGCAAATCCTAACCAGACTTAAAAGTCTAAGCTAGAAAAAGTCAACATAAAATTGACGAAACGTTGGGTAAATGTAGTAAATTGTTTTTCTTTTCATCTAAAACACTATATTAGCTTAAACAAAATAAATAAACTGGTTCTTGTTATTGTTTTATTTTAAAACGGTCCAAATCAGACTTTAAAGTCCAAATATGTTCCCGTTTTAGTTTTTTCTTTTTTGGTTTTGAAAAAAATAAAAGTCCGCTGTTATTTTAACGAATGAATTTTTTGAAATTAAAAATGTTCTAACATGGCAAAACAAATTTGACTTGAAAATCAAATATTACTTGAAAGTAATTGAGTTGAACAAAAAAATATTGAATCAGTAACTGAATACAGTATTAAAAAATAAAACAAATGCAATAAATATTTAGAGACTCAATTAAATCAAAACAATTTAAATGAATAAGATGAATTTAAATTGTAAAACAAAATTATAAAATAATTAATAATCATTTGTAAATAAATAATAAGCGGCTGCTACATACTCCCCCTCTGCCTCAGAAAACGTCCCGATAATGGGGCAGTGTATCTTTGAATCTTGTAGGTTGCTTCCTCTGACGTTGGGATCTTCTAGAAGCTGGACTTGGTACGTGGATTTGTGTTGCATTGGTGTCTTTTATTGAATCAACATCTCTTGTGGCATAAACATTATTTGTTGCGTTGTTGAGATTTGTTGTCGCAGTGTTGATGTTTGTTGTTACCTTTATTGCGTTTGACATATTAGGTTTGTGTATATTTAAGTTACTGGTTGTTGCATTATCTTCACCAGGCTCATTTGATATATTGTTGTCGGTTGTTCTAAGACTATTAACAGGATCATTAGGCTTAGTGTTGTCGGTTGCATGACTATTAATAGGAGCAATGTTGCTGTTTGTTGCATTATATGTGTTTTTCTTCGGGCGACCTCTTTGTTTAATAGCATACATAGGTTTTTCAGAACGACCTTTATACAAGGTTAAGTCTGAAGCATGATACGTGGCTAAGGGTACATTAGGGTTATCCACTTCAGCAAGAGTATAGCATGAAGCACCCCTTTTGGTGATTACAACGTATGGGCCATCACGGCGTGGTACAAATTTTGACGTTAAATTGTTGTATAATTTGTTTTTTTTTTTTTTTTTTTTTTTTTTGTACGTTTATTTATTCACAATTTTGAAATTCTTAAACTATAATAAACACTAATTATAAAGAAAGTTATATATACAAATATACAAAGTCCCAGAAACGAGCTCTCTTGTATTTTTAATATAAGAATAGGTATTGATTTACAATAATTAGTATTTTTATTTTGTATACACAAATACACAGCAAATATAAATTTATTTTGTAATAAAAAATTTTTTAAAAACGTTACTTGTGTCTTGGCAGAAGGATAAAACTAAGGTCTAAATGTTAAAAGAAAAATTTTAGTTAATTATTCATGTAGCCACCAAAATTTTTTGGCTTTTGATCTTTGCAGTATGTGAAGTTCTTTGTTAGATATACTTGTGTCATACCTGATATTATTATTTGGAGAATTACAATCAATTGCTTTGATATTGGCCCGTCTGAAATTATGATATAAAATAGGAATGCCATTTTCATCCTGAATTATATTTAACTTATCTAAGTATAAAAATGCCTCGGGTGGCACAAAAACTTTTTCTAAAGTATTTATTATATAAATATCATTTGCATAGTACGGCGCCATTATCAGATTATTTTCAATGCACGATGTGCACTTTAAAATATTATTCCTGATTAGATTAATTATCATATAATTTAGCATATAATTTGTTTCTACCTTGCATTTTCTCCTCTGATTCTTTTGCCAAGTATCTGCAAGACGAATCAGGTGTGGCGTTATCTGTGGCACGAAATTTTCAGCATTAACAATATTTCTCAAATCATTTTGAACTTCAGTGGGAGTTCTGAACTCACGACCAAAAGTTAAATAGGCGGCAGAAAAACCTGTTGTTGCACATTGTGCTGTGTTCGTTGCAAATCTTATTGATGGTAATCTTAAATCCCAGGTGGTATGATCCTGATCAACACAAATAGACAATTGTACCTTAAGGTCTCTATTTTTCCGCTCTATTGGATTAGCTTCCGGATGGTATACTGGTGTGAAAGTTTGCTGAATTCCCAGACAATAAGTAAGCTTTTGCATTACTGCAGAAATAAATTGGGTTCCATTATCTGAGTGGAGTCTTCTGGGAACACCATATCTTAGAAAAACTTCATGTAATAGTATAAAAGCAATGTTTTCAGCTGATGCTATAGTTAGTGGAAATAGTTCAGTCCAACGGCTACATAAATCCTCCACAGTTAAAATCCATTGGTTACCTTGTGGGGTACGAGGTAGTGGACCAAATAAGTCTACAGCTATGTTTTCAAATCTACGGCTACTACAGACGGTTTGGAGAAGACCTGCTGGTTTCATATTCGTAGGTTTGTAATGTTTGCATTCAATACACGATTTAACGTATTCCGTGATTTCGGCTCTCATCTTGGGCCATTAGTAATGAGTAGTTATACGGCTTATGGTTCTGTCAATTCCATAGTGACCAGCGGTAGGAGTATCGTGATAATTAAAAAGAATCATACTACGCATAGATTCTGGAACGAGAAGTTGACCATTTTCTGACTCTTCTTCTGAGCAGAATCTATATAAAACACCACCTAACATAATGTAACCTCTACTGGTATATCTAACCACATTTTAATCGTTAGATTCGAATGAATTAATAATAGATTTTATATATGGATCTTCCATTTGCGCCTTTCTGAAATCCTCGGCTCCTTTTCGTGGAAAGTCAATGTAAATTGACATACACTCACATTTTGCATCATTGTAGTTTTGAAGTGGGCATGTAGGTCTTGATAACGTGTCTGCTACTGCATTTTGACGGGCTGGAGTGTATCCAAATTGTATATTAAACGTTTGTAGTTGTTACGCCCATCTAGCAAGGCGACCGTGGGGCTTTTTAAGCTGAACATCCATTTTAGGGGTTGATGATCAGTAATTACGAGAATCTCAGAACCTTCTATATATCCTTTGAACTTTTTAATTGCCCATACAACTGCTAGAGCTTCTCGCTCAGTTGTGGAATAATTTTTTTCCGCCGGAAGTAGTAAACGGCTGGCGCATTCAATTGTATGTTCAGATTCCTTCTCCCCCTGGAGTATAACTGCCCCAAGCGCATAATTGCTCGCATCTGTTTTTAGAACAAAAGACAAATTTTCATTTACTTGTTGCAAAATGGGTGGAGAGGTTAAAAGATTTTTTAAAAAATTAAAAGCACGTTGTTCCTTCTCAGACCACTGCCAAGTTGCTTTCTTTTTAGTGAGATCTGACAAACGTTTCGAAACATTAGTAAAGGACGGTATAAAACGTCTGTACCAGGAACAGGTTTGCAAAAATGATAAGACTTCTTTTGAATTTCTAGGGTTTGGTCGCTCTATAATCGCCTTTGTCTTTTCAGGATCTACTTCCAGATCACTAGTTGTAAGAATATGTCCCAAATACTTTACTTCCGGTTTACAGAAGAAACACTTTCCTCTGTGTAGATGAAAACCAAACTTTTTCAGTCTTGTGAATATTTGTTTTAGATCAGAAATATGTGACTGGAAGTCCTTCGAACAAATAATAATATCGTCGAGGTAAGCCAAAATTAAAATATAAGGAAAACCATTACGAAACTTGTCGATTAACCTTTGAAAGTTAGCTGGGGCATTTTTGAGCCCAAACAGCATTATATTAAATACAAAAATTCCGAATGGAGTTGTAAAAGCAGTTTTCAATTTATCATTTTCTGCGATTTTAATTTGCCAATACCCAGAACGTAAATCTAAAGTAGACATAAATGGAGTGGTTTTCGCTGAGTGTAAGAGGCCATCAATACGTGGGAGTGGATATGTATCTGTGGTTGTAATCGCATTTCAAAGGCGGTAATCGACGCATAATCTCACAGATCCATCCTTCTTCGGGATCAAGACTACTGGAAATGCCCACGGCGACCTATACATTTCTTTAGCGTACTATCGAGTTCTTGTTTTAATAATAATTTCATTTTTGGTGAAATTCGATATGGTGGACTTGCAATTGGGTCATGTGAACCTGTTTTTATAAAATGTTTCACATGAAAAATTGGTATTTCAATATCTTCGAATATTTCTTTTTTTGAGATCAGAAGATTTTCTAACGTTTTACGATCAGTTTCTGATAGATGAGGACCTTCATTTGACTTTAATTTTATATCAAATGTGTTCAATTCTAATGGCTTAAAAAGTTCTTGACAATAATCATCGTATTTTGTCCTTTCTAAGGGGGGGAACAAATCTGAACTACTTGGAGTTTCTACATTCTCAGGAACTGAATTTTCAAAAATTTTATTACCACTTTCAAACCAGGATAAAAAACTATTTACCTCATCGGGTCTTACATTTGCCGACAACTATATATTGTTTATCATTTGAGGTTGACTATATGCGATCTCAAAAATTTTAGAAGGATAATCTTTATAATGCCATGTACGTTGAGCTAGGTCTAAAACAATACCATTTTGTTCCATAAAATCTACTCCTATTAGAGTTATATTAGCTTTAGCCTTTGGGAGACAGATAAGTTGTATCTTCTTAAAGCGATTTCCGATATTAGTATCAACGGTTGTAGAATAAACCACTTCATTGTGTGGAATTCCGTCAGCTAAAATCACTTCAACACATACTTTTTGGAACGCTACACCTTTTTTAATTAATTTCTGATAGAGAAGAAACCCTGCAACACTGGTTCTGGCTCCGGAGTTGAAATAAGCTTCGCCGTTCATACCGGCAATGTCGATTTTGACAACAGGAACATTTCGTCCTACCAAAATGGTATGTATGGAGTTAAAATCAAGTTTTTTGATCACTATCATTTGAATTATCCTTACCACATGATGGGCAATTTGAGCGGTAATATCCAGCTGCTCCACATCCATAACAATTAAGTTTTTTTTCAGGCACCTTTACTTGTTTATGTTTTTCGGCCTCAATCTTTTTGAAACAATTTTCTGCCAAATGATTTTTCTTACTGCAATATGTACATCTTAAGCCAGCAATTTTGGAATTTTGGGAATTTTCAAGAGATTTTTCTTTTTCGTCTTTATTTCCCTGCCCATTTTCAATAATTAGCATTTCTATTTCCCTTGCTTTGTTCAAAAGATCTTGAAATGTAATAAAACTATCACGAGATACTTTTTCACGAATCTGAAGGTTCAGTTGACAGAATACCATGTCTAACATTGTTTTCTCAGAAAATGTTTCTGTTAGTTGTGCGAAAAGTCTTCTTTTTCTGCAGATAAAACTGTCCGTTGTTTCAAAATTTTTCTGTTTTTCTTGAAAAAATTCATTAAAAATACGCCAATCAGGCTTTGGGGGTGCAAAAGCTTTCTTCAATAGATCTACCGCCTCAATAGATCTACCGCCTCTAAAAGTAATGGAAGACTTATTAGAGCATAGCGGTCTAAAATATTTTCGGCTTCCCTATACACCAAAATAGTAGCCAGAAAATTTCAACTCTAGTGGAATTACGACCACCATTAAAACGTGCAGTGCAGTTGCTAAATGTTGCCTTAACATCCTGCCGCATGGTTAAGCTGCCTAAAAGTTCTTTAAATTGGCCATCAGTTAAAACCATTTTAACTGGAGCTTGTGCTTGATTAGCAATTGCTCTTGTTGTATTGGGTTTTGTAGTTGTGGGTCTGCGATGCCATTTGTAGAATTAGCAACGTTATTTTCAAAATTATTTTGAAGCTGAGTTGAAATGCCATCTTGAGATTGATTTTCAAGGTTTTGATTATCAACACCATTTTGTGGCCGATTACCTATTCCATTTTTCAGAGTTGTGGTAATACGTGGACTTCGTCTTATTTTGAACAAATCCCAAAAACCCTGTTCGCCAAAACAAAATTAGAGGACTTTTGTAAAAGATTCTCTTAAGAGGTCGTGTAATATTCGTGTGAAAGTATTGTGTCTAGCTTCGTAGTAAATATGACAAAACACTGGGAACTGTAAACTAACAACTACACTAATAGTCAAAACAACAACGGTGATGATATGCAAAGCAATTACGATAATATGCTAAGCAACAACAACGATGGAAACGACAACGTATAACCTCGCTGGAGTTTTTATAACAGCACAATAGCACACAAGTTATGTTGTTTTTTTTAAATAACCACCAGACACTTTTAGCAACAACAGACTTAAAAGTCCAACCTGGAAAATACTTATTATTGTTTTATTTTGACTTTAAAGTCCAAATCTGTTCTCGTTTTAGTTTTTTCTTTTTTGTTTTTGAAAAAAAATAAAAGTCCGCTGTTATTTTAAAGTTGACTTCTTTGGTCAATTGATTATAAACGAATGAATTTTTTGAAATTAAAAATGTTCTAACATGGCAAAACAAATTTGACTTGAAAATCAAATATTTCTTGAAAGTAATTCAGTTGAACAAAGAAATATTAAATCAGTAACTGAATACAGTATTAAAAAATAAAACAATTGCAATAAATATTTAGAGACTCAAAACAATTTAAATGAATAAGATGAATTTAAATTGTAAAACAAAATTATAAAAAAATTAATAATCTTTTGTAAATAAATAATAAGCGGCTGCTACATTTTTTAAATAAGCTAAATATAAAAAAGAAATCAAATACAAATTAATTGCAATATAAAATTGTGAAGATCATCTAAATCTGAAAAAGATCATTTTGGCTGTATGGTTTATAAAATAGGAACTTTGTAAATAATTATGAAGGTATGAAACTAAAGTGAATATAACAGAAACGAAAACGGAGCACATTTCAGAGGAGATACTTATGAACAGTTACCGAGGGTAAGAGAGTTCCGTTAAAGTGTATAATGTAATTAATTTTATTATTTTCTTAGCGGACAAGTAATTGGTGAAGAATTCTGTATTTCAAGTAAGACCCACAAATTGTAGTTTGTTTCCGAAAAACTGATTTACAACACACATTCATATTTTTAACTAAATATCTATTACCCTATATCTAATTAACCCAGACAATATGTTTTCCACCATATGGGGATTACGTTATCTTAACAAACAAAACGAATTTAGATTGCCTGGAAGATACTGAATCTACTGATGATAAAAAAAGGGTGTGCATTCTGTTGCATTAACCGTATTAAATAACCAATTCGGTTGCATCAAACGAATTACATAATCAATTGTGCTCCTACAACCGAACTACATAATGAATTCGGCTGCTACATTCGAATTCATCGGTTTATATATCCGAATTATATGTAGTTTGTGGCAACCAAATTTTAATATGAGTATAGTAGTGAATCTGTTGAACAAATATTTCCTAGAAACGCACTGTCAAATTCTTACTTTGATGATACTGTGTTGCAAAGCCTCATTACCACAAAGTCTTGAATAAACCGCAATATATTTTTAAAAATATAGTTCTATAAATTTTAATATATCTATAATATTAATTGGCTAAGCGATTTCTTGTGACTGATGTTTTGTTCTACCGTTTGATCCCGATTTGGACCAAACATATATTATTTGAAAGATATTTCTTTTTAGCCGATTTGCAGATTTACAGATTTTTAAATTTTTTCCTTCGTTTTGAGTAAATCGCATTTAAAATTATACAATGCTATGTGTGTGTTTGTGAAATTTGTTAATCTGTTTGTTATAAAAATGAGTTTATTTTTTGTGTTGATTTGTGAATTGGCTATGATTGATTAGCATACTTTTAGGGTCTTTATTTAATGAAAAAATAAAATTTCCTAGAATTTGCGCTCGAGTTTCGAGGGCTGGAATCTGCTAGTATTATATAAAAACGTTAGATTATTTCTTAATATCTTTTATTAAATATTTTGTTTTGTACTCATAGAATAAATATTCGCACAGATCAACAACTTTGTTCTTGTAACATTTTAATGGTGGTATTGAACAGCTGGGGCAGCATAAGATGTATAATGAGCAGGTGCTGCATAAGAAGTGTATTGAGCAGGAGCAATGACAGGAGAAACAGTTTTAACAACTGTTGGAGCAGAGTAATGAGCTACAGGAGCGGAATAGTGTGCGATTGGGGAAACAGTTTTAAATACAGATGGAGTGGAGTAATGAGCAATTGGAGCTGAGTAGTGAGCGATTGGAGAAACAGTTTTAACTACAGATGGTGCGGAGTAATGAGCAACAGGAGCTGAGTAGTGAGCAACTGGAGCTACTGTCTTCACAACAGCTGGAGCAGAATAGTGAGCAACGGGAGCAACAGCCTTAACAAGAGGTTCACGGTTTACAACAGCATTGAAACCATTAATAGAATCAGCAGTGTAGGTAACTGTACGCTTGTAACCATCAGCATCGATCAAAGAGTATTCACCACGAACAACATCGCCATCTCGTTCCTCAACTTGGCTCTTGGAATCACCAGTCACTGTATCATCAACACCATAAGAGTATTTGTATTGTGGATGAGGATCATGTTCTTCCGATTTGACAACGGCATTTTGGATCACACCAACTGGAGCAGCATGATAAACCTGAGCTGGAACGTAACCAGCGCTGGCAACAGCTACGAAGGCAAATGCAAAAACAATCTATAAAACAAAATAATATAAAATAAATTAAATTATTTAACATTATATGAAGTTAATTTCGATTGTTTATCGGCTTTGTAAACAACATATTTTGCTTGTAATATTTCATTTTTATTTAAGTATTGACTTTGGTTACCTTGAGAGCCATGTTAAAATGTATGTCGGTTGGTTCTTTGCAGAAATGTATACAAGAAGTGAATGATACACTTTTGAAATTTTCATCAACTTTTATAGCAATTAATTTAGACTGAAATTCAATTATACATGAGACATACTATCCATGCATGTATGTATGTAATTTCTTTATGTCGTGTACATGAGAATATTGGTACTCGTATCTTACCAAAACTTTTGTATATTCAAAATGACTGTGGTTTTCGGTTTTAATACCATATAAAGCGCAAACATTGCTAATTTCCGGTTTAGAACTTAAACTTTCATAATGAATAATAATTTTCTGAATGTTACATTAAGAAAAGTTAATTGAAATAAGAAACAAGCAATTAAGCTTTCTGATTTAAGTTTTTATTAATTAAAATATATATTTTTAATATAATTATTATAACATAAATACTGATAATGATAACTGATAATGATAAGTCGATTTCCATCTGTCGATCATTTTAAAACATCTAAGTGACCTTACATAACAACATCATGTTTGGAAATTTTATTTAGATTTAGTCCCCCTATAATCTTGTTATTCGAGATGAACTTTAACGTATTTGCAGGCACGAAATATAAGACCATCTCACTGAAAATCTACTACATTTCATGTGGTTGTCTAAAATGTAAATAATGGTAGTAAAAGTATTTTTTATTGAGACTTTGAAAATTAATTTACAATTATTATCTTCCCTTTTACTACAGATAATATTCTACACTTAGAGATATTTGTATTATTCTAATGACAAAATGTTATAAATGAGTTAATGAGGTTCAAGTCTAACATCAGCCAATGTTACAAGTGCGATTGTTGTACTTGTAAAAATCAAAATAAGTGTAGAAAAATAATTAAATGCCAAAGGGACCTACGCATCAATTGAATATAAGAAATATTCAATTGTATTTCAGAAAACATGAAATGTTTTTCGTAATTGTCAGTTGTATTTCATAAAGTATCAATTGTGTTCCAGAAAGTATCAAATGTATTTTAAAAAACATCAAATGTATTTTAGAAAACATCAAATGTATTTCGGAAAACATCAAAACTATTTCAGAAAATATCAAGTGTATTTCAGATATTTTCAAATATATTTCCGAAAACGTCAAATGTATTTCAGAGTATATCAACTGAATTTCAGAATATATCAATTTTATAGTACAAAAATGTAACAAATTTTATAAAACATTTTTGACATTTATTTTTTTTTATTTTTTTTTATTAAATATCGAATATTTATAGCTGCGTGCACTAATTAGGGATACAACGCTAACATATGAACACATAGTAAAAACAAGTAAGAAAATTATAGTCGGTTTAGACCGACCATACGATACCCTATACCATGGTTTAGAAACCCTATCCCTTCGGTCCAACTAACTGAATATAGGAAATAAGCAAAAACCAAATATGAGTGGCATTATTAATTTTTTTGGCTGCAGATATGAAAAAGTTCATATCAGGTGCAATATTTATATGTGGACTAAGTCAAAAAGTGGACCGATCCTGACCATATTTGGTAAAGTCACTTATATTTTGAAAAAATATACACAAACCAAATTTGAGAAAAATCTGTGCAATATTTTAGTTTTTTTTGATAGATTTAAGTGAAGATCGGGAAGCAGCTCTATATGGGGCCTATGACTACGAACTGTCCAATAGGGACTATTTTTGGACTATGGATTAATGGATATAATAAAAACATACAAACCTAATTTTACTAAGGTCTATGTATATAATAATTTGGATCTTATGGCAATTTATGTCGATTTCATAGGGGTCATTTGTATGGGGGCTAGGTCTGAACATGAACAGATTCTCGCCAATTTCAACAGTGTTTACCCCATGGCTGACTAAAGCTTATGTATTCATATTTGCGACCTGCAGTCTGATTACAAGGTTTACATGGACACAGACGGACGGACGGACGGACGGACATCGTTAAATCGACTCAGAAAGTGATTCTGATTCGATCGGTTTAATAAAAGAGGTCAAATATTTTTGGTGGTTACAAACAGCAGCACAAAGTCATTATACCCCAACCACATAGTGGTATAGGGTATAAACATTGATGGATATCTGTCGTGCATGAAATTTAGGACACATCAAAACATATATTAAAAAGCATATTTTAATTGGAAATTTTTATAACAGCTTCCCAAGCATTTTTAGTTTCGCCGTAAAGATCGTAGAAATTTCTTATTACTTGACATAAGTTCTCAATCGGGTTGGGATCAGGGCTGCATGTTGATTATAATGATTTCCTTTCGTATTGGTCTGTGGGATGCGGATCTTTATATTGCTGCGATATCCTGGCTCGTAAGCATAGAGAGCCATTTAATTTTTCAGAAGATTGATTATTGAGCTCATAAAACATTAAATTTTGCGAAAAGGCTCTAATCCATCTGATAACAGAGCACCTCAAAGCATAATCGAATCTTCTCCATGCATCAATATTGTTCGAATTTAATTGGCATCGAATATATTCAGTTAAAATTATAAACGTACTTGAATATGACATAATTATTCGTTACTGCTGTCCCAAATTAGTTAAAAGCAGCTGTTATATTTTGTTTACAATTTTAAACCTCATATTTTGTTTACCTCAAATATTTGGCTTCATCTCAAAAAGCTATATAGCCTTCGCATTTTTATATCCTATACCACTATGTTGTCAGGGTATAATCAGTTTGTGCTGAGTTCGTAACAACCAAAAATATTTTATCTAGATCCATATATAATTATACCGATCGACTCAGAGTCATTTTCTGATTCCAAATATAAATCCTATAGTCATAGCCACTTGCTTTCCGAAAAACCAAAATATTCCATAGATTTTCCTCAAATTTTTTTCTATGTGTTTTTGTAAATAATAAGTGACTTTACCAAATATGGTCGGGATCGGTCCAGATGAACATAGCATCCGATATGAACTTTTTCATTTCCGATGGCAAAAAAATAATAACAAGTGGCATTTTGTTTATGCTTTTTTCTACATCCAATTAGTTGGACCTCAGAGAATGGGTCTGCAAACGCATGTGATACTTGCTTATTTTTGCCAAATACACTATCACTCAAAATTATATCGCTTTAAAGATAGCTCTTTAAGAACATTGTGGAGTAGGTCGGACCGATTTAAAAATCACCCCAGTTACAAGAAAAATCGTATTCTAGGGATCAAAATTAGAAGCTTTGCCCGAGGAACCATACCTCTAAAACGAATTCTGATGTCCCGACTTTTGACCTGTCTGTCTGTCTATCTCACTTTGATCCCCCCTGGGGGGTTCCCCATACAAACATTTCTAAAAATCACAATTTTTACGTATACGTATCTTCTACTCTGCTAATAAATAATAATCATACGCCTTGACTATGTTATGTTATTCAAAAAGATCGATCGGATGAGGGTAAATAACTTTTAGATCACTCCGTGAATATGCGTGACTCTGCGTGACTACCCCAAAATTAATCTGTGATCACAACAAGACTATGGGCCAAGTTTCAGATCAATTGCATGTGGGGGAATGGGGTTGCCCATGGCAGACAGACAGACAGGCAGACAGGTCAAAAGTCGGGACATCAGAATTCGTTTTAGAGGTATGGTTCCTTGGGCAAGTTTCTTATTTTGATGCCTAGAATATGATTTTCCTTGTCCCTTGAGCGATTTTTTTGCTTCCCTACAAATCGACCCGCCCTATTGTGGAGGGTATAAATATACGTGGCAAAGCCAGGAATTTAAAATTCAATAATTTTGTGAGTTAGTGTTCATTTACCATTACTGATCACAGTCGTTGGGAATTACTAATTTGACCAGTACGCATGTCACCTCCCATTCAAAGTAAATATTCATAAAAAGATCCAACTTTCTTATTAATAAAAGAATTTAATATCCGGACGTTTTCAGACTTTCTGGAATCCAGAGAATTGCATAAGCTGTATTGTTTTTTAATTACGCAGTGATTAACGTAATATCATATATGAAACAAAAAAGTTTTACATAAGTTATCGAAAGAAACGCTAATATATTTATAATGTTTTTTTTTTTTTTTTGTATATTTTATGATATATTTCTGTCGACTTAATATCATGTCACATACATACACACCGTAAAATATGTATTATTGTAAAATTTAATTGAAATAGCATAATGCTCTTTATCGATCAATCCTGTTTTCAATTTGCTTTACTTTGCTTTGACAAAAATTACGAGTGTAAATAAAATTAAATTTTAATCTAAAATTAGGTGTATCACAAAAAAAAAAAAGAGAATAAAAATAATCAAATAAGTAAATGAGCTATTAATTTTGTATAAAAGTTGAGTTAAATCTCATAACTGTATTATTCGCTTCTTGGTTTTACTTCTATAAAGAACCAAACAACCAAATAATTTATTGTAATAACATGGCTTTCAAGGTAGGTGATCATGTGCTAAGTTGAAGATAAAACTATATCAGCTTTACAAGCAAAACTAAATTAATTAGCCAAGATATTTAACATTTAATTATCAATATTTTTGTATTTTACAGTTTATTTTCGCACTGGCTTTTGTAGCTGCTGCCAGTGCCGGTTATGATACCGTCGCGGATATTCATCATGTTTCTCCCGTGGTCCAAAACGTCATTGTCAAATCTGAAGAATACGATCCTCATCCACAATACAAATACTCATATGGTGTTGATGATAAACTAACTGGAGATTCCAAGAGCCAAACTGAAGAACGTGATGGTGATGTTGTTCATGGTGAATACTCCTTGATTGATGCCGATGGTTACAAACGCACCGTTCAATATACTGCTGATTCAATTAATGGTTTCAATGCTGTTGTCAATCGTGAACCTCTTGTTCATTATGCTGTTCCCACTGTTGTTAAGTCTGTTAAAGCACCAGTTGTCCACTATTCCGCTCCAACTGTTGTAAAAACCATTTCTCCAGCTCCCGTTGCTCATTATGCCGCACCATCTGTAGTTAGAACTGTATCCCCAGTTGCTCATTATGCTGCCCCCGCTCAATACACTTCATACGCTGCTCCAACTTATGCTAAATCTGTTCCTGTTGCACACTATGCTGCTCCTGCTCAATACACTTCATATGCAGCTCCAGTTTATAGCTATCATCATTAGCCATAGACCTTAACATATTTACATGTATTTATTATAGTTTGTATATATTGATTTTTAGTTAATCGTACAGTGTTGAATTAAATAAATTTATTTTTTTAAATAATTTAAATCAACAAGTTTACCATTTGCGTACTAAGAAATCCACTCGATTAATTTTCGTTCTGTTAAGTGAGGAACTGTACGAGTAGTTTAAAATTTGCAAATTTCGAATAAACTTAAAAACCGGTTCAATTAATTTTATATCCCTATTTATCAATTTCAATTTCAATTTGAGTTTTTATTGAGACTTAAACATTTAGATCACAATAGAGATGATTAAAGTTAATAGGAATGTACATAACTTAAAACTATAACGTATTGTTCTAATTGACGTTAGTGAGATCTGTTTTATAACGCTACAGGCTTAAATAATCAGAGAGTATGAGTTCTTAAGTCGAATGATAAAACATAAAATTATATTGCTCAAAGTTTAATAAAAATTTACATTAACTGCTGATGAGTTAGAATACACTTAAAACTAGTCTAAAACTAAGACAGTAAGTACATAGGGACGGAAAAAGATCTCTATTTATCCCATTAGCTTAATCAGGTATAGAAAAATGTAAAAATAAAATTAAAATTTCCTGATTTCAAATGAATTCTGAGAACACCAATAAGCTCACCATCAAAAACTGATCATATATTTTCTAACCTCTGTATATTCCATTTTATTCCCACTGAGTTCTTAATTATCCACCTTAACATATTAGTAATTGGGAGCCACATTTACCCAACTTAACAACTCATAATATTATTAACTGTATTTAATAAATTTTGCCATTTTAGCACTTGACCACATAGAAATATAAAAACAATTGACATACAATATCATTTTGTAACACGTTTTGTCCATATAACAAAACAGAAACAATTACAATAAGGATATAAGGAAAATAATTTCGTATTCGCTATTGGCAATAGATTTTTCAACTTTTTTTTCTACAAAATTTAATATTTCTAGTGAAAAACCTCAGTAACCTTTGCTAACACAGTACAATATTTTTCAACTCATTAATTTGGGACTCAATTCTGAGAATTGCAACTGAAAGTAGCCCGAAAAATATGAACTCCTGCATTATTAATTTTGTAAAGTTGGCTGCCATTATAATGTAATGGCCATACGAATTTTTTTGCTCGAGGTGGATTTTTATCACTTTTTGTATATTTTAACACGGTTATAACTCGGTAACCGTACGGAATATCTCTTTTATGTTTGAAACAAAGTTGTAGATATTGAATAACAGAAAAAAAAGCGGAACAAACTTACCCGAAATAAGTGCATCCAATGCCTTAAAAATGGCAAAATGCCCATCTTCCCCCATTTGCACCTTTTTTGCTAACTATGTGCTGATTTTTTCTTTATAAACATTATTTAGCATGAAAATAAAAATTCCGATTCATATTACAACTAATATTATACAAAAAAAAAATGAGATTTTAATTTGCTATCTATGCATGAAAACAAAATTTAGAACATTTGATGTTGAAGTTGACGCTTGTGGTTCTGATGACCTTGTTTTCTTCGTAGGTTGTTTATATTCATGGTGTGAGTCTGCAACGCCATCTGAGTTAGACATAATATTCAAGAGCATGTTTTCTTCAGTGTGACCACTAATTTCAGTGTCATCTTCATCTTCGGTGCTTTCATCTTCAAACTGCATAATTTTAGAATTCCACCAACAAACCTCCGCAAGCAATGCATCTAATTTCGAGGAAGTTTTAGGAAAGAACAGTGTACAGCGAGATGACATACAGACACGAGTGGACAAGTTGCTGTATTAGTTTGAAAAAATCAATGCGTCCATGACGTTAAAATTATATTTCATGCATTTCCACATTGATACCTTTTCGGCACAATTACCTCAGGAATCGGACGAACAAGGAGAGAGGTTCCACCAGGTGACCACGCCAATGGAAAAGCGATTCAAAAGAATGAAAAAGTGATCGAAATTGGTGGCCACACTGAAGAAAACATGCCCTTGAATATTATGTCTAACTCGGATGATGATGCAGACTCAGACCATGAATATGAACAACCTTCGAGGAAAACAATGTCATCAGAACCACAAGCGTCAACTTCAACGAGGATGGATATTGACAATAATTGAAAATGTTCTAAATTTTGTTTCCATGCATAGATAATATGCATCGGAATTTTTATTTTCATGCAGAATAAAGTTCATAAAGGAAAAAAACTGCACATTTGTGGATTTGTAATCCAGTTATTTAGCAAAACAGTTGAAAATAGGGAAAAAATGGTGGAAAAATGGGCATTTTTGCGATTTTTAAAGCACCGGATGCGCTTTTTTCTCCTATTCAATATCTACAACTTTGTTTCAAACATAAAAGACATATTCCATACGGTTGCCGAGTTATAACCGTGTTAAAATACACAAAAAGTGATTAAAATCCACCTTGGCCAAAATTCATATGGCTATTAAATTACAATGGCAGTCAACTTGACAAAACGAATGATGCAGAAGTTCTTATTTTTGCCGGTACTTTCAGGTGCAATTATCAGAATTGCGTTCCAAAATCATGTGTTGTACTGTGTAATGAAAACAAAATCAGGAATAAATAAAAATGTTAAGTTCGGCTATGCCGAATCTTTAGTAGCCTCCACATCGGTTTTACGTTCAGACTAATATCTGGACTTATTGCACTATTTATAGCAAACGAAAACAAAATATATTAAAAGGCAACAATTTGATAAACTTAATAATAAATTATTACGACAAACACCTTGAATTTGTAAATTTTTTAGATGTGTCTTCATCTTTTTGGACATATCTCGGCATAACGATGGCCGATTAATCCCATTTTAATACCAACCTGATCGAAAATATGACAAACAATATTATCATAACTTTAACTGGTAAATGGTAAATGGTTTATTTTGTGATTCAGCGTGATTTCAACAGACAGACGGACAGACGAATATCGCTACATCGACGCGAGTTGTTTATGAAAGGACAAATTATTTGCATTACTAAATTTACCTTACTTGTTTGGAATTTAATTTTGGGGTCGAGATATTTAACTTTTTATGTTCCCACAGGACGCAATTATTTCGAAATATATTATTTCCTTGTGGTAGAAAACAATTTTTGCATTGCAAAAATATATTGCAAGGGTTTTATCAGAGTTTAACATTATTTTTCATTTATCAAAGTATGATTTTAGAGCCTTGAAGTTTAGCTTTCATATCAGAATCCATAATTCCGGAAATAGACATTATACAGCAGTCTAGTTGGGAAAAATTGGCTGAATGCAAATTGAACCCTTTAAGAACCATTGACAACGTGAGTAGAAAATTTATTGTCATCTTTGTATAATAATTATTCAGAATTAATTAAAATGGGTTCCTGTTTATTAATATTTCAAAACTCTTTACATACTTTCTAAAATGGAAATATATGTATATTGAATAATTTTTTTTTCGAGAATATCATGGTTTTTCAACATATTTAATAGCACTTTGATTTATTCCTTAAAATATGAATTTTGATAACCATCTCTCACAGCTGCTCTTTTTAGAATTTTTGTATCATTAACTTTGTGTAATAATTTTCTCGACAACATATACGGATTTGTATATGGTTCCATCGCAAGAAATGAAAAACAGCGGTCCAACGGCTATCGC
This sequence comes from Cordilura impudica, assembly GCA_963682025.1. NCBI lineage: Eukaryota > Metazoa > Arthropoda > Insecta > Diptera > Scathophagidae > Cordilura > Cordilura impudica. The sequence continues at coordinate 193,113,893 of OY821517.1, read as the reverse complement.
TGGAAATTTTATTTTTATGAGATCGAAAAAAAACTACTTTTTTGTGTGAGCCTACCTAATATATATATCTTCCTCTAACTTTATTTATTTTTTTTAAGAATTTCATGTGAAAATTCAGTCGAAATTAATGTAAAATAATCGGTATCGTCTTGGTTTAAGTAGTGAAATAATCCAAAAACTTACTTAGAGGAAAGTAGGCTAAATTTAAGCTCATTCTATAGCGCGTGCATTACCTATTTATATAACAACAACAAAACAAAAATAACAACAGCGTAATTGTAAATTCTAATTTTGCATTAAAAACTAGATTTAATATTTTTTTTTGCTGGGATAAAAATTCATTTTGAAATCGTTTTTCAACTTATGGACAGAAATAACACCATTCATTTTATTATTTATAATTTTATAGACAAAAGTCAATAAATCCTGTTTTCAATTCGTTTTACTTAGCTTTGACAAAAGTTACGAATGTAAATAAAAGTCTTCAAATCTTAAGTATCTTAAATATATTTACGCTGATCCCTGACTCACTGACTGACTGACTGATTCTGTAACGCTGAAATAATACTCACACATAGCACTCCATACAAAGCTATGCGAAATACTCAAACAAAATTTAATCTTTCTCATTTTATACAAACCCACACACAATTTTCTCTCTTCTTTGTTATCGACCAGTGCTGCTAATAAAATCTTCTGAAAATCGACAATTATGGAAACTAAATCGCCAAAATCGTCATTTTTAAAACAAGAAATTGTCAAGAAAATTTTACCTTATAAAACTCGAAACAATAAAATTTATTTATATCATTCATATTACGAATATTATTACAGCATTGATTATTTCTATGTATAAACATGTATTAATGATGAAATTTCAACGAAAAAAATTTAACACAGTAATCAACTAAGTAATTTTATTGATATGTATCTATAACTGAAACATATAATATAGGTTTAAAGTATCGCCGTAATTAAAACTTAAATCTTAAATGGAGATGCTATTCAAGGTATTTCCTTTTTGAAACGAGTTGACCCAGAATTAAATCTGTAATTACATTTACACTGAACAAAAACTATCAATTTTCGAAAAACAACCCATTATTTGTTAACCCTTGAAATCGTAATTTTTATACTACTGAAAATTTTAAATCTTCATCATTTTAACAAATTTAACAAATCATTTTAACAAATTGAAAAAATCGTCGAAATTACAATAAGTTGTCAAAACTAGCAGCACTGCTAACGACAATAGCACTACATATGCAGATTTCGTGTTACATATAGAAGAAGTTGAACGCAAGAAATGCATCAAAAAAACTAATATCTATTCAAATTCTTCTTTAAATTCCCTTTGGTGGTCAATAAAAAAATTCTGCAAAAAAAGTAATGAATGAAATTTTAAACATTTTTATTTTTTCTCATTTAACGTCGTCCGATATGCATACATACTTCTTTTATCAAACTAAACTTTTCCGTTTGCCTGTTTTATTTTTCATCTCAAAATTGTTTTATATTGTTAAGAGTGCTTTCGCTCAGGTTCTCTGATGGCCAGCACTTACCAAAGAGTATGCTTTTTTTGATAAATTTTTGAGAAAAAAGAGATCTTCAATGTGGATTTTGTTGTTGTCCAACGTGTGATTTCGTTTAAAGCTCTGTATTGAAAAGCACTTGAAAAAATAGTGCAATATTAGTTTTAAAATTTAAATTATTCTAACTTTGCATAATTAAATTACATTGAAATTTCAGAAGAGAAGTGGGAAAATAATTTTTTTTCACTCATAATATTAAATTTTGCATAATTTGCTTTCAAAAAATTTAGACAAACATAAATAGGTATATTAAAGATTTTAATTTGAATAATTTATTGATATTATTATGGAATAATTAAAGGCGATTTGGAATAATAAGTTTTTTTTTAAGTAAAACTAATACGCCCTTATTTTTTATTTTTGGATTTATAGATAACTTTGCAAAAAATGTAGTTCTTTTTTTTCAGTTTACATTTATGATGAAATATGAAATATTTTTTTCTCTTTTGTGTAGGTGTATTGGTGTTTGCACTTCCTTAAGGGGTGGTAGGTTATAAAACCTTTTTTTGCATTTCTCTTTCTGAATGCACAACAGTCGAGCGTGTTGTGTCAAAATTTTAAGTAAATCAGAGCAAAACTTAAGAAGATACAGCGTTTCCAGCGACCGGCGTCATACGGAATATAGTATATAAATCAGTTTTTAGAAAACTTTAAACCGATTTTCTCGCAAATAAATGTTCGAAGTTCGTGAACATCATAACTCAAAATCTACTTGACCGATTCTTTTGAAATTTTAGACACTATATCTACACATAAATCATCAGGTAACCACGAAGAGTTTTTTTAATTCCATTTTCTTCCCCATTTTTTAACAACAAATTCCCGAAATTGTATAGCAAAAATCGCTTTTCACTTCAAAATGCTACAAAAAAAAAAATAAATTTTAAAAAACTCTTCGTCACTACCTCAGGAAACATGTCACCTTTGAAACGCATTTCGATTTTTTTATTTCACATGATCCAGTAACGAGTTATGATGTTCACCGCAAAACAACAACCCCTCCGGAGATTCCCTGTCACGGACTTATTTACTAATATTTTTAATTGAAAATTTTTTCAAAGATTCTTCAAATGTTATGCTATAACGTACATATGAAACAAATAATCCAACATTATTCATATCTTCAAAAAAGAATTATGAAAATACGACTTTTTATAACTTTTGGTTGGCTACGGGCAAACTTTTACGAAAATATACATAAAAGTACCTTTTACAAAACTTCATTTGAAAATCGAAGTTTTTGTTTTGTATTAAAATTAAATTAAAATATAAATAAATTAAATTAAAATTAATTTTTTAAAAATATATATAATATAGGAAAATTCTGAAATGGAGAATAAAAATTTCTTTGTTAAAGTCAAAATGAACGGGCGCCACACAATCAACTAGTAAGTTAACAGTGAAAGAGAACGAAACCAACTTATTTTGTATATAAGTTTAAAAAAAAAACAATCATCCAACCAAAGTAGGGGATCATGTGCAAAGTCACAGTTAACACAACGACAACATTACAAGCCAACCTGAAATCATTTGGCTAAATATTTAACAATAAATCATAAATATTTTGTATTTTACAGTATATTTTCGCACTAGCTTTTGTAGCTGCTTCCAGCGCTGGTTATGCTACCGTCGCGGATGTTTATCATGCTTCTCCCGTGGCTTAGAAGGTCGTTGTAAAATCTGAAGAATACGATACTCATCTACAATAAAAATACTCATATGGTGTTGACGATAAACTGACTGGAGATTCTAAGAGCCAAACTGAAGAATCTGAATGTGATGTAGTTCGTGGTGAATGCTCCTTGATTGATACCGATGGTTACAAACATACCGTTCAATATACTACCGATCCAATTAATGGTTTCAATGCTGTTGTCAACCGTGAGCCTCTTGCATATTATGCTGCTCTCGTTGTTGCCCACTACGTCACTCCAACTGTTGTAAGGTCCATTGGCCCCGCTGTTCATTACTCAACTCCTGTTGCTCATTATTCTGCTCCAACTCTAGTAAAAACAGTAGCCCCAGTGGCTCACTATGCAGCTGCTCCTTATGCAAACTCGGTTCCTGTAGCCCATTATGCTGCTCCTGCTCAATACACCTCATATGCTGCTCCTGCTTATATATATGCACATTTGTTAAAATCCATAATATTAATAAGTAAGGCGATTTCTTGTGACCGATGTAACTTTGTCAGTTTTAAAGCGATTTCAACCAAACATACCTCATATGAAATGTATTTTTTTAGCTCTCCACCAAATTTACAGATTTGTACCTTTTGGAAAAATTGTTTTGAGTTAAATTCATTTAAAGTTGCCACTAACACATACATAAAATTACACAATGCTGTGTGTGTGTGTGTGTGTTTATTTAATTTGTTAAAGTGTTTTCAAAAATTTTATATGTGTTGAATTGAAAAATAATTTTGGTCATAAACCAATAAGGACAATAACGCAATCGAATTTCATTGTAATTATTGCATATCACATGCCCTGTGCTGCTTTGTGAATTGCCTAAAATTAGTATACCTTTAGGTGGCATACAAGATGGTCCAAATACATTTATGCTCTTATTTCTGTGTGTTCAACAAATATTTATAATAAAAGAAATAAATGAATTAAATAGATTATAAAACAAGTAAGAAAATTATAGTCGGTCTAGACCGACTATACGATACCCTATACCATGCGTTTAGAAACCCTATCTCTTAGGCCCAACTAACTGGACATTGAAAATAAGCGTAAACCAAATTTGAGTGGGATTTTTATTAATTTTTTTGGCTGCAGATATGAAAAAGTTCATATCGGATGCTATATCTATAAAGGGACTAGGTCCAAAAATGGACCGATCTTGACAATATTTGGTAAAGTCACTTTTATTTTGAAAAAATATATACAAACCAAATTTGAGAAAAATATGTGCAATATTTTTGTTTTTTGATAGATTTAAGTGAAGATCGGGAAGCAGCTCTATATGGGGTCAAAGGGATCATTTTTGGACTACTCATTAGTGGATGTAATGAACGCATACAAACCCAATTTGAGTAAGATCTATATGACAATTTGGATCTTATGGCAATTTATGTCGATTTCATATGGGTAATTTGTATGGGGGCTAGGTCTGAACATGGACCGATTCTCACCAATTTCAATAGCGTTCATCCCATGGCCGATAAAAGCTTATATCCCAAATTTCGTCAAAATATATTCATATTTGCGACCTGCAGTTTGATTACAAGCTTTACATGGACACACAGACGGACGGACGGACGGACGGACGGACGGACATTGTTAAATCAACTCAGAAAGTGATTCTGATTCGATCGGTATAATTAAAGATGGGTCTAGGTCAAATATTTTTGGTTGTTACAAACAGCAGCACAAAGTCATTATACCCAAACCACATAGTGGTATAGGGTATAAATATTGAAAGAAATAAATTTAATGAAAAAATGAAATTTGTACTATTGTTTGTATGGTCATATGTACTCATATTTATAATATATATATAATTAGTTCAACTTTTGATGAAAATATGTAGTATTTTTTCCAATCTAATTTTGTTTTTTTTAAATTTATATCGTTGGATATGTATTCAAGTTGTTACGTTTAGTCCTATTAACCCAAGTAAATAGTTTTATATACACAGAATTTTTGAATAAAATTATCAAAAGAAAAATTTTGTGAACAAATTCTTCTTGTATTTTCTTGTAAAATAAGAAACTAACGTATAAAAACCAAGTTTTTTTTATATATTCATTTATTCATTAATATTTTACAACAGCCCCAGCTCCTTAAAGTCTTTAAAGAGGATATTAGAAGGCAACTTCTTATAATATATTATAAATAAATAAATTCCTAACTTTTAACTAGTTATAAAAAAGGGTTATCATAAACGCTGATGTATATATATATATACAAAATTTTGACTCTATATTAGAAGCGTTTCTATATTTTCTAGTAAATACTTTTTAATAAAGTCTTTAAATGTAGAAAGAACACGAATCTCCCGTAAATTAACTGATATTGGTTATATTCATGTGGTCCAGCAAAAGTAATACGTTGTTTAGTCAAATCCAGTCGGCATCTTACAGAATTTAAATTGAATGCCTGTCTAGTGTTTCTTCGTGTTTGAACTATGAACAACAGAACTTTTCGTTTATATAGACCTTGTATAGGAAGTATACACTTGGCGTGAATTTTAAACAGGTCAACGCTAAAGTATCGCAATGGTAGATTGATAACTAGTTTTAGTGCTTTATTTTTGGCTGATTGTAGGGATTTCAATAAGCAATTTTAAGATGTGAGTGCACAAGTGACTGATAAATAAGAAACTTTACCATGGAAATAAATTTGTTTTTGAACTTAAATAGTATTCCAATTCCAAATGAAATCTTTGTCTTTAATGTGTTTATGTGTTCGTCCCAGAGCAGATTATGATTCAACTCCCAAATATTGTCATGGTTGTACCATCAATATAAACAACCATTTTACCATCTTCTCCTGAATTATATGGTTTAAATCTTAAAAATTTAGTTTTCGCAGCATTAATTACTAGTCTATTGCACCGGGAAAATTCAGTTAAAACAGCTGCATCATATTCAATTTGTGTTTTCAAAACTTGCGCGTGCTTGTATCTATAAAACAAGCAGACATAATCAGTATACATGAAACTTATATTTTTGATATCATCGATGAACCTAGAACACTTCCTTGGGGAACACCAACTGAACTGCTGGATTCCCCAACCAGAACAAATTGCATCCTGTTGGATAAATAATCACGAAAAACATCAAGTGTTTTATTAGTAACGCCTAAAACCTTAAGCTTTCTAATTAAAATTTCATTTTTAACCAGAAAGAACACCCCGGTAACTCCGCTGAGACCTGCATCAAGCTCTCCACAAATAAACTCAATAACATTAATAACTGGTTCTTCAGTTCCAGCACCTTTTTTGAAACCATATTGCCTTTCAAACAATATATCATTAATTTCGAGATAATTTGAGATTTGTTAAAAAATTATTTTTTCAAAAACTTTACCCAAAATTGATAACAAGCTTATGGGTACAAATTTTTCAATTTTGTTTGATCCGATAATTCTAGGTATAGGTATATTCAAATTTTTCAAAATGCTCAACTTTTGCTTTAACAACTTTTTGAAGGGTAAAAGTGGTCATCTCTGGTATTAACATACGAAAAATGTCAGTATCATCCCCTGGATCAATAATATTATTTGTTTGAATGTTATTAACAACAACCAAGAAGAATTAATTTAAAGCTGTAGCTTTGCCTTCATCCTGATTTAATAGATTTTCTTTTTCTGTTAAAATGTCCCTTATGCCGCGATTACTTCGATCGAGCTCCTTATTTAATAGCTGCCATGTTTTCTTTGGATCTCCATTACATACATTTACATTTTTTCATGTAAAATCCATTCATCAGGTTATTGTTGCTTATATTAACAACTTTGCTTATTCTTTTAATTCGATCTGATAAAATTTGATTATTGCGATTCTTCCTTCGAAGTTTTAATAACGATTCTTTGTAGCAAATTAAGGAAAGTAGATTATCGGTCATCCGTGGCGCTAATTTTTCACGTGTATATAAATGTTTAGTTCTTAATTTTGTATTATGCAATGTGGCTGTTTTGAAAGTAGTTATAATATCCTCACATAAGCCAGAAAAGCTATTAAATTGATTTGGATTTGGAAAGTTATTATCCAAATAATACCCTAATTGTTCATAACCTATTTTATAGATTTTTTTGAATTTTCACATGCCGTGAAAGTTCTGATTCAAAAAACAATTTATAATATTATGATCACTCAGTTTACTCACATTGAGCGCACAAAACTTCTACGATTAGTATTTGTAAAAACGCGGTGAATAGATGTATTACTCTGAGGTCTTGTAACTAAATTATGGCAGGAATACATATCAAACTCAGAAAAAACATTAAACAATTGGCTTTGACTTTTATTATATTATATTCCCTTTCTTTGTTAATTTAGTTTACCGTATCGTTTCAGTTTTACCCAACATTTGTAAATTCTACCGTTAAAAATTTTTTTTTGCAATATTTATACCCTCCACTCCAGTGTGCAGAGGGTATATATAAGTTTGTCAGTCCGTTTATAATAATTAGAAAAAAAATTTTGGACCCCATAAAATATATATATTTGTGATCCTTATAACAACCGGAGTTGATATACCGATGTCCGTCTGTCCGTCTGTGGAAATCACGATGACGGCATCAATCAGGAAGCTAGGGTGCTCGTTGACATAAAAAAGGATTCACTAACATCATGAAAAGTTTTCTATTTAAAATCGTCCAAATCGGTCGATTAGGGCACGAGATTTGAATGAAGAACTAAAAAAAGTCTTGAAAGAATATAATTTTCTATGTTGTTCTTGTCACTATCACGCCCTGAAGAGATCAGCTGCAGTAATCATTTTTAGTGAGAATGATTCACCAAATTCATGGGAAGATTTCTATTACAAAAATCATTAAAATCGGTGGAACAGGTCCAGGGAAATCTCTGAAAAACTAAAAAAAAAAAAATGAAAAAAATTAAAAATATGATGTTTCTATATTGTTCTTGTTGTTATTCTAAATGTTGTGTTGTTGTCATAGCTGGACTTGTTGTTTTTGTGGTCATTATGGTAATAATATAATAAAAACTAACCCTTTGTGCATTTTTTTTATAAACTCTGGTATAAAAATTTAAAAGTTTCTATTGTTTTGGCATCACTCTAAAAATTTGTTAGATCATTTCTGTTACTACCAAGAGCCTGTCTGCAAAATTTCAGATCGAATGGCTGACGGGAAATTGGTTAAAATCGATCCAAAATTTTTTCGACAAGCAGACACTACGAGTTAATATAAAGGGAGTAAAAATTCACCAACATCTAAAGCAAATAGTGCTAAAATACCTAGTTGTTAATAATAAAAACAATGTAAAAATAGCAAAAAAAAAATTTATGTATAAATTTATATATAAATTTATATAAACATATTAAATAATACAAATAATATACATATATTATATATGTATATCCATAACAACTGCATGTTAGAAATAAATCGGTATATTATTTTATTTATATAAAATTCTGCAATATTTTGTTGTGGGAAAATACATTTTGCTCAGCGTGACTATGCCACAGTAGATGGCGCCACAATTTTTGTCTGTTCTAATTAGCTTTGCAATAGTTATTTCTATTTTAACATGAATGTTAATATTTTCAACTTGATATCATACAGAACAATGTTAAGAGTATACACGGGCTGGTCTTTTATTTCATACGTTTTTTCATTATTCTTTTACAAATATGAACATAAGTTTGGCATATTAACTTTTTGTTGTCTTTACAAAATAGAGTTACCGAGTTCATCAATGAGTTTTTTGCTTTCAAAACAGTTCTACATAGTTATATAGAATTATTATTCTGCTTTACCTACAAAATATCTGATTGCGATTACATCTAATTTTTAAAAATTGTTTATAATTACTAAAGCACTATTATTCACATAAATACAAAATTTCACTTTTTAAATTTTCCATTCAAATTTAAGAAAATATCAATTCTAAAAACTGGAATTAAAAATTTCCAATTATAAATTACAATTAATTGAATTTCAGAAAATCATATCAAAACGTCGGAAATTATAATTTTAAAATTTAGAAGACATCAATTGCATCTTTAATACATAAATTTTATTCGTAAAACACAAATTGAAATTCCAAAAAAAAAAAAAACACCAAATACCTATGTTTACATTTAAAAAAATTTTACATTTAAAAAAAATATTGACATTCAGGAGTAATTAATAGTTTTTCAGTACCGCGATTCAGTAACTTCTTTTAACGATAGTCGAATCGTTAAAAAAAGAAAATTGCAAAATTATCAGTAAAATTTTTAAACGATATTCGCTATTGTTAAAGTCAGCTGTTGTTGTTATCTAAACGACAACCATTTTTGTGTTGTTTATTCAATCGATAAAAACTTAAATTTTTTATATAAATAAAAAAATTAAATAGCATATTCAATTCATTATTTCGTTTTTAAATAAATACACAGAAATATTAGTAAAAAAATAAAGATATTAAACATAAACACAAAATCATCATGTCAAACATGAAGTAATTTTTTTTTTCTGTTCTTCTTTGTGTTTTCGCTTATTTTGACAGAGATGCCACTCGTTTACAATTTAAATAAATAGAAAAATTGATTTGTCGACTGTCGTTAAGATGTATGTACTTAGTGAATCACTTAATCCTTAGTGCAAACAACAATAGCTGTCGATATATTTTGCGATTGCCGGATCGTTGAAATTTACAGAATCACACTACAGAAAGCATTAATTTAAATGCAATGAATTATAGAAAACGTCAAATGATATTTAAGAATTGCGAACATAAAAACTGTTACATAAATAAACGCAATTTGATAAGAATGTTATTTATATATAAATTTTCACAATTTTTTTTGGATGAAAATTTGAAGTTTTTCAGAAAATAAAGAGAACAAATTATTTTATTTCAAATGTTTGGGACATTTGGTTTTTTGCGTTTGGCATCCCTAATTTTAATATTTATTATTATAAATTTATTCTCTATGTTTTCCAAATATGGCAATATTTTAATAAAAAAATTGAGAGAGTTTTTTTTTTTTTTTGGCTATTATTTTGTTACTCCATCCGACCTATATGGCCGCAATGAAGAAATATTTGGCCAGTTAAATGAAACTATACAGCCATCTCCAATTAGCACGATTTAATGCATATAGCCACCCTACACAACCATTACCTTTGCAATGGAGGTTAGGGCGAGCTATTTAATTAGCAAAAACTAAATTAAACGAGAAGTTATGTCATATAACCGGAAACGCATGCATATAGGTATATAACCTAAATGCATGCCGATCAGCAACCACGATGACCAAAAAGCAAACACCGAAATAAATCTGAAATAATGGAAAAGACGATAACCAACCCAAAGAATTTGCTGAAATAATTTGATATTAAGTTTAACAAATTGTTTACTTTTTCATTTACATTTATTATCAAGACTCAAACCGAGGTGGAGGGTATCAAAGATTCGACACAGCCGAATTTAACACTCTTACTTGTTTTTTTTTTCCATTACCGCCATGAGCCCGCCTGCAAAGTTTCAGCTCGATTTGATTATGGGAAATAAGTTAAAAATAGATCCGAAATTTTTTTGACAGACAAGTAGACACTACGAGCTGAAATAAAAGGAGTAAAAATTACCTAATCTTTTTCAAAATAAATTTAGCTTTCAATAAATAACAATCATTAGCCATATACAAGTATACATGGACCTTTTTCAGAAGAAGTGGTTATTTAAAAGAGTATCTTTTTAGAAAATATACTTTTTAAAAGAAGTACTTAAAAAAATAACAATAAATGCATACATAACAAGTAAGCAAATTATAGTCGGTCTAGACCGACTATACGATACCCTATACCATGCGTTTAGAAACCCTATCTCTTAGGCCCAACTAACTGGACATAGAAAATAAGCAAAAACCAAATTTGAAAAAATTTTGAAAAAGTTGATATCGGATGCTATATCTATATGGTCCAAAAATGGACCGATCCTGACCATGGTTGGTAACGTCTCTTGTATTTTGCAAAAACATATATAAACAAAATTTTAGAAGAATCAGTGCAATATTTTTGTTTTTTAATAGATTTAAGTGAATATCGGGAAGCAGCTCTATATGGGGCCAAAGGGAGCATTTTTGGAATACTCATTAGTGGATGTAATGAACGCATACAAATCCAATTTGAGTAAGATCTATATGACAATTTGGATCTTATGGCAATTTATGTCGATTTCATAGGGGTAATTTGTATGGGGGCTAGGTCTGAACATGGACCGCTTCTCACCAATTTCAATAGCGTTCATCCCATGACCGATAAAAGCTTATATACCAAATTTCATCAAAATATATTCATATTTGCGACCTGCAGTTTGATTACAAGGTTTACATGGACACACAGACGGACGGACGGACGGACATTGTTAAATCAACTCAAAAAGTGATTCTGATTCGATCGGTATAATTAAAGATGGGTCTAGGTCAAATATTTTTGGTTGTTACAAACAGCAGCACAAAGTCATTATACCCAAACCACATAGTGGTATAGGGTATAAACACAGCACTTTTTGAGTTACATTTACAGAACAAAACTTGATATTAAATCTCGTGTATACCATTGTTGTGTTTAAATCAAAAGATGACTTTTGTTACAAAATTAAAATTTTTATTTACTATTCCAAATTAATCCGACACAATACAGTTATTAAAGACGACTTTCAGAATGGGCTACAAAGCGCGCAGCGATTCGGTCTTATCTCCTCAATCGATTCAAAACAGTAACCTGTATTGTTTTTTTTTTTTTATTTATTGAATAGCCATTGAATAGCTACACGGTGAAGAATCAATTCAGTTTGAAGCGGTGCATTATCGTTGTGAAAAATCAATGATTTTGGCACTTTTTTTTATAGTTTCACGACATAATGACGCACAATACTTAACAGTTTGGCCCGGCGGAAGGAGTTCTTAATAAACCAGAATACGATAGGGATATATCTGGTAGTCATAAAACGCGTTTGAGGTCTAGAATATCTTTTAACATGGTTTGACTGATCATTTTGAAACGTCAACAGTATCAATATAAATGTCAATCGATAATTTTTCGTTGCCGTGTTGTTCTTCAGTTTATGTTTTTTCGTATCATTCTCTGCCTAATTGGAACTAATTGCTGTAATCATATTTTTTGAATAGCCTGGTCTCCAAAGGGCTTCTGAAATTTCACTTACATTTCTGCAGCACAAATTTCATTCCGCAAACACAATTTGATGGAACTTCTTTTTTCAACAAAATCAGAACTTGTTAAAATCTCCATATTCACTTTTAGCTATTTACAAAAACGAGCGGCTCTATTAAGCCAATACTCAAGATATTAACACGAAATTTGACACATATTTTCTAAACGCTACTATCAAACTGAAAAAGTCGATAAACCGGAAAGTTTAAATTTAAAAGTTACCTTTTCAAATGGGCACAGTATTCCATTTATTTCGTGTATAGAGAATGCAGTTCTTTTTGATTTCAAGAGCCAAAAAATATTTAACAAATAAGAGTGTCAATTCGGCTATGCCGAATATTTGATATCCTCTACCGGTGTTCTAAACACATTATAACCAAGGTTGTCAACATTAAGAAACAAAAATTCTATATTTCAAATGACAATGGCTAGATCTTTAACTATTTTAATTGAATTAAATGCAATGCTCACAAATGTAAGCACATAGAATTACATTTGTGTGTGTTGATTTATTATTTTTTACTTGTTATTGTTTTTTCAAATGTACAAAAAGCAAATAAAAATGTGTATGCATCGCTAATACATATTTATACGCATATGTTCTCTTACGTATAAACATTTTTCACTATTTTTAGTTTTCTATACGAAATTTTATCAGAGTATTTTTACATTTACGCACATTGCTCGCTCGCCTTTTTGGTCTAGAGGATCCAAATACAATACTAAACTGCTGCTGACTATGACGAACATTTAAAGCCTAAGCAGTGTGACCATCTTGACCTACTACGGCTGTTTTCAACAGCCAGACAGAGAGATAGACGGACATCGCCAGATCGACTTCTTCTTTTATAAGGATCAAGAATATGTACAGTCCAAGGGGTCTCCGGAATTTATTTCGATGAGTTGCAAACGGATTGACAAACTGTTACATACCCTCTGTGGTGTGGAGGGTATAAAAATAATGTACTTTCTTTCGTATGGTAATTTACGTTAAGAAATCTACTTTGTTTTAAAAAACGGTTGATATTTTTATACTCTATATCACTCTGTGGTCAAGGTATAATGATTTTGTGCTGATATTTGTAAGTATAAAAAATTTCTGATATAGACCCAACGATCGACTCAGCATCACTTTTTTAATCGATTTAACTTTTGTTATAAGCTTTCATCAGAATGTGGAATGGAATAATTTTTGAAGGTGATCATTTTTTTTTAATGTTTTCATGCGCGAATTTAAAAGTGCATTTTATCCAAAAAATTTATTTGTAGAACTTATTTATTTTCTAACAAAAAACAAAAATGTTTCTTATGTGATAATTAGTATTTTTTGTCGAAAATTTTCTTCTTCTGGTGTGTGGAATGGAATAATTTTTAAATATGTTTGTTTTTCGTAAATTTTTTCATGCGCAAATTTAGAGTTGCATTTTAACTAACGGCTTTTTTAGGTAAAGCATAAACCAAATTTGTTTGGCATTGTTATGAATTTGTTGCCCGCAGATATAAAAAAAAATCATATCGGATACTGTTTTTATATGGGGACTAGATCGTAAAATGAACTGATCATGACCATATTTAAAAAGATACTTATTTTTTTTTTTTTTTGCAAAAATTAATATACTTTCAAGTCAAGTCACCCAACTTTTGAATCCGATGTATTCTTATCGGGATGAAATATGCGCCAAAGTTAGCCCTATTAAATAGTAGTTTACAAACAATTTTTTAACAAGATCGGTCAAGAACTGTCTGAGTTAGAGGGAGTCAAAATTTGACATTTTGGCAAAACAGGTGTTTTTTTTATCATCCATGTTACTTATTACCTATGGTTCTTAACAAAATTTGTCCCAAATACTTAGATTGCTATTTCTTCAATCTTTTTACGTGTTAGCTTTCCTTCATATATTTCATTGTCATCTCAATAAAAATTTTGATTTACAATAAAATTTGATATAAGTATAACAACAACTTGATTCCACACCCCTTTGGAAAACATGCTTTGGATAACTTTGGCTACAATTTTCGTATTTACAGCATACAAAGCTATTTTCGTAAAGACAGTTTTCATGTCCTTGTTTATTTCTGATAAACTATGACGTCTACTTCATTTTCTAATGGAAATAACACAAAATAATAATAATTAATCACCATCCTCCTTGCTTGTAACTGTACCATTTCAAATTTGAAAAGCTTCTGCGTATAATGGTAGTTAGCTTAATTTTGATTGTTTAATTATTTCTGTGGTCGAAAATCATGCTTTCGAGAAAAATAACTTTTTATATAAATATAATGGGGCTTCATTACGACTTAGGTCAGCATGATTTCATCAATAGCTTTTTAAAAAACAGTGCTAGAGAATGTAAATATAAAGCGTTGTTAGTAGAATATGATGCATACATAACTCAAATTGTTCTTAAGTCGACTTAGGATCGCTTGTGACCGCAGATATATGTATGGTTATCACTTGTGACCGTAGATATATGTATGTAAGTGAATGGCTTTTACGGATAATTTATTTCGTCAGCTGTCATTCTTCTTGGTAATGATAATGTGTCCGAAAGTCTGAGCAAAGGTAATACTACCCATAAGTGAGCCACAGCTTCTGATATCTTACAGGTAGCGATCTATTGACTCAATCGAATGCTTGTGTAGCATGGTACACTTATTCCGCGCCAAATATTTGGCAATTTTAGAGCAGAGTGTGCAGTCCGACCACCTTCTAGTAGCTAGTATAGTTGTCAATATGCCTGAGAAAGTTACTGTTATCGTGATATCTGTGGTCACAAGCGATAACCGCCTAAGTCGGCTTAAGAACGATTTGAGTTATGTATGCTATCATATTCTACTAACAATGCTTTATATTTACGTGAAATCCCCATTCCTGTAACACTGCTTTTAAAAAAGATATTAATACAAATATTCTGACCTAAGTCGTAATGAAGCCCCATTACATTTATATAAAAACTTTTTTTTCTCAAAAACATGCATCATTATTGATCTGGGCTGACTAGAGATTTAGGAACAATGTTTTCCTGTGCCTCCTGGATCATCCAAAAAGAAATAATTCGTTTTGTCATATTTCGTTTGAATAAGTCAGCAGAGTTTAAAAATCCACTTTGTCCAATCATGTTCTAGTATAGCCTATAGTTTCTTCCTGACATTACACGAATCACGTAGAAAATTTTAAAAATTCGGATTAGCCGCTTTGGTATAAAGCTTGCAAATACAAATAAACAATCAAATATACACGCGAAATGTTTTATAATATTTATTTAACAAAAAAATTATGTATGTAATTTAAAAGAAAATATATAAATAAATAAAATCACTAAATGTGCAAAGGCCCAACAACACATAGCCGAAATACACCAATAGACAAATGTGGTAATAACTTGAACAGGAGCAGTCACACCATTTGGTCATATGGTACAAAAATCGGCTATCAAAAAACTGGGAGAACTCTATAAAGGATTACCATTTCAATTGGCCGAAAGTGATTTTAAACTTATGAGTTATGTATCTCTACTAGCTATCACATTATATCTCCCGATGAAGACGACAAAGGCGCTCATAGCTCTTTATTTGGCTTTCAGGAAATTTAGAAGCCACCTTCATTATAGAACACTGTTATGAAAATAAACCTGATAATCTCAGTTTATTTATTTAATTTTTAACGATCCCAAAATAATTTTCAACTACACTGGTGTGCTTCGCTACCCCCCTCCCCCCGCATGATCATGAAAGGGCCCACGCAAAGTCCCAAGGCTCCCACTGTTACAGTACTCTAGATATATGACACCGATCCCACCCAATTATTGTCTGACTACTCACGTTAATAATAGATAACCTAAGACAAATTAGCAAAGCTGTCTCTGTCATAGTGCTCGAGATATATGTGCCACTCCCACTAAAAATATTTAAAACAAATTATAGCATATAGCACTTCTCATATCTCCAGTAAGACTCTGTGTAAATTTCAGGAAGATCTGATGAGTCATTACCGAGATTAACTCCTACAAACAAACAAAAACAGAAACACACATTACTTCTTTATTATTTTAGTATAAATAACGCTGACAGTGCTGTGTCGCGATCCTGTTTATTCTTATGGATATTTGTGGATAGTCTTCTAAGAAAACTTAGTTTACGCCATGGTAATTGCATTAAATCAATTCACTCTTTTTAAAATTAAAAAAAAAAAATATTTTATTAGAATACGTCATTGAAATTCCCCATACTATTCATAGAATAAGAGAAGTAAGATAATTATAGTCGGTCTAGACCGACTATACGATAGCATGTACCATGCAATTCTAGACAGGGCCTTATATCAAACTTGTCTGAAGATGACGAGCAGATGTTAAAAAGTTCATATCTGATGTTATTTT
Organism: Cordilura impudica; assembly: GCA_963682025.1. NCBI lineage: Eukaryota > Metazoa > Arthropoda > Insecta > Diptera > Scathophagidae > Cordilura > Cordilura impudica. The sequence goes on along the minus strand of OY821517.1, from coordinate 193,097,060 downwards.
TAGATGGAAACTAGACCAAAAAAATCGACCGATCATGACCATATTTTGTAAATTCACTTACATTGGAAGACTTTTGATTGATATAGCTATGTTAGTGTAGAGAAAGCTAAAATTGAAAGAAAACGCAGGTCGTTCATACTAACTCTCGTATAAAAACAAACAATTTTCATGTTTTTTTCTTTCAAATGTCTGACTGAAATAGTTGATTAAGCATGAGTTGAAGTAATAGAAAGAAGGATGCTGGCGATGAACAAGTCGTGTTGTTCGAAAGTGGCTACTCCATCTGACGCTGTCATTTAATTTTTTTTTCACGTAGTTCTCTTACATTAAAAAATTATTATCTTATATATATTTAGAAAATATATACACGATCTCAAATCGAACAATAAAGAACTAAATATTGTCACTTACTTTTCCCAAAAACATATATACGCAAAAAAGCGCCCCGGTAGGTGAGTAGGTAGCGTGCTCGCCCATCATGCGGGGGTCGTGGGTTCGATTGCCACCAGAGGCTTTGGTCTGTCACTGCAAAAAAAAAACCAGCCAAATGGTGTTTGTCACCCGGCTTATCCCTGGACCCAAATTAGAATACAAATTTACTTTGTATTGTAATTAATATAAATAAATAATAATATATACGCAACACAAATTTAAAAGAAAAACAGCAATATTTTCGTTTTTGATAGATTTAAGAGAAGATCAGTAATTAACTTTATATGGGGACTACCAATAAAACTGGTCCTGCAGGGTTTGTTTTTAGACTACTTATAAGTAGTCTAATAATTATTAGTGGGTATAATACACATACACACACACACACACACGCATCAAATTTTATCGATATATATTTGATAATTTGGATCATACATCAATTTTAGTCGGTCTGATGGCGGTTATTTGTACAGGGGCTAGGTCTGAACGTGCACCGTGTAACAATTTATGTTTTGTTGTTTAATTGGTTGTTGTTTATATATCTTTTTTGTTATCGTTTACTAATGCGATCAAATATGTCAAATCATAATATGGTCTGGATTAATATGCGAATCAACTTTTGCTTCTAATGAGATCTATTACGGACATGACTTGAATTTGTTATATAATATTTTCAGTTGCTATGTTAAGTGGAATTTAGAAAACAAAACAAAGATATAATAATTCTTCAAACAAAAAAACCTACACTCAGGCATCGAAGAACCAACTTTATCAGACTCTTGTTAATTGTTTGTGTTAATATTAAAATAATTTAAACAATAATACTGTGACGTCAAATGTGAAGGAGTTGTAGTCGTTTGTGGTTTTCTATAAAGAAGATGTAGAATGATATACATGTATATGTAAGTCTTTAATAGTGCACATTCGGCCTCAAGACAACCATTCCTACATTCTTACGATTAATATGTAAATATAAAGTTGATAAGAGAAAGTGCGAAAGCAAAGTTCAAAAAATCATACAGTCAGACAAACAGAATATTCCATTGTTAGAAATAGTTTTTTTTTCTTTATTTATTAAATTCTTACCCATTGTGACGTCTAATGGGGAATAGTTTTCGATTTGTGTGTCTATCTAGTTCCGTTTGAAAATCAATTTAATATCATAAGATACATAATAAGATTAACAGGGTGTAAACATGTTATAATATCGCAACAAGAGGATTTGTTTATTATTAAGAATTTTTGATTGAAATTGATTGATTATTGAATTTATTTTGTTAAAATTGGAAATAACAAAGGTCAATGTTTTATACTTGTATTTCGTTCTCAAAATATAGTTCCACATATGAGTACATATTTTTTTTAAATTATCTTTTTGATTACTTTTTAAATTGTGTGAATATTTGGCATACATTTTATTAATTTTTTTCATAAACCGTCATGCGTTTGTGTCAAGTACTACTTAATTTAATTTAATAACCTATTTTTCATGGAAATACTTGTACTATAGACAGTATTAAAATTACTTGTTGTAAACAAAAAAAAAATTATAAAATATTTGTAACAGTTCATAAAAAAAAATAGTCTTTTCAGCTGAATGTTAAGTGTTGGAAATTTATGGCAACCTTGACTTTAGTGTTTTTATCCATTAAAACAAATCAACGAAATAATTGTTTGTAGTATTTTGTACTTGTTCAATATGAACTGTATACCTCCGCATATCGGTATAATCAAGCAAATAAACGGGAACAATAAAAGCGAAAAATTTTAAGAAAACAATATTAATGCACTGAACACTGTTTGTTTTACTATTCAGCTTTAATCTACTATTGAATATGAAAATACATTCACTTTTTTGTTTTTGATTTTTTTTTTTTTTGTTGGTTGGTCAAAATCTTTATGGGTAAAACTGACAAATCGACAGTTATTTCGATTTTTACTCTTTAAAAACTTACCGAAATAATGTATGTTTTTTTGTACGACAAGAATAATATATTTATATGACGAAATGTTGTTTCAGTTTAAGGTAGCAGTTTCTGCTTTTGTTCATTTATGTATGTACATAAATATGACAAAAATAATGAAAGTGACAGTGAAAAAAAAAACATATGCATGAACAAAAATTAAAATAAAAATATAACCAAAAATACTTCATCACTTGTCTAACAAGAAACACTACATTAGTTAATGGTTTTAACATACAGTGGCAAATATTCGCTTAAATGCATGTTTTTAAACCCTTCACTTGTAATTCCTTGAGGTGTCAATTGATAATTTGTGAAATGTGATTACAAATTTCTAAAAAAAAAAACATCGGCCTAAATTGATTATATTCTAAATAGATCTGTTTCAGTAACAGTACCAAAAGTAGTGACTCTTTGTGATGGGGGGGTATTAATTTGGTTTAATCACTTGTTAAGATAAACTAAAGTTGGTTTTTAGTTAAAGAACTGCATCATAAAAGTGGGGATATGTTTCTTAATAAATATTTAAAATTTTAACGTCACTAAAGAAAATAGCTAACTGAACACAGAAAAAAATTCACCAACCAAATTGTTCTAAATATTAACAACTATATTTTAGATTGTATCAACAAAAATTTAATAGCAGCTAACCATTTTCTACTCTGATATATTATTTATTGTTAAGACAATAGAATTGTAATCGCAAACAACTCGAAATTCGGTTAATAACTTATTAACGAAATTCGGTTGCCAACAAATTCGGTAGACGCAATGAATCTGTGTTCTGTGTGTGATATTTATGAAAGCTGATTTTAAAAAAATTAATCGGATCTCTGAAACAGCTATCGAAGTATGGCTCAAAATATGCAAGTTTTATTCAGACTATACCGACTATACGATACCTTATATAATGATATACAAATTATCAGATCACGACATTGCCGGGTAAAGTCAATTTTTTGAAAGATGAAAAAAAGCGTATAAACCAATTATCAATGAGATTATCACGTATTTTGTTGATATGGGACTACTTAGATCTAAACTAGTCCGATCATAGTTGGTGAGATAATTTTAATATTACAAGTATATATCGTTGGCTTATATATCTGATATATCTGCTATTTTAAGTCTTATAAGTTTTTTTTATAGCAGCTCTTCAGCATCGTAACCGTCACCTATGTCATTAATATTGGGGGAAAATAACGCTACACCTTCTTTTACAACTTTTCTTTTATTTGGCTTGTATAAAATAGTTTATCTAGGAATATAATAAAAGCTATCTACACGAAAATTTAAATCTGTCTAAGAAGACATTTTTCACAGCGATGACTCCAAATATGATTTCCGCATTTTTCTGTTATATTCAAAAGACGACTCCTGACATCTTTTTTTAATTTCCAGTAACAAAACTGATCTATAGTCTATGAAATATTACTTAATTTCTCCATCAATAAAATTTTAATTTCTAAATGAAAATTATAAAATTAAGTTGAAGCGAAATACAGTCGAGCTCTCTTATAACGAACAATTTATTCAGTCCCAATTATTTATATTTTCATACAAATCACTTTAGTTATACCGAATACCAGCTATAACGAATTTTCTTTTATAACGAACTAATTTTTGGTCTAATTTTTCGAAAATTCCAAGAAATCGCTTATCTGCAAAAATATAAAATTTTTAAATACTGAATGAAACTTTAATATAAAATATTAAAATGAATAGAAATGTCAATTGCACGGAAAACTAAAATCAAGGAAGGAGTTCATTGTAATAATACAAATCTAAATCTTCAATTTTTAAATTATAAAGATTATTAATTAGTATTATTAATTAAAAGATTATTATCTATTTAATATTGAAATCTAGCAAACTTTTAAAATTTCGCTACAGAGCAACATCTCTAATTTATGTAAAAAGTACAATGTGTAGAATTTACAAACCATTCATGACATATGGCAATCTTACGAAACTGAGAATAGTGACAATTCGTAGTATAAATGCATAAATATTCACTCAAAAAAAAAAACAAAAGCTAGTAAGAAAGTTATACAATACCCTATACCATGGCTTAGAGACCCTATCTCTTCGGTCCAGCTAAGTGGATGTAGAAAATAAGCATAAGCCAAATTTGAGTGGAATTGTTATTAGTTTTTTTGGTTGAAAATATGAAAAAGTTCATACCAGAAGCTATATTTATATGGACCGATCCTGACCATATTTAGTAAAGTCACTTATACTTTGAAAAATATATGCAAACCAAATTTGAGAAAAAACTGTGCAATATTTTTGTTTTTTGATAGATTCAAGTGAAAATCGGGAAGCAGCTTTATATGGGTCCTATGACAAACAATTGTCTTATGGGGATTATTTTTGGGCTATGGATTAATGATGATAATAAACACATACAAACCCAATTTGATTGAGATTTATATTATAATTTCGACCTTATGGCAATTTACGTCGATTTCATAGGGGTCATTTGTATGGGAACAAGGTCTGCACATAGACCGAATTTCACAAATTTCAATAGCGTTCATCCCGATAGAAGCTTATATATCAAATTTCATTAAA
>OY821517.1:192313331-192491890 GCA_963682025.1 Cordilura impudica | reverse complement strand
TTTTTATTTTTAATTTTTAATTATTAATTTTTAATTTTTAATTTTTAATTTTTAATTTTAATTTTTAATTTTAATTTTTAATTTTTAATTTTAATTTTTAATTTTTAATTTTTAATTTTTAATTTTTAATTTTTAATTTTTAATTTTTAATTTTTAATTTTTAATTTTTAATTTTTAATTTTTAATTTTTAATTTTTAATTTTTAATTTTTAATTAATTTTTAATTTTTAATTTTTTAATTTTTAATTTTTAATTTTTAATTTTTAATTTTTAATTCTTAATTTTTAATTTTTAATTTTTAATTTTTAATTTTTAATTTTTAATTTTTAATTTTTAATTTTTAATTTTTAATTTTTAATTTTTAATTTTTAATTTTTAATTTTTAATTTTTAATTTTTAATTTTTAATTTTAATTTTTAATTTTTAATTATTAATTTTTAATTTTTAATTTTTAATTTTTAATTTTTAATTTTTAATTTTTAATTTTTAATTTTTAATTTTTAATTTTTAATATTTAATTTTTAATTTTTAATTTTTAATTTTTAATTTTTAATTTTTAATTTTTAATTTTTAATTTTTAATTTTTAATTTTTAATTTTTAATTTTTAATTTTTAATTTTTAATTTTTAATTTTTAATTTTTAATTTTTAATTCTTAATTTTTAATTTTTAATTTTTAATTTTTAATTTTTAATTTTTATTTTTAATTTTTAATTTTTAATTTTTAATTTTTAATTTTTAATTTTTAATTTTTAATTTTTAATTTTTAATTTTTAATTTTTAAGTTTTAATTCTTAATTTTTAATTTTTAATTTTTAATTTTTATTTTTAATTTTTAATTTTTAATTTTTAATTTTTAATTTTTAATTTTTAATTTTTAATTTTTAATTTTTTATTTTTAATTTTTAATTTTTAATTTTTAATTTTTAATTTTTAATTTTTAATTTTTAATTTTTAATTTTTAATTTTTAATTATTATATTTTTAATTTTTAATTTTTAATTTTTAATTTTTAATTTTTAATTTTTAATTTTTAATTTTTAATTTTTAATTTTAATTTTTAATTTTTAATTTTTAATTTTTAATTTTTAATTTTTAATTTTTAATTTTTAATTTTTAATTTTTAATTTTTAATTTTTAATTTTTAATTTTTAATTTTTAATTTTTAATTTTTAATTTCTAATTTTTAATTTTTAATTTTTAATTTTTAATTTTTAATTTTTAATTTTTAATTTGGAATTTTAATTTTTAATTTTTAACTTTTAATTTTTATGTTTTAATTTTTAATTTTTAATTTTTAATTTTTAATTTTTAATTTTTAATTTTTAATTTTTAATTTTTAATTTTTAATTTTTAATTTTTAATTTTTAATTTTTAATTTTTAATTTTTAATTTTAATTTTTAATTTTTAATTTTTAATTTTTAATTTTTAATTTTTAATTTTTATTTTTAATTTTTAATTTTTAATTTTTAATTTTTAATTTTTAATTTTTAATTTTTAATTTTTAATTTTTAATTTTTAATTTTTAATTTTTAATTTTTAATTTTTAATTTTTAATTTTTAATTTTTAATTTTTAATTTTTAATTTTTAATTTTTAATTTTTAATTTTTAATTTTTAATTTTTAATTTTTAATTTTAAATTTTTAATTTTTAATTTTTAATTTTTAATTTTTAATTTTTAATTTTTAATTTTTAATTTTTAATTTTTAATTTTTAATTTTTAATTTTTAATTTTTAATTTTTAATTTTTCATATTTATTTTTAAATTTTCATTATTCATCTTCCAATTTCCATTTTTAATTTTTCAATTTTCATTTTCCATTCTTCATTTTTAATTTTTCGTTTTTCATTTTTCAATTTTCATTTTTCATTTTCCATTTTTCATTTCCCATTTTCCGTTTTTCTATTTTCATTTTCCATTTTTCATTTTTGAATTTTCATTTTCATTTTCCATTTTTCATTTTTCAATTTTCATTTTCCCTTTTCTATTCTTCATTTTTCAATTCTCATTTTCCATATTCCATTTTGAATTTTCCATATTCCATTTTTCAATTTTCATTTTCCATTTTCCATTTTTCAATTTTCATTTTCCATTTCTATTTTTCATTTTCCATTCCATTCCATTTTCATTTCCATTTTTCTATTTTCATTTTCCATTTTGCATTTTGCATTTTGCATTTAAAATTTTTCAATTATCACATCCCATTTTCCATTTTTCAATTTTCATTTTCCATTTTCCATTTTGCGTTTTCCATTTTCCATTTTCCATTTTTCATTTCCATTTTCCATTTTTCATTTTCCATTTTCCATTTTTTATTTTCCATTTTGCGTTTTCCATTTTTCAATTTTTATTTTCCATTTCCCATTTTTCATTTTCCATTTTGTGTTTTCCATTTTCCATTTTTCATTTTTCATTTTCCATTTTCCAGTTTTCATTTTCCATTTTTCATTTTCCATTTTGCGTTTTCCATTTTTCAAGTTTCATTTTGCAATTTCATTTTCCATTATTCATTTTGCATTTTCCTTTTTTCAATTTTCTTTTTCATTTACCATTTTTCATTTTCTATTTTCTATTCTCCATTTTTCATTTTCTATTTTCCATTTTACGTTTTTCGTTTTCCATTTTTCAATTTCCATTAACCATTCTCCATTTTTCATTTTCTACTTTCCATTTTGCATTTTTCAATTTTCTTTTTTCATTTTCCATTTTTCATTTTCCATCTTCTATTCTCCATTTTCCATTTTCCGTTTTTCATTTTCCATTTTTCGCTTTCATTTTTTCTCTCATATTGGAGTTTTTTTTTTTTTTATTATAACGTGATAACGATAAAAAAATATGTGGCAACATGAGCTATGTTATTGTGTTCTTGGTATTGTTAATATATATGTATGCATAATTTTATTGTGGCATTTATATATGTTGTTGTACAATTATTATGTTCAACCACTAAACTGGTACAACAAACACACTGGGTTTTATGTTTTTTTAGAGGTATCTACATATTTTCAGAGCTCCGAAATCTTCGCTCGAATTCGAGTAGAGAGTGAAACTCGCTCGAATTCGCTCGCGAGCACTCCTGCGAGTAAAAAAAAATTCGAGTATACTCTATTTTTCTATGCCACTCGAATAAGAGCGCATATGCTTTGCTCGATTTCGAGTGCGAGTAAAATACGCTCGAAATGGAGCAGATTATACTCTTGCCGAGTACTCTAGTCTTTATTTTTTTAAATAGTTTTATTTTATAAAATATATTTATGTATATGTATGAATGAATGAATGAATGAATGTATGTAATTATGTATGTTTGTATGTAGTTCTTTGAAGTTAATTACACAGCTTATGTAGCACTCGGTAAGAATTTTGCAGTCATAATTAATGACAGTGGGAATTGTATCTTTTTAGGGTTTTTAATATATTATATTTTTCAATATTTTATATTTTTAAGAGGTGTTTTTAAGAGTGTTTCTTTTTTACATACATAGCTGCAATTTATATTTTTCCATTCGATTTCACTCTAAAGAGTAAACTCTCACTCTATTTCGAAGATTTTTACTCCCGCTCTTAATTTTTAAGAAGGAATACTCGCGAGTACTCCCACATAAAATAAACGAGTGGAGAGTAAACTTTTTGTAACACTCGTACTCTTCGAGTACTCTTCTTCGCGAGTATTTTTCACTCGCGAGTAAAATCGAGCTGTGATAAGGATCAAGAATATATATACTTTATGGGGTCGGAAATTAGTTTTTCGATGCGTTACAAATGGAATGAGAAATCTATATATACCCTCTGCCACTGATGCGGAGGGTATAAAAATACGTCCCTAATACAATTTGTAAATTATATAACTAACGTTCCATAGTTTATATTTAGAGTTAAATATAATAAGTGAAAAAAAAATCATTTTTTAGGTAAGATATCGGAGGATATTCATTTTTAATTATACTAGAACTGAGTTTAACTTATATATGTATATGATTTTTTTTTTAACAATAAGAGATATTTCAACTCGCTCAAAAAAGTAATAATCAAAATGTTACATTTGAATAAACTTATGTTACATTTGAATAAACTACATTTTCTATTTACCTAAAAAATTGAAGAATATCAAATGAAATATTATAAATGGTTTTAGAAAGCTTAGAATTAACAAACATTTTATATTTGGTCTAATTTAATTTTTTATCAACATTTTTCTATCCAGATTGTAGAAATTTTCTTACAAATTATCTACAAAATTTACTTAAATTTGACTATCGAAGATAGAGTAGCTGACCATTACATTACATCACATTACATAATAAATGCAATTTAGAATATCAAATTGCGAAATTTTTACCCATCTTTTTCCATAACCTTTCGGCATACGATTGCCATTTGTTTGTAAAAGAACTTTCATCTATAGAAGGAGATATAAATGTTATTCCGATAAATAAGGAATTGTATGTATCCATATCAAAAAGAATTGCGAAAAATGTTAAAGATACCATTAAACTTCGTTTTCTAGTTTCTTTAAGATTTATGCCTTCAAGTTTGCTAAAACTTTCTGATTACTTAGCTGATACTGATTTAAATACTGTTAAATCAATTTACCCCAACGATGATGAGTTTAAATTAGTGAAGCGTAAAGTTGTCTTTCCGTTTGATTATCTAGACTCGATGTATCATCTCGGGGAAACCTAATTACCAATTCAATCATTATTCTTTAATAAATTAAGAAATGAATCGTGTAGTGATGATGACTATGAATATGCTCAAGAAGTATGGAGTATTTTCAAATGCAATACTTTATTAGATTATTTATTACTGTATTTGAAAACAGATGTCTTGTTGCTATGCGATGGTTTTGAAAATTTCAGAAAAGTGTATGTAAATATATACAATTTAGATCCATGTCAATACTATACAACTCCTGGTTTGTCTTGGGATGCCAAGTGACATAAACTTAGAATTGATAACTGACATTAATATGTATAATTTTATTGTTCGTGGTATTAGGGGTGGTATTGTTCAATGCAGTAAACGATATTCAATTGCTAATAATAAATATTTGGATAATTATGATTCTAGTAAAGAATCAAATTATCTAATTTATTAAGATGTTAATAATTTATATGGTTATGCAAAGTCTCAATATCTCCCCTATAGTAACTTTGAATGGGTGGAAAATTTTGGAAATTTTAACTTAAATAAAGTGATACTAATTGGATACATATTAGAAGTAGATCTAGAATGCCCATCTTCGTTACATGACTATCACAACGACCTGCCATTGTGCTCAAAATAAAACAAAACGTGAATATGAAAAGTATTCACAGACTTGAACAGCAAAACAAAATATACCTATTATACATTATCGAACTCTTCAACAGTGCATTCAACATGGTCTTATTTTAAAGAAAGTACACAGAATTTTTAAATTTAATCAATCGAATTGGTTGAAAAAATATATTGGCTTGAATAACTACCATAGAACATTAGCAAAAAATTCGTTAGTACAACATTTTTTCAAGCTGTTAAACAACGCTGTCTATGGTAAGACCATGGAAAATGTCGACAAGAGGAAAAATATTAAACTACTATGTGACTGGGAGAGCAAAGGTAGAAGATTGGGGTCTAGAACTCTTATAACTAAGAATAGAATAGTTCCTTCTATAGATGAAAGTTCTTTTACAAACAAGTGGCAATCGTATGCCGAAAGGTTATGGAAAAATATGGGTATAAATTTCGCAATTTGATATTCCAAATTACATTTATTATGTAATGTAATGTAATGTAATGTAATGTAATGGTCAGCTACTCTATCTTCGATAGTCAAATTTTAGTAAATTTTGTATATAATTTGTAAGAAAATTTCAACAAGTTGGAAAGAAAAATGTTAATATAAACTTAAATTAGACCAAATATAAAATGTTTGTTAATTCTTAGCTTTCGAAAAACCATTTATGGTATTTCATTTGATATTCTTCAATCTTTTAGGTAATAGAAAATGTAGTTTATTTAAATGTAATATAAACTATGGAACATTAGTTCTAAAATTTTCAAATTGTATTAAGGACGCATTTTTATTTTTTGCTATTCCCATATTTCTAGGGGCTGCGACGGAGGGTTTGAACACTTTTTTTATTAAGGGCCACCCTAATATATATACATATATATATATATATACATATATGTATATACATATATGTATCTATAATTTTTAGTTAAAAATAAGAAATTAATCAATAAAAATTTATATTTTAAATTTAATACAACAAAAAAACTAAATCTTTTTATATATATAGTCTCACAGGTTTTCTTTACTTCTTATCAAATCTTTAGTTAGTTAATTAACACATAACCGCAGAAGGCATATACTTCTTATCAGTTATGTACTATTCCATCACCATCGCCGCAGTAATTCCAAAAACCTCCGAAGTTTTGTAGGGGCGCCACTATGCATGACATCGCCCAAACCGGGAGTCCACTTAAGGAAGGTGTCCGTTATGAGAGGTTCCACTGTGCATGGAATATTGAACGTACGGAAAAAGTGAAGACATATATAGTTCTTATAACTTATATACTTCTTATCAGTTATGACTCACACACACACTCTTACACACACGCTCATACACACACACACACACACAATTAAAACTAAACGGTCCACAGGTTGGGCGCCAATGCATGCCACCACACCTGTTATCAGTTATGTACTTCTTATCACTTATTTATTTCTTATCAGTTATGACTCACTCACACACACACAGACACAAAACTAAAACTGAAGGGCCCGCAGGTTGGCCGCCATCGCATGGACTGAAAAATTTATCTCGTACTCGCTTATACTAGTACAACAAGGCCTTAAGATAATTAGGTGGTAATATATATATTTTATTAAAGATTATATTTTAAAAATATTTAAATTTTATTAAATATATTTTTACATTTTAAATAATTTATTATTTGTTTGATAGAGTGCGATGAGGGAGAGGATAATAAGGATAGAGGATTAACATCGAAAAGTATTTGACGTCTTTGGCGTTGAGTTGTTATCACACATACAAGTTGGGAGACTGGTTTCTGAGATTATATAGGTGTGTTTTAAATTCGTTTGTCCCAATCTGAGTCTAAGAAATTTAATCATATCTAGTCAGTTGATAACTTTGTTATCTGGTAGGTATTTATATATATTATTCTTGGTAAGGTTAATTGATTTGTACCAACTGTTAGTATAATTCCATGTATCAAAATTCAAGCTATAGATGCTAGAATTTTCTGTCCCTTTAATGTCCGAAAAATTTATATTTACTGTCATCAATAAAGGAGATCATTACCTGTTATAGAAAAACGGCCTGGTACCCAGATTAACATAATTCTGGGGGAATTTTTAATTATTGCGTTTCTGATATTCATTGCATAAAATTTGTTGTTATTAATATGAGTTATGGCATGAATTGCCGAAACTGAATCAGTGCAAATAGTGAATTTCCTATTTCTCTTGCAGAGTCCAATTGCTTCATATATATTGCCATTATTTCAGCAGTAAATACAGTACCTAAAATCTGGAATTAAAGATGAATATATGTATAACATTGCTCTCTGAGGTCATGGCAAATGATAAGGTTTTATTTGTCTTTAATCCGTCTGTGTAGAAAAAGTTCTGTCGTGGTGTTAACTGATAATTTCTTGAAACATCAGACGGTATTGGCATGATGGTGTACTTTTCTTTTTATAGTTTCATAAATTATTCATAAGAATTACTAGTTTCAGTATCAAGATATCGGATAAAAAATTCTCTTTGGCAACCCACAGCCAACAACATTTGCCAAGCAAAATGAGACGCAAAGAGGAATTAAAGGGGATACATTATTTGTAAAAAAAATACGATTTGTCAAACTCTTCTGTGTAGGCTTCCATCTCTGATATGACTTATTTCTCTTTTTCCCTGGAGCCATCTTTTCGAGAAATAAATAATTCCTTGGGATCAGATCTAGAGAATACGGGTGTGGGAAAGTAATTCCTAATGTAAAGACTTAAATTTTTCTTATTTAAGTGGGGTCGTTTTCCCTTAATTTCATCATCCAATCTGTCCAATAACTCAACATAGAAATTGGTAGTTATTGTCACGTGCATCCCAAAACAACATTGGCCATAACTTTTCCAACCGATTGTTGAGTCTTCGGCCGCTTTGGTAGGCTTTCGCCACTCCGCAGACTATATATTGGACTCTGATGTATAATAATGAATCTACGTCTCATCCATTGTTATAAATCGACTTGAAATTCAGCTGAAATTACTTCAAACATCTCCAAAGCATACTTTGAATCATGAACACGTTTCAGTTTTTGTTCAGCTAGTAAAAATCGCGGGACCCATCGAGCACAAAACTTTTACACATTTAAATGATCGGTGTTTCAATATTTTTGTGATGTCAGCAAACTCACTCACTATAATCTTTCGATCAACCTGGTGCGCATATTCTACGTTCTCTTCGGTAACTGCCTCTTTTGGACGACCAGGACAATCTGCATTGACCACTTTTAAATTCGGAATACCACCTTTTAACCATAGAATATGACGCTGAAGATTCGCCATAATGTTTGTCAATCTTTGGCTTGGACAATTCTTTGGCTTGGACAGTATTTTTTTCTCACGAAAAAACAATGTTTAGTCAAAACACGAAACTCTATTTTTTCAAACTTTAAAAGCAGCATCACTTTTATAATTTTAGCTTTTTTATAATTAATGAAATGTCATGAAATTTCGAAACAATTTTTCTAACAGTTGGCCCTACTGAATAAATAGAAAAAATTGGAAGGTGACTTTATGTCAAGTATTTTTGTTAGTTAAAAACATCAGCACAAACTGATTTTAGCCTTTAGACTTACTTTTTTCTAACTAGTGACTAAAGAAAAAACAAATTGTCATCTCCCCAGATTGTCCTATTCGGCAAATGTTTATTTCAGAAAGAAAATCCCAAACCCTGTCGTTAAAGTTAAGACTTTCACTGTTAGAGTAACCTAATTGTTTGGCTGTAGGCAAAAATATTCTATATACAATACAGTTTCTGTATACAATTTTGTAAAACATTTTTAAAAATCCCGTCTAAAATAATATCAATATCTTTCAATATCTTTAATATGAGCACACATCAACTTTACACGCAATCCAATTAGTAAATCTCATATTACACGCACTTGAACATACATAAATTATTAGCCGCAATGAATGGATGAAAATATGGTCTCAATTTTACAAGAACGTGTTTTGTGTAGTTGGCTGTGTGCGGTTAAAATATGTGTCCGAGTTTTGTGAGATCAAACTCATATTAATTTATTTCAACTATGTCGAATCTTTGATACCCTCCACCCGTGTTCTAAAGACATTATTATTAATCAAGGTTGTTAACACTAAGAGACAAAAAAGGTTAGCTTTCACATTATCATTGCTGGATTTTCTACAATGATATTTATAATTAATAAGATATTTACAAAAGTTTTAGGTATTTTCGTGTTTTTATACCTTCCACTCTTCAGTAGGAGAGGGTATATATAGGTTTGTCATTCCGTTTGTAACGCATCGAAAAACTAATTTCCGACCCCATAACGCCATAATAAAAAAAAAATCGCCAATATGAAAGAAAAAATTAAAACGAAAAATGGAAAATGGAAAATGAAAATTGAAAAATGCAAAATGGAAAATGAAAAATGAAAAATGGAAAATGAAATATGGAAAACCGAAAATGAAAAATGAAAAATAGAAAATGAAAAATGGAAAATAGAAAATGAAAAATGAAAAATAGAAAATGGAAAATGAAAAACATAAAATGGAAAATGAAAAATGGAAAATGAAAATTGGAAAATGAATAATGAAAAATGGGAAATGAAAAATGGAAATGCAAAATTAAAAATTAAAAATTAAAAATTAAAAATTAAAATTAAAAATTAAAAATTAAAAATTAAAAATTAAAAATTAAAAATTAAAAATTAAAAATTAAAAATTAAAAATTAAAAATTAAAAATTAAAAATTAAAAATTAAAAATTAAAAATTAAAAATTAAAAATTAAAAATTAAAAATTAAAAATTAAAAATTAAAAATTAAAAATTAAAAATTAAAAATTAAAAATTAAAAATTAAAAATTAAAAATTAAAAATTAAAAATTAAAAATTAAAAATTAAAAATTAAAAATTAAAAATTAAAAATTAAAAATTAAAAATTAAAAATTAAAAATTAAAAATTAAAAATTAAAAATTAAAAATTAAAAATTAAAAATTAAAAATTAAAAATTAAAAATTAAAAATTAAAAATTAAAAATTAAAAATTAAAAATTAAAAATTAAAAATTAAAAATTAAAAATTAAAAATTAAAAATTAAAAATTAAAAATTAAAAATTAAAAATTAAAAATTAAAAATTAAAAATTAAAAATTAAAATTAAAAATTAAAAATTAAAAATTAAAAATTAAAAATTAAAAATTAAAAATTAAAAATTAAAAATTAAAAATTAAAAATTAAAAATTAAAAATTAAAAATTAAAAATTAAAAATTAAAAATTAAAAATTAAAAATTAAAAATTAAAAATTAAAAATTAAAAATTAAAAATTAAAAATTAAAAATTAAAAATTAAAAATTAAAAATTAAAAATTAAAAATTAAAAATTAAAAATTAAAAATTAAAATTAAAAATTAAAAATTAAAAATTAAAAATTAAAAATTAAAAATTAAAAATTAAAAATTAAAAATTAAAAATTAAAAATTAAAAATTAAAAATTAAAAATTAAAAATTAAAATATAAAAATTAATAATTAAAAATTAAAAATTAAAAATTAAAAATTAAAAATTAAAAATTAAAAATTAAAAATTAAAAATTAAAAATTAAAAATTAAAAATTAAAAATTAAAAATTAAAAATTAAAAATTAAAAATTAAAAATTAAAAATTAAAAATTAAAAATTAAAAATTAAAAATTAAAAATTAAAAATTAAAAATTAAAAATTAAAAATTAAAAATTAAAAATTAAAAATTAAAAATTAAAAATTAAAAATTAAAAATTAAAAATTAAAAATTAAAAATTAAAAATTAAAAATTAAAAATTAAAAATTAAAAATTAAAAATTAAAAATTAAAAATTAAAAATTAAAAATTAAAAATTAAAAATTAAAAATTAAAAATTAAAAATTAAAAATTAAAAATTAAAAAATAAAAATTAAAAATTAAAAATTAAAAATTAAAAATTAAAAATTAAAAATTAAAAATTAAAAATTAAAAATTAAAAATTAAAAAATAAAAATTAAAAATTAAAAATTAAAAATTAAAAATTAAAAATTAAAAATTAAGAATTAAAAATTAAAAATTAAAAATTAAAAATTAAATTAAAATTAAAAATTAAAAATTAAAAATTAAAAATTAAAAATTAAAAATTAAAAATTAAAAATTAAAAATTAAAAATTAAAAATTAAAAATTAAAAATTAAAAATTAAAAATTAAAAATTAAAAATTAAAAATTAAAAATTAAAAATTAAAAATTAAAAATTAAAAATTAAAAATTAAAAATTAAAAATTAAAAATTAAAAATTAAAAATTAAAAATTAAAAATTAAAAATTAAAAATTAAAAATTAAAAATTAAAAATTAAAAATTAAAAATTAAAAATTAAAAATTAAAAATTAAAAATTAAAAATTAAAAATTAAAAATTAAAAATTAAAATTAAAAATTAAAAATTAAAAATTAAAAATTAAAAATTAAAAATTAAAAATTAAAAATTAAAAATTAAAAATTAAAAATTAAAAATTAAAAATTAAAAATTAAAAATTAAAAATTAAAAATTAAAAATTAAAAATTAAAAATTAAAAATTAAAAATTAAAAATTAAAAATTAAAAATTAAAAATTAAAAATTAAAAATTAAAAATTAAAAATTAAAAATTAAAAATTAAAAATTAAAAATTAAAAATTAAAAATTAAAAATTAAAAATTAAAAATTAAAAATTAAAAATTAAAAATTAAAAATTAAAAATTAAAAATTAAAAATTAAAAATTAAAAATTAAAAATTAAAAATTAAAAATTAAAAATTAAAAATTAAAAATTAAAAATTAAAAATTAAAAATTAAAAATTAAAAATTAAAAATTAAAAATTAAAAATTAAAAATTAAAAATTAAAAATTAAAAATTAAAAATTAAAAATTAAAAATTAAAAATTAAAAATTAAAAATTAAAAATTAAAAATTAAAAATTAAAAATTAAAAATTAAAAATTAAAAATTAAAAATTAAAAATTAAAAATTAAAAATTAAAAATTAAAAATTAAAAATTAAAAATTAAAAATTAAAAATTAAAAATTAAAAATTAAAAATTAAAAATTAAAAATTAAAAATTAAAAATTAAAAATTAAAAATTAAAAATTAAAAATTAAAAATTAAAAATTAAAAATTAAAAATTAAAAATTAAAAATTAAAAATTAAAAATTAAAAATTAAAAATTAAAAATTAAAAATTAAAAATTAAAAATTAAAAATTAAAAATTAAAAATTAAAAATTAAAAATTAAAAATTAAAAATTAAAAATTAAAAATTAAAAATTAAAAATTAAAAATTAAAAATTAAAAATTAAAAATTAAAAATTAAAAATTAAAAATTAAAAATTAAAAATTAAAAATTAAAAAATTAAAAATTAAAAATTAAAAATTAAAAATTAAAAATTAAAAATTAAAAATTAAAAATTAAAAATTAAAAATTAAAAATTAAAAATTAAAAATTAAAAATTAAAAATTAAAAATTAAAAATTAAAAATTAAAAATTAAAAATTAAAAATTAAAAATTAAAAATTAAAAATTAAAAATTAAAAATTAAAAATTAAAAATTAAAAATTAAAAATTAAAAATTAAAAATTAAAGATTAAAAAATAAAAATTAAAAATTAAAAATTAAAAATTAAAAAAAAGTAAAAATTTTAAATTAAAAATTAAAAAAAAGTAAAAATTTTAAATTAAATATTAAGGGTCGTATGCAAAAAAAAATTAAAGTGTTGATAAAGTCTACTTGAAGTACACTTTAATTTTTTTGCATACGGTCCTAAAAGTTTTAATTTCTACATTTAGTTTCTTACCTGTTATTATTATTGTGTAGTTCTTTTTTTGTATTAAATGTATCCTTAAATTAACATATTACGGGCTAATTCAGATACAAATATTTAAAAACTCGCTTATTTTAAATATTAATAATTTAATAATTAATTTTTAATATTCATAATTTTTAGCCAAGAACCATTTTTTTTATCGTATAAATTCTAAGGTCTCAAAACATTCTAAGAGGAATCAAACTTTTGGTATTATAACGCCATCTGTGTTAAATAATGAATTTCGTTAGGGTTCTATGAAGGACTTATGGAACTTATAGGATTTCTACTCTAGTAATCAAATAGTAATTAATTCTTTCTATGGAACACATGATCATTATTTTATATAAAAAGAAATTATAATAGAAACTGGCAAAAAAGAAAAAATAATTAACTTTAAATTTAACTGGTATTCGGAATTAATGTTTCAGTATCGGCAATAGTTTTAAAGTGGTAGCCGTACTCAACATTGGGTGTAATATTGCGTTTAAGACGCAGGTGGAGGGTATCAAAAAATTCGGCACAGCCGAATTTAACACTCTTGTTTTTTAATTGAAGGCAATTATTAAATGCATAGAGCTCAAATGTAAATACACACATACAATTACATTCCTGTTTGTTTATCAGCGATGCATACACATTTTTGTTTGCTTGAACGTTTAGACGTACAAAAAAATTCAAAAAGCAAGCAAAAGTGTGTATGCATCGCTGATACATATCGATATGCACATGTTCGTATAAACATATTTAATTTTTTTTATATTTTTATACGAAACCTTATCGTAAGTCATTTCTCACCTATTTGGTTTAACGGCTTCAAATTCAATACCGAAAGCCTAAGTAGTGTGACCCACTCGACCGATCGCGGACATTAGGATGTTTTTAACAAACAGACAGACAGATGAACGGACATAACCAGATCGACTTAATCTTTTATGAGGGTAAGGAACATATATATAGTTTATGGGGTCTCCGGAATTTATTTCTATGAGTTAGTTCCAAGCGGATTGACACTATGATATATACCTAGGGCTGCCATACGTCCTGGTTTTCTAGGATGTGTACTGGTTTTAGAAAAATTGTCCTGATGTCTTATTCCATTCTTAAATTGTCCTGGTTTTTTGATATGGGCCAGTGCAGACAAAAATTTTATTTTTGCTGATTTTTGTTATGAACAGAGGTTAAGCTTTCTGTTATAACGCTGTTTTTATACCCTATACCACTATGTGGTTTGGGTATAATGACTTTGTGCTGCTGTTTGTAACTACCAATAATATTTGACCTAGACCCATCTTTTATTATACCGATCGAATCAGAATCACTATCTGATTCGATTAAACGATGTCCGTCCGTCCGTCCGTCTGTGTGTCCATGTAAAGCTTGTAATCAAACTGCAGGTCGCAAAAATTAATATATTTTGATGAAATTTGGTATATAAGCTTTTATCGGCCATAGGATGAACGCTGTTGAGAATCAGTGCATGTTCAGACCTAGCCCCCATACAAGTGACCGCTATGAAATCAACATAAATTGCCATAAGATCCAAATTATCATATAAATCTTAGTCAAAATGGGTTTGTATGTGTTTATTACATCCATTAATCAGTAGCCCAAAAATGACCCCTATGGGACAACTCTTAGTCATAGGCCCCATATAGAGCTGCTTCCCGATATTCACCTAAATCTATAAAAAAAACAAAAATATTGCACTGATTCTTCTCAAATTTTGTTTGTATATATTTTTGCAAAACACAAGAGACTTTACCAAGCATGGTCAAGATCGGTCCATTGGGCCTTGTCCCCATATAGATATATCATCCGTTGTGAACTTTTTGATATCTGCAGCCAAAAAAATTAATAAAAATCTCACTCAAATTTGATTTATGCTTATTTTCTATATCCAGTTAGTTGGGCCTGAGAGATATGGTCTCTAAACGCATGGTATAGGGTATCGTATAGTCAGTCTAGACCGACTGTAATTTTCTTACTTGTTAAACTTGTTAGCGTTGCTTATGGTTTGAATTTGATTTGGAAGAAGGTTCCAAATACTAGTGTAGTAAATGGAAAACTGACGTTGTGATAAATGGCTTTTAAATATTTTTTTGGATTATATTTTTGGCACGAGTAAATTGTAGCAAATTGTATCCTACTATAAAGGTAGGTAGGTAACGTTGATGTCATAAGTTTGTATAAAAAAAATAAGGCTTTTAAATTTAAGAAGATCTTCCAAACTCATACGATTTCTCTGATATGAAGAAATGGATATAGATTCACCGCGTCCTTTGTTGTAGATATATCTAGCAATATTGGTGAAAGCAACTTTGAGTTTTCTGAAGTCGTTAGCACAGTTTGCATAAATTTCTCAGCCGTATAATAACACGGGGATGAGATACGTTTTAGCTAACAACATACTTACGGCCCAAAGATTTCGAAGCATTCCATATTTTGTCATCTGACGGAGTTGATATGGCTAAACCGAGTTAATTTGTTATTGAATATCATTCCCAGATTTTTCGAAGAGTCTATGAATTCAATAGTATCATTGTTTATATAAAGTTGAATATCATAATTTTAAGATCTTTTACTTTTTAAAAGAAAAATGCTTCTGGACTTTAGTGGATTTTTGCATAAACCATTAGCTGAAGCCCAGTTGTATATGTTGACTAAATCGTAATTGAAAGCTGCACTGTTGTAAATTTTAATGTCATCAGCATAAATGTGAACCTTGCAGTGGGTTATTATATCTAGTAGATCATTTATATATAAACAGAACAATAAAGGTTATAGTCCTTGTTTACATTAAGGGCATTTGAATTTTTACCATTCAAACTTACAACTTGTGATTTTCCAGTAAGAAATGAATTCACACACAATTTTTAAATTTTTTTTCGTTAATATGGAATGGTATACTCAAACCATATTGTTGTCAAGTTCGGCTCTTAAAGCTTCAATCACGTCTGTTAGCGCTGTAATATAACTCCTTCCATTCACAAATTCAGGTTAGAAATAGGACAAAATATTATTCTGACCGAGATAGTCATTATGTTATCTGCACATGAGATTTTCCATTACTTAAGATAAAAAGTGGAAAATTGCAGTAGACCGGAAGCCATTGTTTTGTTTATAGTTTTTGAGTGTTTCTATCCTTCAGGAAATACGGAAGCAATACATAAAGCAATTTTTACTAGCAACTGTTGCCTGTTAAACGAGAGCCAACTTTGATTCAACTTTTGTTTCACCTTGTTCCTGTAAAAGTTGAATCGTGTAAACAACTTCTATACGTAATCAAAAACCGATTACTAATTGTTTTCTCTAACATGTTAAACATCTTTTTTCATTTTTGCATTACTGTTTGCGAGTTGGTGAGTTTCCATATTTATTTTCGCTTTATTTATTTAAAGTATTACTTTTTAATTTCCAGGAAATGCTTAAAAGGAAGTGCAAGTTCCTGGACAGGTGCACGACGAATTGCTCATATATACAAAGTGGCAAAATGATTATGAAGTGCATTGTAATGGTGTGTGGAAGTGATATCTGCATTGCCAATGGTGGTAAGGCAAGCAATCCATGACAATGTTAAAAGCACTAAACATATATCCATGTTATCTATTGCATCAGAATCAAAAGAAATTTATCTTTTATGACTAAACAGAAATACAAAACTGAAGCGTTTGATACATGTTGCAGAACTAACGAGCGCATTCAGGATAATAAATCATCATCAGTCATTCAACTCTATGTATTGTTTAACAAAACTGAATTCCTTATTAGATCCCGATTCAGAAATTGCTTCAAAACAATCTAACGCAAAAACCAATGTTACTGCACTTATAAGGAATGTTTTGGCACCAAATTTAGCTGCAGCATATATCTCTATGCTTAGTTATGTTCCATTCTATGCAATATCTACCGATTTCAGTAACCACAAATCTGAAAAAAATCTTCCCTCTTCTTTATTCATTATTTCAACACATGGCTTAAACGTTAATCTACTAAAAATCATCTCATCGACCAATGAAATATCAGACACAATTGCAAGATTTTGCATAGATTCATTAAAAAGTGCCTAGCATTCCACTGGAAAATCTTACGGCATTTTGAGCTGATAATACAAATACATATGTTTGGGGTAGATAAGATAACGAATAACATTTTTTACAAGTTGAAGGGTGTATTGGGTCGGGACATAAAGGGCATTGGTTGCTCGGACCACATTCTTCATAATACGCGTATTATGAATCAGTTGTCCTGAAAATTTGTATTTTTGTATATACATGGTAAGAACTGAAGGATTAAAATAGTTCTGTGAAATTGCGAAAATTACATTTAACACAATCCTTTCTTATACAAGGAGTCAGTGGTTGTCATAACTGCCTGCCATAGAGCGTATATTGTAACTTTGGAAACCCTTTAAAGAACCGACTTTTTTCAAATCCGTTAGCAGAAATATGCTTTTCGTTTGCACACAGTCAAGCATCCGTTAATTCTAAATGACACTCATCGTGATAGATTCAAAAACAATTTTATAGGATTTCAAACACAAATAGCTTTGAATGTTTAAAAAAGTGCTTGGAATGTAAAACAATTTTCAGATTTTTAAAAGAAAGGACATTTTTGCAACTGCAATTGTTTACTTAGAAGACTGGCTACCCCCATTAACAATATATTAAATTTTTAATTGGATGACGCTGCCTAATATTCCTAAATGGACGCACGTTCAAAAAACGATTGCTTTATTGCATGAAAAAAATGTATTAATGTCTGATGAATGTTTCGAAGAAGTTTCATATTGACTAGCAGATTCCAACCCTCGAAATTCGAGTGCAAATTCTAGGAAATTTTATTTTTGATGTATAAACATCTATACTCGCAGGGGGGTAAATTACTATTTCACAATACAATCACAAAAACAGCGTTCATGTGAGCTCACATGTTACGTTGTGATCCGTAAGACAAATCGGTGTGACTTATGATTTTATTGGTGAAAAAATTATGATATAAAATTGTTTCAGTTAATTCAACAACTCTTTGCTGTAAAACGACAAAAATTTCACGATATAAACGTATAACATATACATAATTCAACAATCCCACAAGTATAACCAGAGTCCCTGCAGTTGTTTGCTATAAGTGATACATAGATGACGCTTTCTGTTTGATTTTAAAAAAGTGACATAAAAAAATCTTTAATTACTAGAGTTTTCACATCTCCACTGTGATCGGACTCACATGATTTTTTTTTTATTAAATATGGTATGCTAATTCACAAATCAATACAAAAGAACAAACTCATTTTTATTACAAACACATTAACAAATTTAATAAACACACACATAGCATTGTATAATTTTATGTATGTGTTAGTAGCAACTTTAAATGCAATTTACTCAAAACAAAGGAAAAAATTTAAGACTCTGTAAATCTGCAAAACGGCTAAACACAACATCGGTCACAAGAAATAGCCTAGCCTCTTAATATTATAGATTAGTTTTTGTTGTACGTGCGTTTGTGATTTGTATTATAAGTATCCTGTTCGACAGGTTCAGACTTCTGGCCACTCTATATATACCCTCAGCACAGTAGTATAAAAAGATCAGTTAATGGAATATGTAAAAAAAATTTTGCTGTGTAAATACTTTTTATTATGGCTGTACAAACAAGCTTCATTATTTAGTTTTTGGATGGCAGCTTTTTTTTTTTATGGAAAAATTTAATTTTTTTTAATCAGTTTCGTTATGGTGGCACAAACAGTAGTGACGCCGAGCGTTCTGGTCAATTGAGTTCACTAGATGCTATAGCTATATCATATCATATCAGTTTGTTTGAAGAAAACAATAAACGGTGATTATTTTGCCAACTTCTTGTATCGATTCGACGACAATTCATGAAACGATCACATTTGGTTAAGAATAAAATGCTTTTTAACAAAGTAATGAATGGTTGCTCATGGCTATTCATTCTCTGTATATAAGGAAATGGGTCGCGCAAACAAATTTAGCTGCAACGATGAAAAAATTTATCAAAAAAGTGAATTTTTTTGAGAACCTTGAGAAATCCCATTATTTGGAAAGGATACAAAAATTGGAGATTCGTTGGACAAAGTTTATTGAGCTAGAGCTAGGAGACAGACTCTAGAGAAATAATTTTTTTTGTGACAAAATAAAAATTTATTTCTAGAATTTTTAATAATAATAAAAATTTTATTATTGAGATTTTCGAGTTATTTCGCGCTTAAAGTGAGAATATTGATATTTATATTTCCTAATTTCGATTTTGTCTAAAGTTCTATATTTGAGTAGAAAAAAATTTATTAAAAAATTATTTTTGAAGTTAAAACAAAATATTTATAAGGATAAGAAACCTTTTAAGCAGCCATTTTACATGCAAAAAATTTTTTGACAACATCAACCCACCGTATATGGACGTGTTCGCCATATCGACAGAAAAACGAGATCAACTAGAGATGTAATAATTTTATTTTTTAAGTCCAAAAACCCATATAAATTTTGTTCCATAATAACTGACCAACTTATAATAAATAGTGGACAGTAGAAAACGACTCATAAAAAATTTATATTGATTCCGTAACACTTTATTGATTCCGTAAAACTTATAATTAGTACAAACAAGTCACAATTTGAATACATGAGTTCACAAGTATAATATAGTAGTAAAAGTACAAATAAGAGTCCAATAATGCCATTATTCATATAATAATAATTATAGTTTACGCTTATTCTTTCAGAATACTTTAATAGCAATTTATAAAATTCCACTTAAAAGTAGATTAAAAGAATTCATTTCATGCCAGAGCTGCAATGCTTACATTAACTAATCTAGATTAAACACTTCTTCATACAAACTCTCATATTAGATGTAATAATTGAAATGTAGTTGAACAAATTATTAATTATGTGGTTTTAAATGTTTTAATATTTAATTTGCATTTTATGTTAATTTATTTGTATACCTTTTAACAAGCCAATAACAAGTAAATTTAAAAAATCGTATGTAAATAATTATAATTATCTTCAATTTATTGGACAGCATTTATAAATAAAATTCAGATAATCATTTAAATCATTTGTCATATCATACTGTTAATTGTATCTCTAAACAGGTTTCGATACTTGTAACGTAATCAAATGTTTATGTGTATTATAAATAATTTTTATGATTGTTCCAAATGAACCATTTCGAAACGATTTAAAAACATTAATTATCGATTAAGCTCAATTTCAATAAATACTTGAAAATAAGGAACATAATAAACAATACCAGACGGAAGGACATCGCAAGAGTCAAGTAATTATAAATATTAATGAAATATACAATTATGGATTCCTTTATCTTTCCTATGATGCGTTACACATGAAATAACAGGCTGCATTACACGCTCTGTATCAAAAAGTGAAGAGTAAATAAATGACTTCATCAGACTATTAAAATTTGCGCAAATACAATTTCCACAAACCACTTTAATTCATAATAAGTTGGTTAAATACCGCCGTATGAGATCGTTCGATATAGCAATTGCTCGAATTTCAATTTTTCTCTAAGGGGATCTCTGCAAATACATGTAAAAATATTATATTATTGGGCCTCCGCATGCACGCATAGTATAATTAAAAAAAATTGTACAACGTGAAATTTTATATTTTTAAGAGACTCATGCAATTCACTTACCAACGAAATAAAACTGGAGTGTCTTCCTGCTCTCAAAGCATCGCAATCGAAAACTGTGAAATCGAAATATTTAGAAGGACAGCACACAGATGTATTGTTCACATGTCTTGCTATTAAGTCAAATGCAGTTGGGTTTGATAACTTTCACCCTAAATTTTCAAAAATAATCGTCCACCAATTGTTACCTTATATCACTTATATATTCAATAATATAATTACAAAATCCTTTACCCTACAAACTGGAAGTTAGATAAAATAAAAAGTACTCTTTTTTAAAAACAACTCTTTTTAAAAATCAAATTTTTTAAATACGCTTTATTACACTTTTACAGTTGTTTTTAAAAAAGTAATCTTTTTTAAAAAGTATAATTTTTTTAAAAAAGTGTCCTTTTTTAAACAAGTACCTTTTCTTTAAATTTATCCTTTTTAAAAAATATCCTTTTTTAATAAAGTACCCTTTTTGTAAAAGAACACCTGTTTTAAACAATTATCCTTCTTTAAAAAAAACACCCTCTTTTAAAAATATTACGGTTTAAAAAATCGACGTTTTTCAAAAAGTAAAATTTTCTTTAAAAACTTAGCCTTTTATAAAAAGTGCCCTTTTTTTAAATACGCTTCTTTACACTTTTACACTTGTTTCCCAAAAAAAGAAAACTGAATTTAAAAAGTGCCTCTTTTCAAAAGTATACTTGTTTAAAAAGTTTCCCTCCTTTTAAAAAAGTACCCTTTTCTGAAAATTACGCTTTTTATAAAAACTAACCTTTTTTAATACAGTGCTCTTGTTAAAAAATTAATCCTTTTTTAAAATTGCCCTTTTTAAAAAATAACCTTTCATTAATAAAGTACCTTTTTGAAAGTACCCTCTTTGAAAATATTACCCTTATTTTAAAAAAGGTCCCTTTTTTTTAAAAAATTACCTTGTTTTAAAATAGTATCCTTTTTTATAAATTACACTTTTTTAAATAATTAATTAAAAAGAATAAAGAATTAAAAAAGTTCGCTCTTTTAAAAAAATTACCTTGTTTTAAAAAAGTATCCTTTTTTATAAATTACACTTTTTTAAATAATTATCCTTTTTTAAAAAGGTATCCTTTTAAAAAAAGACCTTTTCTCCAAAAGTAAGATTTGCATTTGCTTTAAAATACCCTTCTTTATAAAAACCCTTTATAATAAAGTACCTTTCCTTAAAAAGTGCTTTTTCTCTTTTAATAATTATATTTCTCGAGAAAAGTAATTTTCTTAGAAATTACCTTTTATTAAAAATAAAAATTATCTAACCGATAAAAACAAAGTTTTTATTAAAACTCTTTCTTTCCTTATGCATATGAGTTCCGAATATCTCCGTGACTGTGCGTGACTTTGCGTGACTGTGCGTGACAATGTCAAAATTAATCTTTTTTCACAGCAAGTCTATCGACCAAGTTTTAGATCGATCGGATAAGGGAAAATTGGTTTTATATCACTCCGTGACTGTGCGTGACTATGTTGAAGTTGATCTTTCTTTACAACAAGTATATCGACCAAGTTTCAGATCTATCGGATGAGGGTAAATGACATTTAGACTGTGCGTGACTAGTCAAAGTCAATTTTTTTCACAGCAAGTGTATGGACCGTTTCAGATCGATCGGATGAGGGGAACTGACATTTGATCACTCCGTGAATGTGCGTGACTATGCGTAGCTGTGTGTGACTACCCCAAAATTAATCTGTAGTCCCAACAAGACTATGGGCCAAGTTACAGATCAATTGGATAAGGGGGGTCAGACAGACAGTACGAGTTAAAAGAAAGAGTTAAAAAGTAAATTCTTATTAAAAGTATTATGAAAATAACCGAAGATCCAGTTTGTTTCAATTTTATATAAATCATTATATTCTTTTGTTTTGATATTTATTTGTTACAAATTTTTGTTTTTTTATTTAATTATTTTTTTTTTTAAAACAAGTGAGTTAAAAAATTTTTTACATATACATTCATCTTAACATGTTAAAAAGAAAATTTTGGACAAAAAAATATTTAATAAGTTTGCGTTAATGGTTTTAACAATCAATAACACTTTACAAACTCACACCTCTTATACCGATCGACTTTAAAGCTATTTTTAGTCCATTTAACGAGGTTTTCCCAGCCATGTGTCAGTACACGTAGACATAGTACGCAAACTAAAGGTCCCAATTATACAAATATTTATTTAGATCAAACTTGTTATATAAATGTATCCTTATATTAACATATTACTAACTAATTCAGATAAAAATATTTTAAAATTAGCTTTTTTAATATTAATAACTTGGCATTTTAAACGAAGAAAGAAAGTTTTTTGAATTGTTGTATGATTTGTAAGGTCGCAAAATATTCTTATAGGGTACTAAACGCCGACTGCTTTAAATATAGGTTTTTACGCAGGTAAGAGAAAAAGAATCAAATTTGTCAATCTTTTCTATAGAAGAAACATCATTGTTGTTTATAACAAGAACTTATAATAGAAACTGACCAAAAAGAAAAGAAATTAACTTCAAATTAAATTGGTATTCGAATTTAAAGTTTCAGTATCGGCAACAGTTTCAAAGTGGTAGCCGTATCCAACATTGGTTATAACAATGAGTTTAAGACGCAGATGGAGGGTATCAAAGATTCGGCACAGCCGGATTTGACACTCTTGCATGATATTTTTTTCTTTTTGAATCCTTCAACTATATTTTATTAACTCAAGCACATTTTCAATATAAGGTTTTGCTTTGACAAATTTTCAGATTATTTTAAAATTGATAATTTTCGTCATCCCGCGCAATAGGTTGAACGATAGCCTAACAAATAAATATGCCATAAAAATTTTTTTTTTTGTATTTTATATTCTTACATTTAAGTTTATACTTTTTCTATAAAAAAAATTAATATACGAGTAGTATTCGTACATCTATTTGGAGCCGAAATGCAATTCGAAAGAAATTAAAATTACATACAACGTAACTCACCCTAATGTAAATTATATTTTTGCATCTACAGCCAAAATTCATGAAACGGAAATAACATATGGAAAATGCATACACATACACATCAACATGCTCACAGCCATTATAGTCTGATGCTGTGATTGCTAATAGATGCAAATGATTCTGTTTTATACATACAGACATTTTATTTACCACATTTTGCCAATTAAGTCAATGTTACTTATAGCAACGATATTATACACAATTACAAAGAACACCACAAATGATAACAGTCACTCATTCATACAATCATTAAACATATTTAATAGCCCTCAATTGTACCGGCCTTAATTTAGAATTACAGATAGCCCATTAGCCTCAAAACTCAACATTTCATGTGAGTTCTTCAATAGAAATACTTCCCAGGATGTTGGTTTTTCATCAATTCTATGGAATACAATATAATGATGATGAAGGTATGATATGACATGATTTATTGAAAAAATTTACATAAATAAAATTTACATAAAATAAGTTATGAGAGTTTTAACAATATATCAAATTGAGACATAAGATTAAATGTTGTGTGTCTAATTGACTTAACACATATGACAAAAAAAATTATGAATATACATTGATCATTTACTTATTTATAAAGTACAAACAAATATATAAAAATTAATAAACTAATTAATTTTAAACAAATTAATAATATTTATATGTCACAAACGTCATCTATAGTCAAAAATCTTTTACCAAAGGAATTTAAACCATAACTGTAACAAATAGAATATCTGGGATCGAATCGTCGCATTCGTTATCGAAATTTTTCAATCGAAATTATTTTTTTATTTTCCAAAATAAAATACTAAGAGTAATTTTACTCTGTTATAGCTAATGAGTTATGGTCCATAGTTAATAGTAAAAGTGAAACAAGGTCTGACGATTGTCCGCTTTCTTTAAATAAAGAACCAAAATATAGAATTTCGATTGATTTTACTCGATATCGAATGCGACGATTTGCCCCCTGCCTAGTATGTGATATGTGTTTTCAATTTCATTACAATTGCACAATGTGCATAAGCTAACGTTATTTGCATTAAAAGCGCGAGCATTCATGTTCAGCAGGCGACCCCTGGCTTTTAGGATTACACTAACGAGGTGAGCTGAACTAGTATCGCAGAAGTATGGGCGAACATCATATTGCAATGTAGGGTGCATATCATGGAAACGCGAATTTCGTGCACTAACAATAAATTGTTCGCATTGTCAAAGATTCAAGTGTACTACTTTGTTGATGATACATACATGTTACTTCTACCAATTCCAATATCAGGGTTTGACCCAATTGCATTGTATAGATTTCTCCAATGTGGAAACCAATCTATTGATAGGAAGATATAAAACGTTTCTACTGTAGCTGAGGTGTAATTTAAGTGTGTCTAAATATAGCGAAGAACGAGTTTCTATATGTAGCATATAGTTATTAGTGTTTTCAGGGAGATATAACATTTTCTTTAAGGAAAAACATAACAATTTCACCATAAAAGATTATGGACCATGAAAGATTATGGACTTAGCGGCCGTACTAAAAATTTTCAACTTGTTTAATAAAAGTATTTTCCTATGGTGAATGTAGCTAACTATTTTTGTAAAATCCGGTACATTAAAAATAATTTTGTTAATTTTTTTTTTTTTTTATTTATGAGTTTTATAATATAAAGTCCATTACAAATTTAATTTGAAGCAAATTATAAAAGTAAAATAATGCCGAAATCAAGCGCTGCATAAATTTTTTTATTTACATTTTTTTAGCATGTGTGTCGACTTTTGAGAAAGTTAAAGAATTCCAGACATGTCATTTTAATATTGCACCTTACGTACAAATGCACTTCAATGTTTCAATTTGTAATTGTGCCTTATCATCGGACCAGATATTTTTGATCAAAGAAAAAGCGAATATTTTCAAGGGCTCGGAGTGAACGGTCCACTTATGGATGTATGATATGGATTGATAATAAACACCATAAAACGACAGGTCGTCGACAAAACTAGTTCTTTTGTAATGTTTTCTTCGTCGAATGCTTTATCAATTTCGTTTTGAACGACAGTAGACAAAAAATTATTGTCTTTTTGTGATTTAGGCGATTCTACGAGCGTTGTAACAGTTTGTAGAACTTCCATGGCTGAGACAGAATCGCATTCAATTAGTTTAACTGCTCGATTAAAGAGTGCTGCCTAAATTAATTGTGTAAAAATGTATATAAAAATAAAAATGATCAACCTAATCACGCAAAAAAAGTAGCCAAATTTTTGCCATTGGATCTATAAGAAACGTTTTCAAAATGTTTGGGCTACACTCTTCTCTTCAGAAAATATTCTTTTAAACTGTCAAAAATTCTCAAAATTCCATCTATAGCTGACAGTAGGCTCAAAAATCGAGTTTTAGAGTATCCCAAAATTTTTTGGCACTCAACATCGACGGAATCGCAAAATGATTTAAGGTTCGAAAGTCTCACAGTAAACAAATAAAAATGTGAGTATATTTTTGCAATAATACATTCTACGTCAATCGGCATTTTATCACAAGCTTTTTTTGAAGCATTGTGTGCTATATGTGCACAACACCCAACTCCAATTATTCCAGGGTACAGCACATTTAATTTGTAAAATGAGTTATCAGATCCACTACGCTGACGATTTCCAGAATTATTTGGTGCGCTATCTGCACAAAAAGCAACAATTTTGCTTTCTAGATTGAACTTTTCGATTACATTATTTAACATATTTACTACAATATCTGAACTTTCACCGCCGTCAGATATCAATTCGATAATTTTAATTTACACTCCTTTATTTACCGAAAAATACGGTGCAATCACATTAGTAACGATGCTCCCACATTTAGTGCAAGCGCAATGAAGCTTTACCGTAGAAAAACAGCTTCGAATAATATTGGAGGAATAATATTGGAGGAACGTGGTATGCCCAAACGCCTTCACAAGCTGCAATTTGTAAATCAGATTTAGCCAATGTAGCACTTTTAAAGTATTTCGTCATTGACTGAGAGGACGAAGCTATTTGTAATGCTTTTTGATGATGCACTGACTTTATATGCGATTCAATATCTGGTTAACTACAGTGAACAATATTGAAGTCCTTTTTACACACATTGCATCGCACATCATTATCACTTATTGTTTTATTAATAAACATAAATTTTTCTTTTAAGTTTTCATTGAAAACATTCACTCCGCGCTTTCTTGACATGTTGCTTGACGTTTTGCGCTTTTTCATTTGAGCTAGTGATGGGGAAGTATCGATAGATTCGATAAAATAAAGAAATAAAGCATACAACATTTAACATTACAAATATAGAGTGCTACCAAATTCGTGAAATGCCACAGTGTTTTGAAAATTGTTAATAATTAAATTGTTAAATGTAAAATTAAAGCAAATTTGTTAATTTTTTTTTTAAATTGGCATACATAAGAAGATTTCGGTACATTTGCTCTTGTACCCAAAGTTTCGATTCGGTACACGGTACTGAACAAAAAATTTCGGTATCATACCGGTTATTTAGGGACAGATGGTCACCTTAAGCTTAACCAAGTAGCCTTAGACGAAGGAAACTTAGATTAAAGATTTATTTTCAGAATAGTGCATCAATCATGTTCTGCATCATCAAAGGGGAGTCAGATAGTAGAACAATATCATCCACGTATAATAACAGTTTCACAGCAGTTCAAGCAATAAAATATTGATGAAGTTAATAATGCATGTACTTATCAGTAAAATACTGTAATAGAAAACAAAATGATTCGTCAAACCATATTACATAGTATAAGCTCTAAGGGCCATTATTACAACTTGCCTTTAAAGTAAATGTTAGTTAAAGGTAACTTTTGCTAAAGTGAGCAATAATGTTACCTTTAACTTCTTTTCGTTATTACATGTTCCAATTAAAATAAAATTAATATTTTGATATTGTGGCAACATCAAAGGAAACACCGATTACTTTTGACCAAATGAATGGCTTTACAAAAAAATACGTAGTGGCAACGTTCCTTTATTTGTTCGCAAATAAACAATAAAAACAATAGAATAAAAACCAAAAACCTTTATTATAAGTTGCATAATTGTTGTAAATGTGTAATAAAACTTTTTAAAAATATATCATCATATATTTAAGTATATGTATATAAATTTATTTCCAAAACTAAATTGATGTGAATTTCTTCTACATAGGTT
The DNA here is from genome assembly GCA_963682025.1 of Cordilura impudica. Classification (NCBI taxonomy): domain Eukaryota; kingdom Metazoa; phylum Arthropoda; class Insecta; order Diptera; family Scathophagidae; genus Cordilura; species Cordilura impudica. The sequence goes on along the minus strand of OY821517.1, from coordinate 192,463,934 downwards.
AAAAGTTAAAGGCAACAATATCTTCCCTTTAGCTTATCGGTCACTTTATTGTTATAATAACAAAAAACTAATAATCTGCCCGATAACATCCTAACTTTAGCTATTGGCTTTAACTCTCGAACATTTATGCATGTTTAATTAATTGCATACTTTAGGGCTTATTCCGTTATGAAAGCAAATAAATGTGCATATTAACAAACATTAAGAAGTACATAAAACACATGTCTTTCTTCTTGAAAGACTAATGTCACCAATTTTTGATTCAAAACAGCTTAAACCAGTTCCATGACTCTTATTTAACCAATTCAACATCAAGAGATCATAAGAATTTCATGCAATACCCTCTTTTTTGATCATATATGTGTTCTCTTGGGTGCTGCAAGAAATACACTAAAATGAGTTTTGAAAAATTCATGCATTCAATTCTGGGGAACAGTTGACATGAAATTGCTCAATTAAAAATACTTAGTAGAACAAAAACAGGGTTTCAACGAAAATTATCGAAAAAAAAAATATTCAACTACAAAGAACAATTTAATCATATATTCGTACATATGTACATATATACACAAGAACAACAGGTACCATAATTGACCATTCATTTATAGCCATGGCTATGGCTGAATAACTATGCACAATAACAATACATAACAATACTCACATACATACTAAATACTGATAGTTGTTCACATCTGTATAAATATTGCATACATACATACATACATACATACATACACAATACAAACACATACTCATGCTGTAGTAAATATTAATTGAGAATTCATTTGATGATATTCATGTGCAACAGTCAGTCAACCGAAATTTTCGCATAAATCTGTGTATGCCAGATGTTGCTTCATTTTTTTAACGTCTATATATAATACTTGTAGATTATGTTGTAAAGCTTCATAATACTTTCGGAAAAAAACCATATATGCAAACAGAACGCTGTTCATGGACAATGTAAGTTTTCATCGTTAGCTTTAAATAATTCTCAAACAAAAGCAAACGAAAGTGCACAAAAAACACTTTTAATTAAATTTTGAAACATAATAAGAGTACGGTTTTTTTATTGGTTGCCATTAATACGAGTATACATATGTATGTATATGTATGTATACGATGTATATGTGTCATAAAATGCAGACTTCAAGTTATTATTAGGTGCCCTTTAGGTGAAATCAGTGAAATAAGTTAAAAATTTGAGTTTAGAAGAAAATATTAGGGTGAATAAAATGTTCACTGTGGTTTATTTTGAGACTAAATCCATTTTTCTTCACTAGGAGGTCACACATATGAAAACGTACTTTAATTTCCTGTTTTGCATGAACATTTTTGGGGTTCACTTTTCACTTGTTCATTTTGATTGAAGATATCGTATTTGGTTATTTAAAAAAAAAAAAAATATGAACCATTAATGAGAAACTCACCACCCATTGTTGGAGTTATCCCGATTTCACAGACAGTTCGATATTCATTACTAGGTCAAATCTGCTTATTAGACTGTACAGCACTGAGAAATTTCAAGTTAGAAAGTACTAGGCCAGTATAGTGAAACCTCCAACGGGTTTGGCGTTTTCAGGCGGAACTAAATATATTATGTTATTCAAAAAATTTATAATAATAATCTGACCCATAAAAACAAATTATATATTAAAACTCTTTATTTCCTTATGCATATGAGCTTTGAATCTCTCCGTGACTATGCGTGACTTTGCGTGAGTATTTAGGGGAAAGTGATTCGATTAGGGGAAATGGGGTTTAAGTTAACTCCGTGACTGTGCGTGACTTTGCGTGACTGTGTGTGACTATCTTAACCTTAATCTTTGGCCACAACAAGTCTATGGACAAAATGAGGGGAAGTGAGGTTTTAATCTCTCCGTGACTGTGCGTGACTATGTGTGACTATCTAAACATTAATCTTTGGCCACAACAATTGGATGAGGGGAATTGAGGTTTTGATCCCTCCGTGACTGTGCGTGACTATGCGTGACTGTGCGTGACTATGTCAAATCTTTGGCTACAATAAGACAATGATCCAAGTTTCAGATCAATTGGATGAGGGGGAATGGGGTTGCCCCATGGCAGACAGATAGACAGAGAGTATGAGTTAAAACAAAGAGTTTAAAAAGGGAAAATATTACAAGTGTTTGAAGATTTTTCCCGATAAAATTAAACCAATTACATTTTCTGAAGCTATTTCCTTTAGCCACAATTTTTCTGAAAATGAAATGAAAAATCATTAATGGGTTTTGAGGTATAGCTGAAAAACTTAGCTCAAACTTCAAAAAATATAAAAGGTTTTACTATTCTGACTTGAAATTTCTCACCCCCAAACAATGACAACGTAAATGTTCCACAGTATTATAAAACCGAAAATCCATAGCATTATAATTTTTGAGATTTCTCAAGACTACAAGTGTATCGAACTCAAATTACTTATGAACCATATGACATTCTAATTATATTATAAAAATTTAAATTCGTTTCTATTGTTAATAGTTTACTTATTTTATTAAATTATTCCTAGTCATTTATCCCACATTTTTTGTATAGAGGATATTAAAAAAAAACTGTATAAAGCCTTTGTTAACAAAGTCATCGCAAATGCAAAACTCTAGTCTAACAAAGCCTATAAAAGTCTAACTGCCATGGCTGGAATTAAAAGCATTTGCAATCAACTTCTAGTCTTGCACACTCTAGTTGGTACAATCCAATCACAGACCCTGTTTGTTTAATGATGATAATACAGCTTTTGTTTAACGAAACCTTTATCATACAAACATATTGACACACTCATATTCACTCCTACATATGTATACACTCAGAGAAGAGCGGAGTAGTAGATACACTAGCAATATGAACATCCTTAACAAAAGGCATGTTTGTATTCTTGATTTCTATGGCTGCTGAGGCTGTTTGATAAATAATGGAACTTCGAAGAACTTTGTTAGTTTTTTACGTCAGTTTTCAGAGCAATTGCAATTAATTTTATATTTAGTTTTTTTTTTATACATTACAGTAATAAAATTAAATAACGTTACAGTGACAGATTTTCATGTTAAATAAAAAAATATGATACAGAATACGGTCATGAAAGAACCCAAATAAACACTACCAATAATTTAAATTATAAATTCATATATGTATATTATATATTCAAAAAAATGTATAAATTACAAATGTAACGACTGACATTAAAGTATGTTGTTACCAGATACCCATGAAAATGGAACTTTGTTATAAATATTTTTATTAGATACATTCAAATATTACCTCGGTAAAGTCATCATTTTAAAATTGGACTAATTAAGTTTCAGTTGAATCAACAGTGTTTTAATTTATTTATGAAGACCACATAAATAATTTAAAAACAAGTAAGACAATTATAGTCGGTCTAGACCGACTATACGATACCCTATACCATGCATTTAGAGACCCTATCTCTTAGGCCCAACTAACTGGATATAGAAAATAAGCATAAACCAAATTTGAGTGGGATTTTTATTAATTTTTTCGGCTGCAGATATGAAAAAGTTCATATCGGATGCTATATCTATATGGGGACTAGGCCCAAAAATGGACCGATCCTGAGCATGTTTGGTAAAGTCTCTTGTATTTTGCAAAAATATATACAAACAAAATTTGAGAAGAATCAGTGCAATATTTTTGTTTTTTGATAGATTTAAGTGAAGATCGGAAAGCAGCTCTATATAGGGCCTATGACTAACAGTTGTCCCATAGGGATCATTTTTGGACTACTCATTAGCGGATGTAATGAACGCATACAAACCCAATTTGAGTAAGATCTATATGACAATTTGGATCCTATGGCAATTTAAGTCGATTTCATAAGGGTAATTTGTATGGGGGCTAGGTCTGAACGTCGACCGATTCTCACCAATTTCAATAGAGTTCAGCATATGCCCGACAAAAGCTTATATACCCAATTTCGTCAAAATGTTTTCATATTTGCGACCTGCAGTTTGATTACAAGTTTTACGTGGACACACAGACGGACCGACGGACGGACATCGTTAAATCGATTCTGATTCGATCGGTATAATAAAAGATGGGTCTAGGTCAAATATTTTTGGTAGTTACAAACAGCAGCACAAAGTCATTATACCCAAACCACATAGTGAAAATTATAGTCGGCAATAATACTATACGATACCCTATACCACGCGTTTGAGTGGCATTGCTATTAATTTTTTTTTCCTTTGAATATGAAAAAATTCATATCGGATGCTATATTTATATGGGGACTAGGTCGAAAAATGGACCGATCCTGACCTTATTTGGTAAGATCACTTATTTTTTGTAAAACCATATACAAACCAAATTTGAAAAAAATCTGTGTTATTTTGTTATTTGATACATTTAAGTGAAGATCGGGAAGCAGCTTCATACGGGGGCTATGACTAAGAATTGTCCTATAGGGTTTATTTTTGGACTACTGATTAATGGGTGTAATAAGCACACACAATCCCAATTTGACCGAGATCTATACGATAATTTGGATCATATGGGAAAAGATTTCATAGGTGTCATTTGTATGGGGACTATGGCTGACCATGCACCGATTTTCGCAACTTCAAAAGCGTTCATGCTATGGCTGATAGAAGCTTACATACCAAATTTCATCAAAATATGTTCAGATGTGCGACCAGTAGTTCGATTAGAAGGTTTACATCGTCACCTTAAAGACTTAAAGACCAAACAAGCTATCAGCAAAAACTTCAAAATTGGGTTTTTTTTTATTTAATATTATTCCCTATATCATAACGCATATGTATGCTAAATTTTGAATGCCAAATATTACAAATAACCAAGCTATTGCCAAATTAAGAATATATAATTTTCGTTTCAAAATTGCAAATAGTCCCAATTTTATAACGTTTTTTCTCTCTCCTGTAAACTTTTGAAAACTGCTGATAAGTTGTTTGGTCTTTAAGGTGACGACATGGACATACAGACGGACAGACGGGCAGACGGACGGACGGACGGACATCGCTAAATCGACTCAGAAAGTGATTCTGAAAGTGATTCTGAGTCGATCGGTATAATAAAAGGTGGGACTAGGTCAAATATTTTTGGTAGTTACAAACATCAGCTCAAAGTCATTATACCCTGACCACATAGTGGTATAGGGTATAATGACAATTAAGAAAACATTGAAATTATATCAACATAATTTCAACTGAAATAACAATAAATATTACCAATGTCATCACCTTTGTAGTTAAAAATACTTAAGACTATAATGTAGTGACTTAATAACAATAACAAAAAAAAATTAAAATTCCGCAGCATGCTTAGCTATAATCCGATTTATTATAATTTTTTTTTGTACGTAAGTCTCATCCGCTCTTGTTCCCGAAGCTTTCTTGTCTAGAGAGAATATCTCATAAAATAGACTTAAAACTAATAACTTAAATCTAAAATTGCATACTATATATACAAAAATGCTTTTAAAAAAAGTCACAACACAATGAAATATTCAAATCAAAAGTTTCCGGTGCTTCATTTAAAAATCCAATAAAACAAGTGTGCGAAGTTAGCCCCCCATTTTCGGAAATAAAATTTTTTGAAGATTGTTCTGAATTGTTCAAGGATTGTTCTACAATGTTCCAAAATTATGTGTTTCTAAAATGTAATTTGTACCAGTAAATCGAAAAAAACTAATTTTTAGCTTTGCCCCCCCCCCCCCCACTTTTGGAAAAAAAACAATTTGGCGGTTGTTCTAGTTGTTCTGAACACTGTTCCCAAATAGATATGTCGCAAACCGTAACGTACGCAAATGAGAGCGAAAAAAATTTTTTCCGCGATATGAACGTTATTAAACGATATCAATATTTTTATGCAACACAAAAGTTAACGTACAGATTCCAAAATTTCTTTCATACAAGGTATCCTGAATGGCACCTGAATGTAAAATATATATAGTTATTACAAAAAAACACAAAACAAAAAAAACCATAAAATATACAAAAATCACAAAAAAAAAACAAAAAAAAAATACAAAATACGTTACGGTTTGCGACATATCTATTTTGGAACAATGTTTAGAACAACTAGAACAACCTAGAAGAACCGCCAATTTTTTTTTTTTTCAAAAGTTGGGAGCAAAGTTAAAAGTTCGTTTTTTTCGATTTACCGGAACAAATTATATTAAAAAACTCACCGTTTTGGAACATTGTAGAACAATCCTAGAACAATGCAGAACAGTCTTCAAAAAATTTTATTTCCGAAAATGGGGGGCTAACTTCGTATACTTTAATAAAATACTGATGAAAGTAACCCGTGTTGTAACAACAACATAATCAGTGAATCCTACTTGTATTGGATGACAGTATTGGTAAAATAATGCTAAAGAAAGTAATTAATGAAATAAAGGTTCTTAAAGTTTGAAAATCTCCTCGCTAAGATCTTGTTAGTGCTCAACTGTTTAAAAAGTATATATTATCAGGGAATAATGAAATTAATATATTTATTAAATGCTGTGTTAAAAATTCAGTATGTGTCCAGTTGCTGAAAATTAGCTGAAGCAATAATGATACCAAAACCTAGGAAGGATATTAAGATCGTTAAATTCTTATCGAGCCGTATCCCTGCTACTAATTATAGGAAAACTCTTTGAAAATATTATCAGTTCTAGACTGAATAAGATTATTTAATTAAGGAGACTGATACCAAACCATCAATTTAATTTTTGCAAAAGCCAGTCATCAATTGAACAGATCCCGCCATTTACCCATACTATAGAAATTGCATTCCATAATAATCGCTAATTTGACCTTTGTGTTCTACATGCAAGATGCGTCCAAATATTGACATTCTACGTGTCGTTTTCAAACAGGGCACATTGATGGTAAAGAATCAAATGTGCGTTGAAAATCTATGAATACCAGGTAAATATGCGATTCCTCTGTCTGCTCAGTTATTATACGCAGGCTGTTAATGTGATCGATGTAGGACCTATTAGGACAAAAACCAGATTGCGCCTTTCTCAAATCAGTTCTATTAAGCATATTTAGAAGGGCGATACCTCTCCAATTTTTGCATTCCATCCGGTTACCCTTCTTTGGCGTTTCCGACTGCCAAATGTCGAATTAAATTTGCCGCAAGGGATTTGTCAGCTTTAAACAGTACTGGTGGAATATTATTCGAGGACTGCAGCTTTGTGATCTTTAAGCAGTGATATTCCTTCTACAATATTTTCTGCGCGTGGTAGAAATGTTGACAAATTTCGATTGGCTCTACGTTAGCACAATTCAAGATATTCTTATTGTGATCTACCCAAACTCGTAATTGACCCTCTTTTGAGTACTCAAAGCCACCACTTTCATTATGCAATGGATTCATATTTGAAAGATTATGACCGGCGAGTAATTTTTTTTGATCCTATACATATCTTTCGGCGTGTTAGATTCTTTGGCTTTTTTTTATATTTTCTGTAAAATTTCTTTTGTCATTTCCGGCACTCTTTTTTATGTTATGGTTTGCGATATTATATTACTTTGACTTGTCGGGATTTGAGACATTATTTAATATATTATCTGTTTTTATTCAGAGAGAGTTTGAGAAATGGAGTAGTGTTTCTCAGATTCTATACCCCCCATCATTGCATCTTACTTGCCTTTTCAGTTTGCTCATTATTTTTGCGCATATCTTAGGTTGAATTTCTCAAACTACAAGATGATGATCGATGCCAATATCGGCTCCCCTTCTATTGCATATATCGATTAATGAGTGCCTCCAATTTTTTACTTATCGATTGTCACGTCCCATCTGTGCATTGAAGTCATCAATTAAAATTTTGATGTCACCTTATTTGATTGAGGTCATTATAGAGTATAGCCTGTAATAGAAATCGTCCTTAATCTGTTTATCCGAAGTACCCATCGGGGTATAGCATTGTATACAAGTCATATTTCCCACCTTCGTTATTAACTTCATCACAAAAATTCTGTCGCCATGAGGGTTTCCCTGAATATACATATAAACGTAGAGCCGTCAGGAACTTGTTATTCTCCACACACAGGCCAATTGACCTCACAAAGTCCAATGAAGAGCGGGTCCTATCTCTCACGCTCTTTACGCTCAGTTTGAGCTAATTGAGAATACACCGATAGAGTCAGTACGTTCCACGTTCCAAATCGTTTCCGTGTTTTGACGTCAATAGTCATCATCAGTTTTTTCGATCGTTGTTGTAGTCTTCAGTCAGACATCCTCCATGCATTGGTGGTGAGCGGTGTTTGCACAATATAGAGAAAATCGTGCATGAAGATTTTCCGTTAAATTAAACAAAAAAGAAAGATCTTTCAGAAAAAAAAAAAACTTTGAAAGAGTTTAACATTATATGGATTAAATCCGATTTGAATTATTTTAGAGAAAGTACCATCATGAAATGCAACATGCAAAGACACCGCAACAGTTCTGCAACGCTTACGTAAATATGAAACTACTCATATCATTTTGAGACCTCAATATAGCATCAACTGCCAGCTTTAAAACTATATTGCAGAACTGATATTTATGTTTCCTTTATTTTTAGGTCAATTTATAATCGAATTGATCTTTCGAAAATTTTCCCAAATTTCAAAGTACTGAAATAGGTCGCAAATTATTAAATCAAAATTATTTGGATTCTTTTGAATAGGAAAAATTTTAGAGATCGTACACATTTTAGGAAAATATGAATTATTAGGAAAATATTAAATATAGTTAGAAACTTTTAACTTTGTGCGTGTATAGACGTGCTATTTTTGTGCGGAGTGAAAAATATCCAAAATTAAATTGAAAATTCTAATGCGAAAAAGACGCTACAAACATAAAAATTGCAAAAAAAAAAAAAAGAAAATTGTGTAATGCAAAATAAAAATAAACACAGAAAATTATCAAAATCACTAAAAAAAAAAATATATATGTACAATAAATATCAAACAATAACCAGAACATACAAAAAAAATATTCTTTTGTTTCCCTCTACCCCTTCCTTGTCTTATTATCTATAAAGTGTGCATGAGCTTTAAAAATTTTGAGCCAGATGAAATGCAATAACAATAGAAATTTAGAAGACACAAACTACAACAAACATTACTTAACCGCAAAACCATATGTAAGAGCACGATCATGCTCTCCTGCCCTTCTAGTTTATGATAAAATAAGTACGTTGAAAAGAACGACAAATACTGGGTGTGAAAAAACAAATAAAAAAAAACACGATAATAACACAACAAATTTAACTCTAACTCAAACAACGATAACACAACAACCATACACAATCAATACCAGACTTCTCTCTCTTTACGAACACCAACACAAAGTGAAAAAAATAGAGTTTAACACTATGCAAACCCTATATGGTATTGATACACCGACAGAAGCATTACCCAAAAGCCCCCAATAAGCAACACCTGCTGACACCGTGAATGGTAATTGTAACCGATCGTCGAAATGAGTTTCTTCACCACAAACTCAGAACAAGATAAGTACCTGGAAAGCATCTGTACAAACCGGGGTAAGTCGAGATGATCCGATGAAAGGTAAGTCCTCTAAACCACCCCCAATATACTAACGCGAACAAAATTCCAATAATTTAGTGAGAATCTTAATGGAATTAACTGGGGAAAAGTCAAGTTATGTTATCCCCATAAAAAAAGGTAATATATATGAGACAAAAATTCAGGTCCATCACGAGGATAATTTCCGTAAAATTGTATCCTCATTCGAAAAGCAGGGTAAAAATTTTTACACATATCAATTGAAAGGCGGCAAGGGCCTTCAAGTCATTAAAGGGTATTGATTCGGTGTCGACCTGCTCGAGTTGAAAAGTGAACTCGAAAAAAGGATTCAAGGTTAAAGTAGTAAACATCAGAAACCGTGAACACATCCCACAACCTCTTTTCCGCGTAGAGTTAGAACCCGGGGATATAATATTAATGAAAAATTAAGTGAACCCAATCTACACTATGGGATATATTCTGCATAGAAAAATTACCGTGGAACAGCCCCATAAAAGAACAGGGCCGGTTCAGTGCTTAAACTGGCAGGAGTTCGGGCAAACTAGGGCGTACTGCAAGCTACCACCAGTATGTGTCGTTTGTGGTAAGTTTCATATTATGAGTCAGTGTGACAAACCAAAAACAGATAATAAGGTAAAAAAAATTAGCAACTGTAGTAAAAGCCACACCACAAATTACAGGGGCCGCCCAGTTTACTCTGCGATATATAAAAATATGAAAACCAAGAAACACGAAACCAAATATTAACACGGCTGCTCCTAGAATGTATCCAATTAATACAGACCATCCGCAAAATATTCAATAATATGCTAATGTTGTGCGTTTGCACCCCGCTATAAGAAGTTTCGAATGCGAGCCCCAGAATAAAAATCAAAGTAAACTTGAGTAGACCGTCGATACTCTAGTTCAAATGATAAATACATTCACGACGGTATGAACAACATGATGCAAGAGATGATGAAAATGCAATCCATGATATTGCAAGCTATACTAAGCAAACCATGAACTATTTGAAAATATGTTTCTGGAACGCAAACGGCTGAAGCCAACATAAAGACGAACTTGACCATTTTCTTAGAGACAATGAAATTGATATTTTCCTTGTCTCTGATATTCATTTGACTCGTAGGAGTCTCTTTTCACTGCGCGAATACACTTTTTATGATACAAAGGATCCAAGAGGTAGAGAATGTGGTGGCTCAGCTATCCTAATTAAATCCAGATTAAAACATTATTTAATGTGTGAACATTGTGAAAACTACCTTCAAGCTACTACTATTTGCTTTGAAGAACTTGGAAAGAGTCTATGGATTCCATCAATATATTCTCTATTTTCTATATCAGAAAATCAATACACAATTTGTTTTTAAATCAAAAGGCCCTCGTTTCATAGTTGCTGTCGATTTTAATGCCAAGCATACATTCTGGGGGTCTCGGCTAATTTCCCCGAAGGTTCGTGTTTTGTTCAACACAATTTTTAAATGGGTATGGATGTGGTCTCAAGTCTCGTACTGGCCAACAGATAGGCAAAAAATACCCGATTTAATCGATTTCGGATTGACGAAGAACACCGCAAAAGAACTTGTTCATGTAAAATCTTCATTGGAACTCTCGTCTGACCCGTTATTATTACTATATCGAACCCCCAAGAAATTGTGTCCCCATCTGGTGATGTACCGCTTTCAAGTAATATTGATTGGCTGAAATACAAAAAGTTTCTTAGTACCCGTTGCACGGAAAGCTTTCCGCTAAGAACACCAGATGATATTGACCTCTCGATTGTTAAATTCGAACAAAATCTCAAACCACCTGTTTAACTTGCTACTAAACCCCCTCGTAACACCAGGCCATATAGAACTTCTTCTATAGATGTTGAAAGGCTATTAGGTGAAAAAAGAAGAATTGGAAGAGAGTGGCAACTGCACAGATCTTCTCAACTTAAGCAACAATTGATAGAAGGCACGAGAAACCTACGGAAACTTCTTGAAACACAAAGAAATGCTAAATTGAATAGATATCTCGAAAATCTGGATCCAACAGAAAAAAATTATCGCTCTTGGGCTAGAAATGTTCGAGAAAAAGGAGATCTGTTTGTGGAACATCTAAAGAAAGTTTTTACTCCGAATATAACCACTAGTTCTATTGATGAGTTGCCACCTGTTACTACACAGCATGGAGCAGTCCCCCTTCGTTTTGAGAATTGAGATTTCAGAAGTTGACTTAAACCCCAAAAAAGCATCGGGGATCGATGGGATCAGTAATAAGATGCTTTTAGAGTTACCCCGAATAGCATTAAGAATAATTCTGTTTATTTTTAGAGTTATATGATACCCAAACCAGGTAAAGATCACACAAAGGTCGATTCGTATAAACTTGTAAGTTTACTGCCGAACTTTTCAAAATTATTCGAGAGAATTTTGGTAAACAAACGTACAATATCCGTAGATCAAAATAATGTTATTCCAGCACATCACTTCGGTTTCAGACGAAAACACAGCACCACTGAGCAAGTTTACAGAATTGTAAGTGCCATAAGAAGAGCTTTTGAAGTTTGGCATGAGGGACTTCTCTATAAACTTAAACAGTTGTTGCCGCCGAACACACATAAGCTAATGGAGAGCTATATAATTAATAGAAAATTCTCTATAAAAGAGAAAAACTTTCTGAGCCCTCTACAGGCAATTCATGCTGGTGTACCACAAGGTAGCATCTTGGGCCCACTTCTGTACATCCTTTACACATTAGATTTGCCAACAAATGAAAATACACTAACGTCGACATTTGCGTATGATACTACAATTTCTTTTCTTTTACAGAACCATATTGAACAGCTGGAAGATTGGCTAGATATGTGGAAGATTAAAGTAAATGAACAAAAGTGTATCAACGTAACTTTTACCCTAAGAAGGGAGATTTGCCCTCAAATTCGAATTAGGAAGCAGCCTATACCTCAACATTCCTCTGTTATATATCTCGGACTACATCTTGATCACCGGCTTACCTGAAAAAACAATATAGATGCTAAATTAACACAAATAAAATTGAAATTAGTCCAATTCACATGGCTAATTGGTAGGAACTCGAAATTAAGTCTCGATTGAAAGCTCTTGATTTATAACTCGATTTTCAAAACCATTTGGTGCTATGGTATTCAGTTATGGTGAACAGCCTAGCTTCAAACACAGAAAGAATACAAAGATACCAAAACAAGATTTTGAGAATGATCACAGGCGAACCATGGTACGTGAGAAACTCACATTTGCACAGAGACTTAAATGTTTCTCTAGTTAAATGCGAAGTCACTAGATATAGTGCAAACTATTTGGAAAAGCTAGAGTCTCTCCTGAATCCTCTAGCACGTAACTTAACTAATAGCAGAAAGATTTAAATCAAAAGAATATTGAAAGTTTGACGTTCCAGAAATACTTAGTCGTGTTAATATTCACAATTTGTGTTATATCTGTATTGGCAATGAAGTCATTGTAAATTTTAGCAAAACAGTCTTTAAAGGCCAATTTTAACGATTCGACATCATCTAAGTACAACTTATTCTTATTGTAACTTTTTGTAACTGATTAACTTATATATCATTCTGTGAGCTGTAAGTCCTGATTTGAGGTAGATTGCAGATTGCTCCAGTTCAACTTGTCTTTTTATTATAACTGTCAACCATTGAATTTATTTTTATAATAATAAATTATCGGTATCACAGCGGTTTAATGACCTGTAATAAATTCTCGTTAACTCTTTTTGCCAACAGTATTTAATTTTGAACAATTTCTTAATATTATCAGAAATTATAAATTTTCGATTTCTAAATACTATTTTACCGAATGGTTACTAGAAATCAAGTTCAAAGAAGTGGTAAATTTGTTAACACGGTTATATGTCAAAATTATAAAGATTTCGATCTGCTAGAAAACTTCTTTAAAATTATACCACTTTGTTTTGTGAAAGTAGTATTAGTTTAAAATTTTCTCAAAAGATAAGTTTCTAGTTTTTTTGTAAATTGGTCAGAAAAGGCAGGTAAACTAAAAATACGAACTGATCAGAAAATGGTTAAGGAATGAGGAACTATTAGTATACGTTGGTTGTGAGTTGGTATAGCGAGCAAAGTTTATTGTATTGTATGTATACAATACTAGCTGCAACCCGATGTGCTTCGCTACACCCATCGTTAAGAAATAAACAACTGGGAATACATTTTGTAGTAGACTATTTTATTTATATTTGGCAATTTTTGATTTTGGCGATTTTTGATATTGGCGATTATTGTTTTTTGGATTTTAATTTTTTGCTATGTTTGATTTTGGTGTTTGTAACTTAGGCTTTTTTTGTTATTCGCGATTGCCGGTTTTGGCGATTTTTGATATTGGCGTTTTTCTTGTTATTCGCTAATTTCCGTTTTGGTAGTTTTTGATTTAAGCGGCATTTGATTTTGGCGATTTTTGTTATTCGCGATTTTCGGTTTTGGCGATTTCTGAATTTGGCAATTTTTGTATGTTTTATTTTGCTATTTTTGTTTTTGGAGATTTTTGTTTTTGATTTTTGAATTTAGCGACTTTGATTTTGGCGATTATTGTTATTCGTGATTTTTGGCGATTTTTGATTTTGTCGATTTTTGTTTTTTGTGATTTTTCATTTTGGCGATTTTTGTTTTTTGTGCTTTTGATTGTGGCGATTTTTGATTTTTGGCGATTTTTGTTATTCGCGATTTTCGGTTATGGCGATTTTTTATTTAGGCGATTTTGGCGATTTTGGAGGTATGCTCACATCAGTAACATATAAACTCAGACAAAGTTCACTAATACAGTATGCTTTGTATGGGGAGTGCCACGCCCACTGACCTGATCCCGCCCATTTTTTTCCGATAACTTATGAACCCTAAGACTATATCTATTACAGTACTCTAGATATATGACATTTACTCTGTATGGTGGGTGCCACACACATTGGTCCGATCCTGCTATTTTTTCCGCGACTCTTCAAATTAGTTTGATATGTACATGTACATAGTTTCAGAACTCTTGCTATCGTTGTCCTCCAGATATTATATGTTAATATTAGATATTAAAAATTCACTTTATATGGGAGGTGCCACGCCCACTGCAAAAAAGCAAAAAAAAATTTGCCTACTTTTCCTTCCAGATAGGCAGTTACCTACTGTAAAAATTTCAGGATCCGTCCGGTGGTTTAGTCTCCTATAAACCACAAACAAACAAACATACAAAACTCCATTTATACATATGATAATATTTCCATTTGCGTGAGTTAAGGAGACACTCCAAAAAGCAAGAAAAGGGTCGACCACACGCCTCTCAGAATTCATTAAAAATTGGTACAAATGTTGGACCATACTCAACTAAATAATTGTACCACTGATATTATAAGTTGCTGAAATATTGCGGCGCCAAAAGAGAAAAAATCATTTAAAACTCTAACAAATATCTTTGAAAGAGAATTACCTAAAAGTTTAGTTTAGGTATAGATTCGAGGTTGTTAAAATCACCTTCAGTATAACAAATGGATTTCGTTTTTCTTCGTAAATGTCAATGGTCATAACCATATAATCTTTGGTATTTGAAAATATATTTAAAATATGATAATAATTTTTTTTAGTTGTGCTAAATTGAATGAGTGAGTTTTTATTGGTTCCCGAGATTTAATCAAACTTCAAAAACTGCTGGGTTTTACGTTTATTTGAACAAATAAAAACAGTATTTTTAATAAGGTAAATAATTTAATGAGCATAATACTAAATTATTCCAACAAACACACTGAATTTTTTTTATTTTTTAGAGGTGTCTCCATATTTTGGGCGATATATTGTCACAATGATACCTGATTTACCCCATTTTAAATACCGACCTGCTCGAAGTAATGATAAACAATATTATCCTAACTTTGTCTAGGTAAATGGTTGTGAATGAGCATGAGACAGACCGACAGACGGACACCGCTATATCGACTCGAGTTTATGTTAAGTTAATTTAAGTTAATTTTATAAGTTGCAAAACATTTAATTTTGTTAAATAGTTAAAAAAAAATCCAACTAGTTTGAATATTTTATTTACATATATCTCAGGAACCGGTAAAGTCTCACTAATTATATTTACCACAAGTGCAGAGAAGATAATCGGCAACAACATACATATTTTTTCATTTTAAAAATTTTGATCAAATGCTAATGAACTTAGACCTATCGGAAATAAAATGTATTCATAAGTCATTGAACTACGACCTCGATTAGAATTATAGGTAAACAAGTTTTGAAGATAAACACAATTATTTTGGAACACTTCATTGCGTTTTTTTTATAAATATTTCACCTTTCACACTTGCCATACTTCAGTAACTGTTAGAGCGTATTTTTACGTTGATTATAAATAAAAGTACTCATATGTAGTATAACATTTTGAGTGATGATAATTCATCAATTAGTCAAGTGGTTTTCGAAGAAATATCCTGGTTTAATTCGGAGGCAACCTTTGGATAGTTGATTGGTTTGCGATTTTCAAAAATAGCTGAAGTAAAAAACTTCAGCCATAGAAAGTTATGAAGTATATAAAAACGTAGACTGTTTTAAATATTTTGTATCTTTTCTCTCGATTAATAATTCTCAAACGTCATTCGTATGCATACAAACACTTGAATTTAATCTTTTGTTTATTTTTCTTTAGCAATCATATTTTGCATACACTCACATAAATATAACAGCATGCCATAAAGAAAAACTCAGCATTATCATCAGGAACATTCATCATCATTGTCAGCATAAGGATTCATGTATGTAGTGTAAATTTAAAGAGAAATTTACATTTAGTTCTACAAACAAATATTGACTTTAAGAGTCATTATATTAAAGTATAAATTCTTGTTTGCCTTAATAATGCTTAAACTATAACCAATATTTGATTTATAACACATCGAAACAATTATTTGCGATCCCAGAAAGTGTATATATTCCTGATACTTATAATAACTCCAATCGTTGTACAGCAATTTCCGTCTATCGATCTGTCTGTTGAAATCAGACTCATTCACAAAATTCATTTACCTGGGAAAAATTAGGACAATATTGTTTGCCATTTTATTTGGAGCAAGTTGGTATTAAAGTTGGAGACTCTAGGCCCACAAGCTTAGGAATGACATAAGAAAATAGATAGATACTACTATAAAATTGCATATAAAAGACTAGAAATAAACATAACATACAAGCAGCCAAAAATGTAATTGTATGAAATTACCCAGAAAAAAACATTACCAAATAATGGGTTTTAGAAGGAATAGTAACTGGTTGAAGTTTGTCTGATTGATAAGCTCATTATTTTAACACGGGGATATCATTGGAGATAGCTAGTTGTCTAGGAACTCATTATTTTCACTTTGAAAGTATTGCAGTATGGCAAGGACCTGGCTTGACATATAAGTAGCTGTATAACACATTATTAGTAACGCCTTATTTTCACTTTAGAAGTAATGCAGTGGGCAGGGGTAGGTCATTATTGGTAATGCAAAAATCCGTGAGCAGCTATTATGAAATTTTTCCTGGGTATATTTATACTCAGTGCATTGATTAATTGATTTCAATTAAAAAAGCATGAAAATATTTACTTAAAATTTTTGTTAATTATCTTACTCATATTAAAAATCATTGTAAAAAAACCTACCCAAATTTTTCTTTTTTTTCTCTTAGTATTGACAATTTTGGTTATAATAATGTGTTTAGAACACGGGTGGAGGGTATCAACTATTCGGCACAGACGAATTTAACAATCTTTCTTGTCTGTTAGCTCAGCTTTGTTTTCTACTTACTTTCTATTCGGCCCATAAGTACGAGTATATCCTTTTAAAACAATTAGTTCCTTTAGATAACTGCAAGCAAGTATTGTTTATTTAACTGGAAAGATTGTATTTATGTTTCCGTTCTCGAAATATGCAAACGTGTCTCTGTTTATTTTGCGCAAAAAGGGAAACAAAGACATTTGTTCGAGTCCTTTTTACTAACAAACATGTGTGCAGTATGTCATTAAATACATTAACTTTTGTTCAAATTTTGTGTTTGTTTCTTCTGTCTTTATCATCATTTTTTGCCGCCAGCAAAAACATATTTGCACCTAGAAAGCTAACAACTTCATTAAGTGGAATGGAAAGAACGTAACATTTAAGATTACTATAAGAGTTGAAAGAAAATTTCATCGCAAACATTTGCTTCTAAGGTTTGATTTAAACCAAATTAATTAAACATTCGCTTTTTGTAACTTATTTAAAAAAAAATCTAACCGTAAAAATTAGAAATTTAGTAGTTGCGACCGGATTACTTAAAAATTTTGTTTTAGGGTTCCAATAAGGAAATTAGACAACCATACTCTAACCGAGTTATTATGTGATTGTACCTAAAATGTATTTCAATTTTGCCAATTAAATTTTTCTAAACAAATTATGAAATTACTTTAAAATAAAATAAAGGCCAATAACAAATAAAAGT
The DNA here is from genome assembly GCA_963682025.1 of Cordilura impudica. Taxonomy (NCBI): domain Eukaryota; kingdom Metazoa; phylum Arthropoda; class Insecta; order Diptera; family Scathophagidae; genus Cordilura; species Cordilura impudica. The sequence continues at coordinate 192,445,916 of OY821517.1, read as the reverse complement.
TTAAAAAAAATAGAAAGTATAACGTTTTTTTTAAATTATAATTCTGAAATTTATATAGATTATAGATCTATTTAATAAGGAATTCCTGAAATTAGAAAAATCAAGTTACAGTGAAATATGATAGAAAATATAAATTTCTATTCCAGCGGTTATTACTGATAACTTGTTTATTTTTTTAATACACAATTTTCAGCCGTATTCATAATGAAATATTTTTGCTGATATTGGAAGTTGGAATTTCATTTTGTGCAGAATTAAGTATACTCATCGTTTATAAAATGTATTAAAAATAGTCATTTAAAACTTTTTTAAGAGCCGAAATTTTTTCTTGTTAAATATGTGATATGACCTCTTGTTCGGTCCTCCCCATATTTGACACAGAATTTGTGAAAATTTTATTAAATTAAATTAAAATTAAATTTCATATCGGGTGCTATATTTATATGCGGACTAGGTCGAAAAATGGACCGATCCTGACCATATTTGGTAAAGTCACTTATATTTTGAAAAAATATATACAAATCAGATCTGAAAAAAATCTGTGCAATATTTTTGTGTTTTGATAGATTTAAGTGAATATCGGGAAGCAGCTCTTTATGGGGCCTATGACTAAGAATTGTCCTACAGGGATTATTTTTGGAAAGACGGATGGACAGACGGACGGACGGACATCGCTAAATCGACTCAGAGAGTGATTCTGAGTCGATCGGTATAACAAAAGATGGGTCTAGGGAAAATTTTTTTGGTAGTTACAGACAGCAGCACAAAGTCATTATACCCAAACAGCATAGTGGTATAAGGTATAAACATTTCAAAATGTTTTTTATACCCTATACCACTATGTGGTTTGGGTATAATGACTTTGTGCTGCTGTTTGTAACAACCAAAAATATTTGACCTAGACCCATCTTTAATTATACCGATCGAATCAGAATCACTTTCTGAGTTGATTTAACAATGTCCGTCCGTCCGTCCGTCCGTCTGTGTGTCCATGTAAAGTTTGTAATCAAACTGCAGGTCGCAAATATGAATATATTTTGATGAAATTTGGTATATAAGCTTCCATCGGCCATGGGATGAACGCTATTGAAATTGGTGAGAATCGGTCCATGTTCAGACCTAGCCCCCATACAAATTACCCATATGAAATCGACATAAATTGCCATAAGATCCAAATTGTCATATAGATCTTACTCAAATTGCAGAAATGATCTTTTCCTCATTAGAATACTAAAAAATTGAATTTCACTTAATATTTTACCAAATTGATTTAAAAATTTACAAATTTTACTTATTTAATTAAACTGACCTGAAAAATTACATTTCTGCCTCGTCAATTACAAGTATTTGTTCATTCAACCATAAAAGGATTAAACATCCAATGCTACTAACAGGAAATACATTTATAAAAATTATATTTTATTGAAACACACATGTAGTACAAATCAATGTGTGTAAAATAACACACATACCAATGCACACTACACTCAACACAAAACACATTCAACAAGAAAAAGTAAATATAAGCAAACAAATCACTAAACCAATACGAATCAATACTGTATGTACATAAGTATATGTTTATATACATATTACTACTTAAATACACAAACAAATAGTTATTATTGTAAACTCCATAAGGAATGTTAAGCTTAAATAGTATATTCAAGTCCATTTAATATAAAATGGAAAGAAAAATAAGAATGTTATTAGTTTAAGACTAAAGTACAGCTAGTGTGCTTGTTATTTGGATTTATGTGTTGTTTGTTTTCCACTTGTAGAAAATACTTGGTAATAGAAATGGGAAAAGTACTACGGAATAAAGTCAGTTATTTAAGAGATCTCTTTCGTAATATAGGGATCAATTTAGTAATAATAATTATCAAAATGTGCTAAGGAGTTAAAAGATTTTGAATGAAAATATCGAATGAGCTCTCAAATGAGCTTTCAAAAGTGTAGCGTTGACTGCCAAATTTATTTGCCAGATACCACAGCATTAAATAAATTTTTTAAGATTCGGATACCTCAATATGTTTTGTATAAAAACAATAGATTCGCGATGTAGTTATGTCCCAAAAATACTCTGATCAAAGACCCTATTTATACTCTGGTCATTGTATCTGGGGTTTTCTCAAAATCTGTGGGCCGCTGAAACTATTACTTATATTTTTCTGAATCCAGACTCCCACATAAACTCAGCAAAAAAATTTTGGAAAAACAAATATTTTGGGCAAAAAGTTTTAATGAACTGGATGACCATATTGATTGGCAAAGAGATATACTTTTATGGGAGTGGAATAACAAACAAAATTATTTATTGAAAACTCTATAAACAAAATATCATGAACAACGTTACAAAGAGACTCCCAAACAGAAACATTTTACAAACACCTAAATTAAACTAGAGGAAAATATCATTTTATGGATATGAATAACCAAAAAACTGTTATGTACGGTTTTAAGAAGTAACTCGAGAATATGCTCCCTATGTAACTCTAAGGAAATCGAAAATATTCAACATTTTGTTTGCAAATGCCCTATTTTTAATAGTTTCAGGTTGCAACAACGACAATATCGGAAAAAAACTCTATCAACATTTTACCCGTAAATGCGAGTTTTTTAATGGGAAATTTTAGTCAGTTATATTACAAATGCTTTACAATATCGAAGATTTTTAATTAATAAATATAATCACTAAAATTTTGCCTTTAATTTATATATGCATATATTTAAAACAACACTTTTATTGTTATTATAAACCGATTTTCCGGCTTACGACTATTTCAAAGCCGTATGTAACATTCTTTATTTTAAGTATACTATTGTAACATATTATTATAATATTGAATTTTTTGAAAATAAAAGAGTTACTACTACTACTACTATATTTTTCATCTAAATATTATGTTTACCTCCAATTTGATTATGATACAGGTCGAATTTTACTTATTCGATTAAGTAGATATCATATTAAATAATTGTTTACAAATATGAATTCACTCTTTTACTATCTGAAAATTGTATAGAAGAAAACTGTTTTTTTATTCATATAAACTTGTACATAAAATTGTACACGAAGCACTTGCACAGTGGCACCTTTCGAATAAAAATTTTGTAATAGCTTTGTAGGTTTGTAGTGTTATGTATTTTACATTTTGTCTATAGGCATAATAGAGAGGGGCATGGCAAACTAGTTTTTATACCCTATACCACTATGTGGTTTGTGGTTTGTAATCAAACTACAGGTCGCAAATATGAATATATTTTGATGGAATTTAGTACATAAGCTTTCATCGGCCACAGGGTGAACACTATTGAAATTGGTGAAATTCGGTCTATGTTCAGACCTAGCCCCATACAAATGACCCCTATGATACGGACATGAATTGCCATTATAATATAGATCTCAGTCAAATTGGGTTTCTATGTGTTTATTATATCCATTAATCAGTAGTCCAAAAATAAACCCTATAGGACAATTCTTAGTCATAGGTCCCATATAATCTGCTTCCCGATCTTCACTTAAATCTATCAAAAACAAAAATTTTGCACAGATTTTTCTCAAATTTGGTTTGTATATATTTTTTCAAAATATAAGTGACTTTACCAAATATGGTCAAGATCGGTCAATTTTTCGACCTAGTCCCCATATAAATATAGCACCCGATATGAACTTTTTCATATTTGCAGAAAAAAAATTAATAACAACGCCACTCAAATTTGGTTTATGCTTATTTTCTATATCGAATTAGTTGGACCGAAAGATAGGGTCTCTAAACCATGATATAGGGTATCATATGGTCGGTCTAGACCGACTATAATTTTCTTGAATGTTTAGTATTCTATTATCTTTCAAAATGAGATGAGCTGGAAAACTAAAATTTTGCACACGTAAAGTAAAGATAACGAAACAGATAATATCAGAGTCCATTTTTGGAATTTCTCTTTGTTGGGGGAGGGGCGTATAAAATTAGTTTTTTTTTTAATTTCCTCCATATAATTTCTTATACTTTGTTAGGGTAATTTATTTTTTCCACAACTTTCTGAAACTTCCTAATGTCATAGGAAGCTGAAATTTGGCATATTTAAAGTACTTTTTACAGAACAGATCATTCGGTATGTGGCCGGAAATTAATTTTTAACAGTTTCCATATAATTTTCATTCGTTTGTGTTTATTTTTCCAACAACATTTCAAAAGGACTATAATGCTGAGATTTGGCACTATTACAGCTTTTGTCACTCGGCAGATCCTATCAAAGGCAAAATTTTTATTTCTGTATTTTTATTAAAAACTAATTGGATATTTAAGCTCTGATGATTTACCCGATATGGTTAGGCTTTCCAGCTTGTTTGTTACAATTGCTAAATAGGAAAAATGGATAATTTCTTCACAATAACTTACGATTTCTATATTCCATGTTAGTCCAACAAGTAGTTAATGTCTCGACATAAAATCTGTCAGCGATTTATATGGGCCAGCGTTCATATTTCATTGTTTCATAAAACTAGTATGATAACTGGGGCGTTTTCGAAGTTCTACTTATTTATCCGTTCTTTGTTCATTAGACACCACTGTTTGAATAAAACAGCAAACTTTATGTAACAGTAAATCATTTACAAAAAAAAAAAAAACCTTGTATGAGAGTGTTAGTTTGTGTAGAAAATCTACTAGTGGTTTAGACTCTTCCTGTCTTTCCACATAAAAGTTACTTTGATATCCAGTTCAAACATATAAATCAATTTGTTAAGATGAAAAAAATATCTGTTGGTTAACGATTGTAAATGTTGTACAATTGCGAAACATATTTAAGGTTAAATTTTATGTATTTCTTTTCTATTCGCATTCCAGGCTGATAATCTTTAAAGAGTCATGATTTTTAGTCACACTAATACATATGCATAGACTTACTATATACATATGTGTATACATATACTTCCATTATTTTGATAAAGTTTATAATTTTTACTTGTCTTTGATAATAAAAAATATTAATTTTACAGTAAAAAATGGTATATAATAATAACTTTATTTATCTTTTATCTGATTTTATTTGTTCGATAAGATTATATTAAAGCAAATAAATATGTTGAAATGATAAAAAACGTTGAAATTTAATCAGCTCTTTAAATCATTAAACAGATATTATTTTTTTGTTCAATTCCATATATTTATGTTTAATCTACAAAAATGAAAACTGATAAGTGCACATGCACACAAGTACTTATTAAATTAGTAGAAAATTTATAAAATTCTGTTATTCTTTAAAAAAAAACAAATTTTTTAATTATTGACAGCTTTAATTGTGTACAGTACAAATTTATAATATAAAGGTTGTTAGTGATTATTTTTCAAAAAATTCTACAAAATTTATGTAGAAAAAATTATTTATAGTTTGAAATGAATATTTGTGTCGATTTTTGCTTGGAATTCGAAGATTTCTGGGTGTTCGGGAAAAATCTAATATTTAATCACTTCAAAATGCACATATAACAATAAAATATTTATAAATAATCATTAATTTTTTTAAAGATTCATATTAAATATTAAATATCTGTTCATCGAGTCCGCACTGTAATTCATAACAAATTAATAAATGCTAGCAGATTCCAGCACTCGAAATTCGAATGCAAATTCTAGGAAATTTTATTTTTTCATTTAATAAAGACCCTAAAGGTGTGCTTCATAATTCAACCCATTTTAAATGAAGAAAACAAACTCAACACACTTAAAAATTTAAAAAATACACAAATAGCATTGTAGCAACTTTAAACGATCATAACGCCAAAAATGTATCTTAGACGATGAAAATATGTAAATCTGGGTAACAGCTAAAAATAAATACCTTTCAAATGATAAATTTTTTGTCAAAATCGGAGTAAAACCGTGAAACTTACATCGGTCACAAGAACTCGCCTTGCCTATTAATATTATAGATAAAAACAACTTTTTTTAATGCGTCAGTTTGAAATTTTTCTTTGCGGAGATAAAACCAAAATTTTTTATAAGTACTAATATCATAAAGCTTGAAGATTGAACTGTTTAAGTCCTCGACATAAGTCCGAACGAATTGATTGAAAATTATAAAGGAAATAAATAGATACGATTTTAGAAGGACATTATTTACTCCCACTTGTCATGATATGATAAAATAAATAATTGGATAAAATTTTAAAGACTCTAGTCTTTCATTTGGCATCGATTGTAGAATGAGCATAAATACATTTTTTGGAATAACCTAATTTCAAAATTAAAATTTCCTATGAAAAAATATAAGAACTCCATAATAAAACAGGAATACTCTTTTGATATCATCGACATCTCGATCTGAATTTTTGTTATGTTATACAGAAATGAAATCGAATATGTTCTTTTTTAGATTTTGCAATCTTTCTGGATTTTTAAAAATATTAACTAAGAGCAGAGCAGAAGACCCTCGCATATGAGCCGAGATTTTTGGCAATAAACTCTTTGGTGTAAAAGTTAGCACAGTTTAAACATGAGGAGTTTAGGCTATCTTAGTGCCAACTTTTAGTGAAATCAGATCCCATACATTCGAAGACCGTGCGGAAATAGAGTTTGGTATTGATTTCAAAAAAAAAACAACACTGACTCATCAACGTTACATACCATCATTAACCAATTTGAAGAATTGGTCAAGAAATATTTGTACAGCATCTAAGTCAGACAATGAGAATTTTACCTGTATTAGAAGAGTACGCAAGACAACCAGTTTCTTAAAATTTCCCAATCTATTTAAAACACATTATTACTTATTATTGCAAACTTGTCATTATAATGTTCACAAAACAGTTTTATGTGACGTGTAATTCAACGATTGCCATAATTTTTGAATTTCGTGGTAATAAAGAACGCGTTACTATTATCTCAGCACAAGGCATCAAAATGAGCAAATAAAATAGCACGTAAATCGACGTATAACTGTTATAGACAAAACAATAAAAGAAGACAACATCAGTCGTATGCTTAACGTGATTGCGAAGGAAGTAACCTAAGTAAATATTACTCATACGGTATGTGAGCCATCAAATCTGAACATATTAATTTAGTAACTTGAAGTTTAAAAAATCTTCATGTTGTAAATTACCATTATTTTAATATAAACACATACTTATGTTATATTAGATAAAATATCATACATAAGAGTGATTTTAAATGAAAGAAAACTAACTTTGAAAATTCGACATTCATACGACATAACTTGTTTTTACGATTCAGAGGTTCACAACCTTGAGTTGGTAACACTGCTTTATTTGAAACTGATAATTGATTTTTGTTTGCCATTTCAGCACAGATACCCGCTTGCAAATTGTTGAAATCCTCTATCGAAATAATGGTTCTGTTCATCAAACTTACCATAGCAAAGCACTAAAGAAAACCCACCTCAATCAATTCGGCGCCAGTATGCACAAATGGGGATGTGATTTCTTTAAAAAAGGATCTTGGTTTGAAACCTTTTAAGAATTAACTTGTGTAAGAATCAAAGCAAATGACCATCGTATGCGCCGGCAAATCGGGCAAAGGGCTGAAGCACAAATTGATATTGGTTTTGATTTTCCATATAAAATTTTGTTCACCGATGAAGCTTATTTTTGGTTAAATGGGTACGTAAATAGGAAAAATTTCAATATTTGGAGTGAAGATATTATACAAGCTTTTGTCCGATTACCATTACATCCAAAAAAAAAATATTGTTTGGTGCGCTTTATTGTCCGATGGAGTCATGGGTCCATATATCTGCTATAACGAATGTTACTGTCAACGGTTAACGGTATAGAGAAATGATTATTTTAGTTTTTCGTACCTCAATTAGTTGACATTAATATTGCTGATATGTGGTTCCAACGGATTTGAGCCGCATGCTACACAGCGCATGCTACGTAATGGTCCTATTAATTGACCACCAAAATCTCGTGATTTAACGCCATAGGATTATTTCGTCTAAGCTGATAAACTATAGACAATTTTGAACCTGGAAATCAACATTCGATGAGTTCTTGCCGAATTACGGCCGCAAATGTTGCGAAAAATATGTGTAAATTTAAGTTCCAAATTGCGGCATCTAGGCGCCAGCCGTGGCTGCCACATGACCCAAATAATATTTAAACATTAATACCACAAAAGTATCTATCTAACAGGGATAGTTTAACTCTAAAAAAAAGACCCTATATTATATATTTTATAATATCATTAATTTACTGACAAGTTATAAATTTAAAAAATTTTTAATTGTTTAGTGCTTTAGCCCTTTTCAGCTTAGAAGTGATATAAGTATACAATATAATAAATACATGTTTTAAAAATTATTTGTTTTACGTTAAGGCAAATTTACAAAAAAAAAATAAATAAGAAAATTATAGTCGGTCTAGACCGACTATATGATACCATGTGATTATAGACCCTATGTCATAGGCCCAACTAACTGGACATTGAAAATAAGCATAAACCAAATTTGAGTGGGATTTTTATTAATTTTTTTGACTGCAGATATGAAAAAGTTCATATCGGATGATATATCTATATGGGGACTAGGCCCAAAAATGGACCGATCCTGACTATGTTTGGTCTCTTGTATATTGCAAAAATGTATACAAACAAAATTTGAGAAGAATCAGTGCAATATTTTTGTTTTTTGATTGATTTAAGTGAAGACCGGGAAGCAGCTCTATATGGGGCCTATGACTAAGAGTTGTCCAATAGGGATCATTTTTGGACTACTCATTAATGGATGTAATTAACGCATACAAACCAAATTTGAGTAAGATCTATATGACAATTTGTATATTATGGCAATTTATATCGATTTCATAGGGGTCATTTGTATGGGGGCTAGGTCTGAACATGGACCGATGCTCACCAATTTCAGTAGCGTTTATCCTATGGCCGATAAAAGCTTATATACCGAATTTGGTCTAAATATATTCATATTTGTGACCTGCAGTTTGATTACAAACTTTACATGAACACACAGACGGACGGACGGAGGGACGGACATCGTTAAATCGAATCAGATAGTGATTCTGATTCAATCGGTATAATAAAAGATGGGTCCAGGTCAAATATTTTTGGTAGTTACAAACAGCAGCAAAAGTCATTATACCCAAACCACATAGTGGTATAGGGTATAAAAACGTTATCTATACTTAATATTATAAAGAGGTAATGTGTGTTTGTTTGTTTGTTTGTAGGAGGTAATCTCCGTAACTACCCATCTGATATTCCTGAAATTTTCACAGAGTCTTACTGCGGATATGGGAAGTGCTATAGGCTATAATTTTTTAAATATTTTTCGTGAGCGTGGCACCTCCCACACAAAGTAAATTTTTAATATAATATACATATATTGAGTATTATGATAGAGAGAGCTTTGCAAATTTGTGTGAGGTCACCTATTGTTAAGATTAGTAGCTACACCGTAAATGGGCGGGATCGGATAAGTGGGCGTGTCAGCTCCCATACAAGTAATAATTCAATATTATATATCTCGAGAACTGTGATAGAGAGAGCTTTTCAAATTTGTCTGATGTCACCTGTTATTAATGTGAGTAGTCGGACAAAAAATGGGCAGTATCGGACCAATAGGCGTGGAATCTACCATACAAATTAAATATAAAATGCCATATATCTGGAGTACTGTTATAGTGAGAGTCTTGGGACTTTGTGTGAGCCCATAAGTTATGCATGCGATTAGTTGGACAAAAAATGGGCGGGTTCACACCAATGGGCGTGGCACTCCCCATGCAAAGTAACTATTTAATGTAATTTATTTGGAGTACTGTAAAAGAGAGAGCTTTCTGGCTTTGAGTGAGCCCATAGCTTCTTTGTATGATTAGTCAAACAAAAAAATGGGCGTGATCGAAGCAGTGTAGCACCGCCCATGCAAAGTAGGGAAAGACTCGACATTTTGCATGAGTCCATCAGATATTAATGTGGGTAGTCCAATAAAAATTTGGCGGGATGAGATTAGTGGGCATGCCACCTCCTGTGTAAAAAATATGAAGCACTACGAAAGAGACAGTCTTTTGACAAATTCATTATCAATGTGATTTGTTATGGAAAATATATCGCCAAAATCAAAAATCGCCAAACCCAAAAATCGCGAAAAATAAAAATCGCCCAAAAACAAAAATTTTCAAAATCAAAAATGGGCAAAATCAAAAATCGCTAAAAAGAAAAATTGCCAAATGATATTCTAAGTTCAAGGCCAACAGTTAAGTGTTGCCAGATCTAATATGGATAATCCATCTTCTTCTTATGAGCAGCTACATGTACCTTGCTCCAGGGTAGGAACGCCGAAAAATCTGATAATTGTTGTACCGAATGAAAAAACAAAGAACATTGTATATCAGCATTAGCAAGCATTGAAATAAAAAATGTATACTAATAATCTATACTAACATAATAAAGAGGTAATATTTGTTTGTTTGTTTGTTTGTTTGTTTGTTTGTAGGAGGTACTCTCCGTAACTACTCATCTGATCTTCCTGAAATTTTCACATAGTCTTACTGCAGATATGGGAGTGCTACAGGCTTTAATTTTTTTAAATATTTTTAGTGGGCGTGGCACCTCCCATACAAAGTGCATTTTTAATATCATATATATATCAAATTTGTCTCAGGTCATCTATCAGGTCATTTGTAGCGAAGCACACCGGATTACATCTAGTTGAATATAAATATGTTTATAAAAAAATAAATAAAACTTTTCGGTGAAGTTATTTTATTCGCTATCACTTCCAAACTACTGAACAAATCATAAAAGATCTTTCACACTACATATAGTTTTCACACTCTTCTAAATTTAATGACAATGCCAGATTTCAATCTATGGAAGGAGCGCTGATCACATTGGACTCGGATCCAACTGTGACAGGGCGGATAATAAAGTTATCTCTAGGAGACGAATAGAGGCTAATCTTGAAGATGAAGAGAGAAGAATTAGCATTGTAAAAGGATGCACTCAGGGAGGCGTACTTTCCCCATTACTATTGTCAATCTTGGTGGATGACCTCATTGTAAAACTAAACACTAATGGTTTTACCACTGTGGGTTATGGAGATGACATCACAGTGTTTGTAAGTGGAACACATGACCAGACAATTGGGGAACAAATGCAAGAAGAACTAAGGCTTAGGAGCGGGAGTTTACGGACCAAGGTGCAAACTCCACATTCCACTATGTAATGAATTCACAATATTTACAGCGGAACTATACGCACTAAATGCAGTTACTGATAACCTAATGGAAAGAAACCTGACAAGGACGAAGATAAATCTTATGTCAGATAGCCAGGCTGTTGTAAAAGTACTGGGCAAATCGGTAGACCACCATAAATCCGTGCTCGAAAGCCATGAGCCCTAAATAAACTAGCTGAACTTAATGAAGTGACGCATGTATGGGTACCAGTTCACAAGGGCTATAAAGGAAATGAGAAAGCCGATGAACAGGCAAGACGAGGAGTGGAAGGGCCATTCATTGGTCCAAACCCTCAATTCGGATTTACCAGAAAAGAAATAACCGAGAAAATCGATAGATGGATTAAAGAAGAATCAGTGGATTGGAATGGATAAGCACTACTTCAACACTCAAAAAAATTCTTGCATCGAAGCGAAAAAAAAGGAGCAGGCATGCCCTTATATTGAACAGATCCAATCTAAGACTTCTATGCGGAGCACTCACAGGGCACTATGCGTGCAATTACATCCTATATAAAATGCATTTGACTGAAATTGAAACGTGCAAATATTGCCTGGAGGATGATGAAACCATGGAACATATACTGATAATATGTCCAGCGTTTGCATATCTAAGGCACAAACTTTTTGGCGAATCTGAAGGCATACAAAATATTGGCGGTGAAGGACATCATCAAGTTCCTAAACACTGTAAAGAACTAATAAAACAGGAGAGAACAAGAATCTGAAAGAGGGTGCACAATTGAGGGAATAACACTCAACCCAACAACATCGTAAATCGTAATCGTAAATTCAACCATATTTAATTATTTTTTAGACATCATGCAAATATCAAGCGATCTACACATTTCATTGTACAATAAAAATTTAAATTTTAAAATTCAAATTCTAACAACAACAATTAAATATAAAGACATATGTAGGAATAAATAAATTAATATTTCCCTCTCTTTTTCAAAATTATTTTTTACACAAGAGCCTACAAAAGTTGTGTTTAAAAATAGTCCTAGACCAATAAAACTTTTTAATTTATTAATATACATTTTAGTTTTCAATTTGCGCATTTTCCGAAATTTTTTTTAATTTTATTACCAGACACACCACATTCAATTAACCCATTACATGATGGCTTTTCGATTTTAGCACAACCAAAATACTGTAGTGTTGTTTAAAATAAGTGGTATAAGTCGGTTTAGACTGCCTATAAGATACCCTGTACAATGTGTTTCTTGGGAGGGTCTTGGATCCAACTTAAGTGAGGCAATAACTGGCATTGTTATTAAATTGTGACGTATATATGAAAAATTTCATATCTGATATTCTTTTCATATGGGAACTTGGTCAAAAAATGTTCCGATCATGACCGTAAATGGAACTTTCCTTATTTCCAAAAAAAAATGAACAAACTCATTCCATGCCTTTTTCTCAATCTCTGTCATAATTTACGCAAAATTTGAGTCTTTTATTAATGATCTTATCTGTGGCCGTCCATTTTTGTCAAATTGTTTTATAAGCCCTAATTTTATATGTAACGGAGGCAATATTATACGATCCCTTGATACTAAAGGTGGGTTTATAAAGTTCTGTTGTCCTGGAACTAGCACTTCCCGAGTAGGCTAAACTTTTTTAATCCAATGTTGATTTTAAACTCTACTATCTCACAAGCAATTGTACCGTATGTTTTGTATGTTAGTTTTTTATGTATTGTCGATTTTGTGTTGTAATAATAATTAGTTACTTATTGTGCGGTTCGAGATCATGTATCCATTTTTTAATACTAGAAAAGATAATACTTTATGCAATGTAAGAGAAATATGGAAAAATTTAAGACAGCGCTAGATGGAGTAGCTACTTTCGAAAAAAGCGACTTGTTCATCTTCATACGTATAAAAAAATAAAAAAACATTTCCCATGTTCTTTTTTTTCAAATGTTGAGGAGTTAAATAGTTGATTAAGCATGAGTTGAAGTAATAGGCAGAAGGATGAACAATAATATGAACAATAATAATTACTAGCAGATTCCAGCACTCGAAATTCGAGTGCAAATTCTAGGTAATTTTATTTTTCATTTAATAAAGACCCTAAAGGTATGTTTCACAATTCAACTCATTTCAAATGAAGAAACCAAGCTCAACACATTAACAAATTTAATAAACACAAACATAGCATTGTATAATTTTATGTATGTATTAGTAGCAACTTTAAAAGATCATAACTCCAAAAAAATATTCCAGACGATGAAAATCTGTAAATCTGGGTAACAACTAAAAAGAAATACCTTTCAAATGATACATATTTTGTCAAAATTGGGTTAAAACTGCGATACTTACTTCGGTCACAAGAAATCGCCTTGCCTATTAATATTATAGATTATCTCACAAGCAAAATATACAGGAAAACAGATAACATATGAGCAGGGCGGGATTAATCATATCAGGGCCCCTAGTCAATGCATGTCTCGGGGTCCCTTCACCCTTTTCATACTTCCTAAAACATATAAATCTTGTCGCGGCCCCTAGGCAATGCATGTCTCGTGGCTCATCCACACTTTTCATATTTAGTAAAACATATTTTTTTTCTACCAAAATTTTAAATTATGAAAATTACCACTGTTGAAATTGGTGAGAATCGGTCCATGTTCAGACCTATTCCCCATACAAATGACCCCTATGAAATCGATATAAATTGCCATAAGATACAAATTATCATATAGATCTCAGTCAAATTGGGTTTGTATGGGTTTATTATATCCATTAGTCAGTAGTCCAAAAATAGCCTCTATAGGACAATTCTTAGTCATAGGCCCCATATAGTGCTGCTTCCCGTTCTTCACTTAAATCTATCAAAAAACTAAAATATTGCACAGATTTTTCTCAAATTTGGTTTGTATATATTTTTTCAAATATAAGTGACTTTACCGAATAATGTCAGGATCGGTCCATTTTTCGATCTAGTCCCTATATAAATATAGCACCCGATATGAACTTTTTCATATCTGCAGCCAAAAAAAAATTAATAACAATGCCACTCAAATTTGGTTTATGCTTATTTTCTATATCGAATTAGTTAGACCGAAGATATAGGGTCTCGAAACCATGATATAGGGTATCGTATAGTCGATCTAGACCAACTATAATTTTCTTACTTATTTGATTCGTTTTAATTTCAAAAATTTACGTTCATCCGTGGCATTTGTGATCATCAGACTTCTATATATTTGCAATGCTGTCATTATAATAGGGAACATGTCTAGTACAGGCAAATAAGTTTCAAATGTTAACTTCTCTTTTCCTCTGTGCACAATGTTTTCTGCAGCTCCGTCATCGTGATGCGTTTTCTTCTTCGCACACGTTTTTTCATCACTGTATTGGATATCAGTTTTTTCATTTGCCTTTATCTCGTAATCGTCAAATAATTCTCGCTGTTAAAGCAATAAATCTAAAAGCGGTTTTAAGAGGTCGACTACCATTCGACATTCAATAGTGTTTTGACACAGCAGCCCAAAAAACTGTCATTTTCTTTTTTCCACACCTGACCTCGTGAAACACTTGTGAGTATGAGTCTCATCGTTAGCAATAGACTGCAACGCTTTCTGGAAATTATTGTAACCTTTTGATAAAGCCTTACACAAAAATATTTAAAAATAATTTTCACTCGAAGAAAAAAATTCGGTGCGTTTGCCTACATTACCTTATGGATAATCCGAGCCAGCATATAAGCCAGTTGTGTTCCACATATCTAACTTTATCCAAAAACCAGAGCATTAGTATATTCTTCTTTTACTTTGGTAGAATGTGCAATAGTCAAAAACCCTAATTTATTCCCTTAAATGCAAATCACTAGAAACGTAATTTTGTAATCCCATTGCAGCCATTAAACCAGGTACATCTTTACAAAATACGAAGTCATTTTCTTTATTATTACCGGGCGGTAATAATAAAATTTAGTTTCTTTTGTTAGCCTAGAGTCCCAAATTTCTGAAGCAGACTTTGACATCCCAGATCTCTGATAAAGTCGTTTAAGTCATATAGTTTGAATGGTTTTGCCATTTACTGATCATATTTCAAGTCACTATCACTACTATCAGCTTTAGCCTCAAAATGCACAGGCTCCTCCTTTGGTGCATAAGCTTGAGGTTCAGTGATATCTTAAGGCTCAAAATACGTCTATATGCCGACCGTATGCAAGGGTATTCCCATTTGGCTTGATTTATTCGGTTAATGCCAGTTATGTTCACCAAACAAAAATAAGAGCCGTCATGGTGGTTCACGGGTTCGTTCCAGATCGTAGCGGTTTCGTACCTAAATCTAATACTTCTTTTATTTGTCCACAAACTTAGAACTCAACGCACGTTTTACATACCTTTTGCGGAATATAAGGCTTATATTTTATTTCCAGCGGGTGACCAAATCATTTTTGGAAGCCTCATATATGAACGCTGACACATTTAAACGATATTTTTTAATATGAAACAAAAATGATTCGGATCATTCACGCAAAGGAACTTAAATTTTTTTTTAATTATCATCATATTAACACTGTTACACAGTGAATTTTAGGTGAAAGCTATAACTCGTAGACAAAAGTTATCAAAAAAATATCTCAAATCTTGGAACCCTGGCTCTAACAGTTCCTGAAATATGGCGGCACGAAAAGTGAAACGTTATGAAAACCCAATGAAGTGTTACCTAGAATAATTGCATTTACCTTAAAAATTTGTTAACCTATAACTCTAATCATGTTCCTTATTGAAAGGATTTGAGACAAGATGTACGATGGCATGTGCCTAAATTTTATTTGCGATAAAAACTTTATTTTAATAAAATATATGTGGTTGATAAGTGTCTTCCCTAAAATGGTCCAGAAAGTAAGACAAAAAGCTGTTCATCCTTTAGAACTAAAGAAAAGCTTCTAGTAATTGCGCATTTTTAGTCAAAGCATTAAATTTTACTTGAAATTTCAAGGGGTAACATGAAATATTGTATTCCATGTTCCCATTTGCAACTTCAATTAATATTTAATTTCTGATTTAAGTTTAATTTAGTAGCAGGTCCCAGAGAAGAGTCATCCTTATATCAAAAAAAATTATTGTCTCTCGATGAGTTAATATAATTATATGTTTCTTTATCATTTCATAGGCATAAGATTTTTAATCATTTACATTTTGCGAATGAAACAAAACCTACTACCAAAATAAAAATATTTCAAAATTTCTTATCCAAAGTAGTGTTAACAAATCGATTAAACGGAACCGAAACGCCGATTAGTTATAACCCAAATTTATGGTTTTAACCTAACCCATCTTTTCTCTCGTGAGATCTTTTATAATAAATATTGTTCCAAATCCACCAAAATCTTTATATTGTATGATATTATCTTCAAAGTCTATGACAAATGAGTTTATATAACATCTATAAAAAGCTGTTGTCACAAAATTTGGTAAACTTAAAATTATCTTTCAGTTATCCTAAATAGATAATTAACCTTCAGTTAAAGATAGATAAAATTAATCTTACTTTGGTTAGGGTTATTGAAAATTACTTTTCAAAACATGAAGTTTAAATAATTTGAAAACAAAAAGATAATATTTTCTTACTTGTCCTTTAATAAATTAACAGATTAAATTTTTTTATACATATTTATACATGTATTTATTTACTTATCATCATTACATTGTAAAAATCTTTTACTTTAATTATAAGATTGTAAATCTTGTTGTATTGGAAAATAATAAAATAAATAAAATAATAATAAAATAAATTAAAATTTGAACTAAATATTTGACTATATCCAAAAAATCAGTTTCGTTGTGCTAAGTATTGATTTTTTTACCATAGGGTTAGTTGTTAGTTTCCACCTCAGTTTATCAAATATATAATCGAATTAAATCTACTACACATAGCTCTTTTTATTATAAACTCCACACATAAAGTGAGTCATCACAATGATAAAAATAACATTTATTCATTATTTCCCCTAACCATTAAAATTCGATTTTGGTTTAGAAATATAAAATTTCATTTCAATTTACAAAATATTTGTATTGTATTTAATTATTTTTTATAAAAAATAATATAACCAAAACAGTAGATAGTTTGTTTGGCAAAATATTAAATTCATATATCCTTGCTGAAAACAACCAAATGAGAATCCAAGCAAAGCCTCTTCCAATATAACAAACTAAAATATAAAACAACTTTGAAACATTTGATCTTGAGCCTGATGAATTTCTAACTCAATCATTAACAAGTAAGAAAATTATAGTCGGTCTAGACCGACTATACGATACCCTATACCATGGTTAAGAGACCTTATCTCTTCGGTCCAACTAATTGGACATAGAAAATAAGCATAAACCAAATTTGAGGGGAATTGTTTTCAATTTTTTTGGCTGCAGATATGAAAAAGTTCATATCGGATGCTATATTTGTATGGGGACTAGGTCGAAAAATGGACCGATCCGAAATCCTTATATTTTGAAAAAATATACACGAACCAACTTTGAAAAAATCTGTGCAATATTTTGGTTTTTTGACAGATTTAACTGAAGATCGGGAAGTAGCTCTATATGGGGCCTATGACTAAGAATTGTCCTATAGGGATTATTTTTGGACTTCTCATTAATGAATATAATAAACCATACAAACCCAATTTGACTGCGATCTATATCATAATTTGGATCTTATGGTAGTTTATGTCGATTTAATAGGGGTCATTTGTATGGGGACAAGGTCTGAACATGGACCGCACTTCACCAGTTTCAATAGCGTTCATCCTATGGCCGACAAAAGCTTATGTACCAAATTTCATCAAAATATATTCATATTTACGACCTGTCGTTTGATTACAAAGTTTACATGGACATACAGTCGGACAGACAGATGGACGGACTGACGGACGGACACGCTAAATCGACTCAGAAAGTGATTCTGAATCGATCATATAATAAAAGATGGGTCTAGGTCAATATGTGGTAGTTACAAACAGCAGCACAAAGTCATTATACCCAAACCACATATAGGGTATAAAAATTAACATTTAATGTATTTAATATTTTTGGATTTTCTGCTTCAATATGCAAACGAATGCACCTTATAAGCGATGTGAATGTGATCATGAGTTATGTCCAGTTGTTAATTATCTATCCTGACCTCGGATAAATATTTTTCGATAGACTGAGTTTCAGCTTAAAAACAATACGTCGACACTTATGGAAGAACTTTTCTATGTACATGTAAGTATCTTTCTAACCAAAAAAAAAGGGATTAATATTTTCCATCGTATAAAATGTATTTAAATCAACCAAGAATAATTGTAGGAACAACCAGAAAAAAGCAATTTTAATAATGGACACTTGTATTGAGATTTTCATTGTTTTCGTTGCTATTGTTTAGTTGTTTGTTGTGGTTTTACAACTAAAACAATAATAACAAAAACAGCTTCTTTTGAAGAAGATTTTGTTTTGACAATGTGCCAAAAAAAATTAACCCTCTAATGGGTACAGCCAGAAAAAAAAAACTAAACCATTAAAAGAGATGGTGGAAATCAAAGTGAAGTATGTGGCTTCCGGCAAGACTGTTGCAATATGTCCTAAAATAATTAAGTTTGATTCATTCTTGTGTTTAAATGTAGTTGAAAAGGCCTTTACTAAATTAACCATTAATATTGCAAAAAGTAGAGTGGCAACTCTATGATATGGCTATAATTTTTGTTTTCATACCCTGTACCACTTTGTGGTCAGAATATAACGAGTGTATGCTAATGTTTGTAACTACCAAAAATATTTTACGTAGACCAACCTTTTATTAATCAGATCGAGTCAAAATCATTTTATAAGTCTATTTATCAATGTCCGTACGTACATCTTTCTGTCTGTATGTCTATATGTCTGCTGTCTATCTGTCTGTCTATCTGTATGTCCATGTAAATTTTGTAATCAAACTACACGTCGCAGATATGAATATATTTTGATGCTATTGAAATTGTTGAAAATCGGTGCATGTTCAGACTAGTCCACATATAAATAACCCACAAGTTATCATATAGCTCTCGGTCAAATGTGCTTTGTGTGTGTTTATTCACCCATCAATCATAGGCCCCACATAAAGGTGCTTCTCGATCTTCACTTAAATCTATCAAAGAAAAAAATATTTCACAGATATATCTCAAATTTGATTTTTCAAAATAATAGTGGCCAGAAACGGTTCATTTTTCGACCTAGTCCCCATATCGTTCAAGAAGCATCCGATATGAACTTCCTCATATCTCCAGGAAAAAATTAATAACAATGCCTTTAAAATTTGGTTTATGCTTATTTTCTATATCCAATTTGTTGGATCTAAGACCCATTCTCTAAACACATGTTATCGTATACTCGGTCTAGGCCGACTATAATGTTCTTACTTGTTTTTTTATTTTTATTTTTAGATGACTTTTGAGTTGTCTTTCTGTTTTTTTAAGTACGTATTAAACTCTCGGATCTTCTTATTAGTCCAGCTGTTTCTCAATTAGAGTACCAATGTTCAATTAAAACATTACTTTGAATCGTATCTTCAGATGAAATGTGTTTTTCTCTTGCCAAGTTTTTTTTAATTACTTTAATTTTAAATAAATATTTGTATTTTTTTTTTCACAAACAAATATTTAAAACTTCATCTTAACACTAACTGTTATACAATAATTTAAAGCTTGCAGCTATTAAAATTTCGCAAAATTTCAATCTTCTCATAGAAAAACAAGTAATAAAATTATAGTCTGTCTAAACCGACCATACGATACCTTATACCAAACGTTTAGAGGACCTACTAATTAGATATAGAAAATAATCATAAATCAAATTTTGAGGGGCATTGGCAAATGAAAAAGTTCACATCAGATGCTATATTTACATGGGGACTAGGCCGAAAAATGGACCGATCCTTACCATATTCGTTAAGGTAATTTATTTTTTCAAAAACATAAATAAACCAAATTTAAGAAAAATCTGTGCAATATTTTTGTTTTTTGATAGATTTAAGTGAAGATCGGGAATCAGCTTCATATGGGGGCTATGACTAAGAATTGTCCTATAGGGTTTATTTCTGGAGTACTGGTAAATGGATGTAATAACATTACACAAACCCAGTTTGACCGAGATCTATATGATAATTTCGCAATAATTGGCAATTAAGTCGATCTCATAGGGGGTCATTTGTATGGGGACTAGGTGTGAACATGAACCGATTTTCACTAATTTCAGTGGCGTTCATCCTATGCCGATAAAAGTTTACATACTAAATTTCATCAAAATATATTCCTATTTGTGGCCTGTAGTTTGATTACAAGTTTACATGGACACACAGACGGACGGACGGGTGGACATCGCTAAATCGACTCAGAAAGTGATTCTGAGTCAATCGGTATAATAAAGGATTGGTCTAAGTCAAATTTTCTTTTGAAGTTACAAGCATCAGCACAAAGTAATAACACCCTAACCACATAGTGGTATAGGGTATAATAATGGTAATATTTTGGCTTACCAAAATTTGTTTCGTGAAAATTATAAAGCTTGTGTTTAATTAATTTAATATTGCTGAAAAAAACATAAAAATTACTGTTTTTCTAGGATACAATATGTTTCCACAAAATAAAGTTAACTTCTACTGTAAACTGACTGACATGGAATTGCTATTAAAGATTTCGGAGTACAACCGTACGTTTTGAACTGATAGAGGAAAATTTCATATCGAATAAAAATTCTTGCATTCGTGGGTTAAAGAATAAGACAATAAATCACGCGTATTCGTATAATTTTGAATTCCAAAAACAAAACATATGCATGAAATATTGAATGAATTAATACTTATATATTTGGTAGCTTGTAAATACAAACGTTTATTTTTTACCAATTTATTAATGTTCTCTTCTGTGTTTGATTAATTTATATAAATATCTTAAATGGATTTTTTTAGTTTGTATGTTTCCATAATTTTTTAAGTATTTAAAACATGTGGTTAAAAACACATACCAA
Source organism: Cordilura impudica (assembly GCA_963682025.1). Classification (NCBI taxonomy): domain Eukaryota; kingdom Metazoa; phylum Arthropoda; class Insecta; order Diptera; family Scathophagidae; genus Cordilura; species Cordilura impudica. The sequence continues at coordinate 192,424,693 of OY821517.1, read as the reverse complement.
ATAAATATTTAAACATACAATATGTGTCGCATAAATCACAAATATTGTTTTTTATTTATTTTTCAAGAAGAAGATATATCTTATAAAATACGCTTTCGATATTTCCATTATTACATTAATAAAAGCAGAATGTTTAACTTACTTTTTTCAAATAATATATTATGCAAAATAAAAAAACAAATTTGTTTATAAGCTTTTGCGGTTCTTTTTTTTTTTTTGCGGTCTTATCTTATAGAGTTTGTTTTCTAAACGAATTGAATACGAATATATTGGACTGAAGATAAATAATTTTGCGAACTTGTTATAAAGTACCGTTAAAAACGCTTTTAACACAAGGCTTGATTGTTTGCGACTAAATAGAACTCTTGTAAACAAAACTATTTCAACCCCTCAACATATAAATCGTGTAGAATAGAACGTATTGTTTTCATTCAGGGCACACACTAAGTAAAAACAGTTTTGATGTTGATACAACAACGAGAATTCCGAATTGTAAATTGTTGTGTTAATAATGATGTTGTTGTTAGTGTCGTCGATGTTGATAATGATGACGAAGCCGACGATGATGATAACAACCCCCCAAAAAGTATCAAATGCACAAGATAACACTAACACATACGCACGCGACAAAAATAATGTGGAACCACAACACAACACGAATGTAGTTCAAGTTTACCGTAAGTATAAATATTCACTTCTACCCAAGTAGACTTGTATGGTTCAAACTTGTCCATCAGTGCGTGTTGTTGAAAAAGGGGAGAAATGTGGGGGCAACATGAGTTACCCTCGAAAATTTAGTAATATTGAAATTTAAACCAATTACGAAAATAATATAATATAATCCTAGGAGACGTATTCATGACGCAAATATTTATAACAAATAATTTGTTGATAGAAAACGCGGTCATGGTTCATTTACTTTCATACATAAATACTTAATTACACATAGTCCAATTATTAATATATACTTTTATTTGGAGGTGCCACGCCCTCCAATGTGATCGCACCTATTTTATCAACGCCTACACAGTTTAATAACTTACGAACTCAAAGAAAGTGTTAATTCTCTCTGAATAGCACTCTAGATATTTTGCTTTGTATTGGAGGCGCCACGCCTACTGTTTGATCAGGATCATATTTAGCTCCACTACTCACGTTAATAACTTATTAAGCCACACGAAATCACAAAGCTCTCACTACCATAGTACTCCGATAAATTTACTTTGTATGGAAGTTGCGACTCCAACACAATGTTTCGTTACTATCGCTTTTACATCACTCTCCCTTTGTATGGAAGGTACTACACTCACTTTATATATCAAAAATACAGCCCATGTCCCCCCTAAATACTTGTGAATTTTTGAGTAGTTTTGGTTGTTACCTGTTTATAATATTAATGGAGTAAATTTTCTAAGAGAATATATATAATAGAAAAAATGGTCATTTTCTGAATGAGTTTTTCAGTACTTCAACCGGTAGAACTTCTCAAACAGAAGTGAGGATTATCCAAAATAATTCTGATTTAATTAGAAATTAAATCAGGCTCAAGATCAAATGTTATTTACTTTAAATAAAGCAAAAAACAGTGGCACATTTGCTTCAAAAATTAATCTATATTCTGCATGACAGGTTATACAGCTGTTTCGGGTCGAGTCACCAACCTTCATCAGTAACCAAAGGCAGTAGATAATTTGTTTGTTAAAAAGTTGATTGTGGATATAATGGACACATATACATCAAATTTTATCGTTATATATATGATAATCGGGATCTTACCTGGATCTGGCCGATAAAAGCTTATATACCAAGTTTCATAAAAATATATTCCATTTCCGACCTGTAGTTTAATTACAAAGTATACATAGACACACAGATAGACGGACGAACGGCAATCGCTAAATCGACTGATAAAGTGATTCTGAAGTGATTCTGAGTCTATCGATATAATTAAATGTGTATCTAGTTCAAATGTTTGTGGTAGTTACAAACATCAGGACAATCTCATTATAGGGCATACAAATAATATTGGAATAAGATAATTGGTATTTCACACTACTACAATTGTGCCCGTACATTACAAGTTTTTGCTATTCTATCTACGTGGTGACTTTCCATCATATACTGATAGACTAAGGCGCTTATCAGACTTTCAACTCTTGAGAGTAGGAGGACCATTCTGGGTGTTACCTTTGTATTCAACCTTGCTAATGTTGACTTGTAGGTACACAAGACATTTTAATCCGCTTCATTTGGACTATTTTAGGATCAATTTCCATCTTGTGAACTATGTAGAGGCCAATTAACTTCTTAATGATCGACAGTATGGCTTCCGTAGAAATCGTTCTACGGGAGACCTGTTACCTGTACTTTCTGATTGCTGGAGCTGATCCATTCACAATTTTGGTGAAAGTAAAGTGGTTGCTCTTGATAGTTCCAAGGCGTTTGATCGCGTGTGCCACGGTGCATTGGTATCAAAGCTTATTGCATTGGGGTCGGTATTGACTTCTCTCGATTTATATCGAGTTTTCTCATAGACGGCACAATATGTTGTTATTGATGGGGTCTCATCCAATGAGTTTTATCTTAACTCAGAGGTACCCCAAGGTTCTGTTCTTTCTCCTTCTCTTTCCCTTATCTTTTTGAACGACCTCCTGGGCCATACTTTCAATTCTATATACTCTTTCGCAATGACAGCAACATTTGTCATTCATTTTCCTTCAATTGTAGACCAAGCCTTTTGGATTTTGGGGGGGGAAAAGGCGAACAATGAATGACACACTTAATCAAGACCTATTAAAAATATCCGAGTTGGACAAAGCGAATATGGTTGATTTTAGTGCGCAGAATAATCAATGTTGTTTGTTGACCCATGGGCCATGGATTCAACAATGTGATCTGTATGTATGGGTGATATAGGTATTGAGGAATCGGATACTCTTTATGTTCTAGGCATGAAAATATAATGTGATGTTCGTTGGAACGAACATGTTTTTCGAGTATTGAAAGAAGCATTCAAGTGCCTTGGTTTTCTAAAACGGTACAAAAATTACTTTACTCCTTCCGATCTCCTTAATATCTGTAACACATATGTATATCCAACCGAAAATGGAATACAACCCCCATATATAGGCAGGAGCTTCAAAGTCTATTTTGGACCGTATACAAAGGAGGGCATTGATGCTCATTAATGACAATAGGGTATCCAACTCTATTGACTCGTTGGAACGTCGTCGAAATGTGGGTTGTTTGACCCTGTTCTATAGATACTACCATGGGAAATGTTCTTCTGAGATTAGCGAACTATTCCAAGTGCCCGAGTTTCAGTTCGCTCTACCTGCTTCTCTAGTAGATCGCATCCGTTTTAGTCTTGAGAAAATTCTTTTATCAGTCGAACTAGCCGTATGTGGAATACACTCCCCGCACAAAAGTTATGCTAATTCTTATCCTTTCCGCAAAATTTGTCATGATTATAATGTCCTTTAATTGTAATCTATTGAAAGTAGAACGCGATATATTGTATACCTTAATTAATTATTTTTTTTTTTTATACCCTATACCACTATGTGGTTTGGGTATAATGACTTTGTGCTGCTGTTTGTAATAACCAAAAATATTTGACCTAGACCCATCTTTAATTATACCGATCGAATCAGAATCACTTTCTGAGTTGATTTAACAATGTCCGTCCGTCCGTCCGTTCGTCCGTCTGTGTGTCCATGTAAAGCTTGTAATCAAACTGCAGGACGCAAATATGAATATGTTTTGATGAAATTTGGTATATAAGCTTTTATCGGCCATAGGATGAACGCTATTGAAATTGGTGAGAATCGGTCCATGTTCAGACCTAGCCCCCATACAAATTACCCATATGAAATCGACATAAATTTCCATAAGATCCAAATTGTCATATAGATCTTACTCAAATTGGGTTTGTATGCGTTCATTACATCCACTAATGAGTAGTCCAAAAATGATCCCTTTGACCCCATATAGAGCTGCTTCCCGATCTTCACTTAAATCTATTAAAATACAAAAATATTGCACTGATTCTTCTCAGATTTTGTTTGTATATATTTTTGCAAAATACAAGATACTTTACCAAACATGATCAGGATCGGTCCATTTTTGGACCTAGTCCCTTTATAGATATAGCATCCGATATGAACTTTTTCATATCTGCAGCCAAAAAAATTAATAAAAATCCCACTCAAATTTGGTTTTTGTTTATTTTCAATGTCCAGTTAGTTGGGCCTAAGAGATAGGGTTTCTAAACGCATGGTATAGGGTATCGTATAGTCGGTCTAGACCGACTATAATTTTCTTACTTGTTTTTATTTAAATATGTCTGTTACTTAATATCAGGTAAAGACATAGTTCTGTAGCTGATTTACGACCACACAAGTTACTCGCCAGCTCCTGTTTGAAATCCGCCAGGGTACGGACTCTGATGTGTACACGGTCTCCCCGTTAATGGGACGTGGCAGGGGTATGTAAGTTAGTGGCGGGGTCGTTAGTTTCGTTTCGTTTCGTTTCGTTTCGAAAAAATAGGAGGAACTGGTAATGACTTAACAAAAGTTTATATTTAGTTTAAATTGTTCTAAAAAAAAACACCTATTTAAAAAATTTATTTATCGTGACGTGCTATGCACCAGTTGAAATGCATCATAAGAGACAACTTCAATCCTATGACATTCCCATTCAAAATACATTGTTATTAATCCAACTTATGACATCCACATCACTTCTTTGGATGCTCTTTTTTGCTGAGATGTTTACAAGATTTAAAGAAAAACTACGTGCAAGACATCGGAATTTTGGCATGTGAATGTAAATATAAAATTATTTTTCACATATGCGGAACGTTAAAGAGTATAAAAATCTTAAGTCTGGAATTGTAATCAATTATTTTTAAAGTTAAAAAAAACGTTGACAACAACAACTTTTAATTCTTTGACCGGGTAAGTCTGAACTCAGAATTTCGCCATTACATCAAGATTCCATGTTTTAAATATTTTAGGTTAGAATTTATCGTAAACCGGATGTGATAATCTAAGTTTATATTCGGATTCAGCGAAACAAATTCCTTTAGAAATTTTACTCTGGCCCCAGGATCTGAAGTTTTGTGGACCTTAGATCTTAAGTAACAACTTTGTCTAATAATACATATTTCATTGTATTTATTTGGTCAAGTTTAAATTTTTAATTTCATAAAACATATTTGGCAATAGCAATAATAAAAAAAATAAATATTACAAAAAATATAAGAAAACTGGATCTCTTGTTGATCATGAAAAATATTCCATTTGTCGTGCCGAATATAATACTCTGAATAATTCATGTTATTTAAACTATTTGAACAAAATGAAAAATAATTTTAAACGAAATCCGAAGTCATTCTACAAATTTGTTAACTCTAAGAGAAAAACTAAGGGCTATCCTGCTGTTATGAAAATTCTACATAATGAATCCTGTGATGATACTATTGTATGCAATTTATTTGCTGACTTCTTCTCTACTACTTACTCCGATGCAAGTTTTTATGATTCTAATGTCTGCTCATATTCACTGACTGCTACTCAAATTATATCCATTCCTTCTCTTGCTATATCTGTTGTTTCTAATGAATTGAAAAATTAAATTTTCCTGTAACAGTGGTCCAGATAAAATTCCGTCCTGTATTTTAATAAAATGTGCTGATATTTTAGCTGTACCATTAACACTCATGTTTAATACCTCAATTAAATACGGTTATTTTCCCATTATGTGGAAGGATTCGTTCATTATTCCGCTATTCAAATCTGGTAACAAGGCTGATATTACTAATTATCGTGGAATTGCTAAATTAAGTATTATACCTAAAATTTTTGAAAAAATTATAACGGATTATCTATGCCATCAAGTAAATACGTTAATTTCTCCCTTCCAACATGGTTTCCAAAAAAGATGTTCAACCTCTACAAATCTATTACAATTTACTACAATTGTCAACCGTGGTTTTCTTGAACGCAAACAAACAGATGCAATTTATACTGACTTCAGCAAGGCTTTTGATAAAGTCAATCATAAACTTCTTCTTAAGAAATTACATATGATGGGATTTTCAAATCTTTGCGCAAAGTGGATATATTCTTATTTAACCAATAGAACACAAAAAGTATGTTTTAAAAATGTTACTTCAAAGCCGATAGATGTAATGTCGGGGGTACCACAAGGCAGCCATCTTGGACCGCTTCTTTTTTCTTTGTTTATAAACGATCTTTCAAATGTTATTCGTTTTTGATGTCAAAATTTTCTTCTGTTATAATTAACACTCTGGTCATGTTTTTCTCCAAAATGATTTGAAATCATTTTATTCTTGGTGTAATTTAAATTTAATGGAGCTAAACCTTAAAAAGTGTAAACATATGCGTTTCGTCAGAAAGACGTCGATATCTGTCAACTATGTGCTGGGTGATTATTGTCTCGATAAAGTAGATAACTTTACAGATCTTGGTGTTTTATTGGATCATAAACTGAGCTTTATTCCTCATATCAATTACTGTCAACAAAGCCAGAGGTGTACTTGGTTTCATAAAATGTTGGGCTAAAGAGTTCAATGATTCCTATGTCACCAAAACTTTATATACGTCACTTGTGAAACCTATCTTGGAATATGCTTCTATAATTTGGGACCCAATCTACCAAATTCATGCCGACAGTCTGGAATCTGTGCAGAAACAATTCCTTTTGTTTTGTCTTCGGAGTTTAAACTTCAATCCAATTAATCTTCCATCCTATACCAGCAGACTTGCCCTTATTAGCTACCAACTTTAAAAAGCCGGAGAACTATGCTAAATGTTTCATCTCTTCTTAATATAATTAATGGTGATGTTTGTTCTGGTTTCCTGATTAACAATATATCATTCAACATTCCTCAACGACCAACACGTTACTTCTCACCTTTATCTGTACAGTTCTATAAAGGTAATTATGCAAATACAGACCCTCTCAGGAGAATGTGTATTCAATTTAATCAACTTTATATATTTATTGATTTCTCATTAAATACTAATCTAATTAAAAGTAAAATAATATGCTTTCTAAATTCATGAATATCTATGTACTAAAATTAATTTTAAAATGTTTTTCTTTGTAAATAGTCTGTAAGGATTAATTCCATAGACCAATATACGAATAAATAAATAAATAAATAAAAGCATCCCTAATGTGAAAAAAATAAACTTTGAAAACACAGAATAAATAAAATCCATTATCATTAATTGGAAGCCTATTTTGTATTTTAAAATAAATTACTTCATATTTTTAATACTACTTTCTGAGGATCCGAAATTTCATTTTAATTAGAACATCACAGACATATCATCCCTAATATTGACTGGGTAATATTGAGTAAAAAATTATTTGTATATAATAAGTAGGATTTTGATATTAACTGCCTTTTTTGATTTCAGTGAATCTGGCGTTTTTTCACAATCCCGGAAATTCCCGAACGATTTTTGTATTTTGTTAAAAAATGTTCAATATTAATTTTTTAATTAAAAAAATTTTATTTCTGTTCATGTAGGGCGATATAATTGTTTGAGGTATCATAGTTTTAGCGGTCAAAATAATAAACACAAACCATATGGATTTGTTTTTTGGAAAATGACAGGAAGAGATTGAAAAAAGTAATGTACAAAAACTAATGTTTGAAAGCGAACAGCATGTTTTCAAACATAACGTAGGTATAACAAATATTTTAAATGTATTCAGGGTGACACAATATTAGTAAATATAGTTGTTTAATTTAAAAACACAGTCTAAATTACAAAAAAATATTTAGGATCCGCTACTGTGGGCGTCTTGACTGTGTAGTTTGTGATCAGCAGTGTTTTTTTTTTTCTGAAATACATGATTAAATTTTTTGCTAGTTTTTAATTCTGGGGTACCCGGCGATAAGTTTAAGCGAATTGTGAAATGAAAAACTAATAGAATTTTCGGAAATTGTTTCTCCACACTCCTCGAAATCCAAAGCCTGTTCCTTGACGCTTCCCAAAATCCAAACCCTAATCATAAGATATATATGGGATGAGAGTACGTCATACGTCATGAGAGTATTTTGACAAGGGCCTCTAATCTTAAACAAGACTATTTACTATCACACAAAACGACAAAAAAAGTTTATTTCGCATTTTTATTGAGCAACAAATTATTTTTTCCTATAATAAAATCTAATTTAACTATGAAAGGCCTAATGTTTTGCGTGATTTGATTTTTATTTTTTTGCTTATTAATTGACAATATTTAACAAACTTAAACTACAATCAAACAATAGTTAACATTATTTTATTAAATTTCTATACAAAAGTATTTAATTTTTTATACCCTCCACTCCAGTGTGCAGAGGGTATATATAAGTTTGTCATTCCGTTTGTAATAATTAGAAAAAAAATTTTGGACCCCATAAAATATATATATTTGTGATCCTTATAACAACCGGAGTTGATATAGCGATGTCCGTCTGTCCGTCTGTGGAAATCACGATGACGGCATCAATCGGGCAGCTAGGGTGCTCGTTGACATAAAAAAATAATTCATTAACATCCTGAGAAGTTTGCTGTTTAAAATCGTCCAAATCGGTCAATTAGGGCCCGAGATTTGAATAAAGAACTAAAAAAAGTCTTGAAAAAATATAATTTTCTATGTTGTTCTTGTCATGATCACGCCCTCAATAGGACAGCTCAGCGATCATTTTTAGTGAGAATGATTCAACAAATTCATGGGAAGATTTCTATTTCAAAAATCATTAAAATCGGTAGAACAGGTCCAGGGAAATTTCTGAAAAAGTAAAAAAAAAAAATGAAAAATATGATGTTTCTATATTGTTCTTGTTGTTATTCTAAATGTTGTATTGTTGTCATAGCTGGACTTGTTGTTTTTGTGGTCGTTGTGGTAATAATATAATAAAAATTAACCCTTTGTACATTTTTTTTATCAACTCTGCTAGAAAAATTTAAAAGTTTCCATTGTTTTGGCATCACTAAAAAAATTTACTAGATAATTTCTGTCATTGCCACGAGCCTGCACGCAAAGTTTCAGATCGATTGGGTCACGGGAAAGGGGTTAAAATCGATCCAAAAATTTTTCGACAAACAGACACGAGTTAATATAAAGGGAGTAAAAATTCACCAGCATCTAAAGCAAATAATGCTAAAATATGTACCTAGTTGTTAATAAAAAAAAAACAATGTAAATTTAGCAAAAAAAAAACTTTTTATATATTAATTTATTTAAAGAGAAAAACACAAAAATAACGTTTGATGTTGTATTTTTTGTGTGTAATATTTACATATACATAGATACATGCACATATTAAATAATACAAATAATATACATATATTCTATATATGTATATCCATAATAACTGCATGTTAGAAATAAATCGGTATATTATTTTATTTACATAAATTTCTGCAATATTTTGTTGTGGGGAAAATAAATTTCTTTTGCATTAACAGAGTGTCACTTCATTTTGCTCAGCGTGACTATGCCACAGTAGATGGTGCCACAATTTTTGTTCTAATTAGCTTTGCAATACATAGTTATTTCTATTTTAACATGAATGTCAATATTTACAAATAGATATTATACATAACAATGTTAAGAGTATACACGGGCTGGTCTTTTATTTCATACGTTTTTTCATTATTCTTTTACAAATATGAACATAAGTTTGGCATATTAACTTTTTGTTGTCTTTACAAAATAGAGTTACCGAGTTATCAGAGTTTTTTGCTTTCAAAAAAGTTCTACATAGTTATATAGAATTATTATTCTGCTTTACCTACAAAATATCTGATTGCGATTACATCTAATTTTTAAAAATTGTTTATAATTACTAAAGCAGTATTATTCACATAAATACAAAATTGCACTTTTTAAATTTTCCATTCAAATTTTAGAAAATATCAATTCTAAAAACTGGAATTAAAATTTCCAATTATAAATTATAAAATATTAATTGAACTTCAGAAAATCATATCAAAACGTCGGAAATAATAATTTTAAATTTAGAAGACATCAATTGTATCAAATTCCAAAAAAAACACCAAATATGTTTACATCTAAAAAATATTTACATTAAAAAAAAATATTGGCATTCAGGAGAAATTAATAGCTTTTCAGTAACTTCTTTTAACGATAGTCGAATCGTTAAAAAAAGAAAAGCAAAATTATCAGTAAAATTTTTAAACGATATTCGCTATTGTTAAAGTCAGCTGTTGTTGTTATCTAAACGACAACCATTTTTGTGTTGTTTATTCAATCGATAAAAACTTAAATTTTTAGGTTGAAATGTCGTCATACATAAATAAAAATCATAAAATAGTGAAAATATTTTGCTTCTATTAAAAAAACTTTTTTATATAAATAAAAAAATTAAATAGCATATTCAATTCATTATTTCATTTTCAAATAAATAAACAGAAATATTAGTAAAAAAATAAAGATATTAAACATAAACATAAAATCATCCTATCAAACACGAAGTAATTTGTTTATTCTATTCTTCTTTGTGTTTTTCGCCTATTTTGACAGAGATGCCACTCGTTTACAATTTAAATAAATATAAAAATAGATTTGTCGACTGTCGTTAAGATGTATGTACTTAGTGAATCACTTAATCCTTAAGGTGCTATTACATGATGTGTTTTTTACATATTTACTTTCAAATTTTCCCACAACACAAGTTGTACACATCGTGTGATACATATGAAACATTGTTTATGTACAATACATGAGGAAAGTCATATGTACATTTTTCAATTAGAACAGGTTCTATTTTTGCATGACAAACATATGAAAATACAAGACAATTAATAAATATATAATTTTTTTTAACAATAAATTTTTGTAAATTCACAAACTAAATCAGCTGTTGTTTACATTTAGAGGTTATGTCATACGGAAATACATATGCACGTGTGATACCAAAAATTATGAATCGTATGCAAAAGACAATTTTGACAGGCATGAGGAATTTCATATGGATAAAAAAAGTGACAGTACATATGTAAAAAACACATCGTGTAATAGCACCTTTAGTGCAAACAACAATAGCTGTCGATATATTTTGCCATTGTCGGATCGTTGAAATTTACAGAATCGGACTACAGAAAACATTAATTTAAATTCAATGAATTTTATAAAACATCAAATGATATTTAAGAATTGCGAACATAAAAATTGTTACATAAATAAACGCAATTTGATGAGAATTTTATTTATATATAAATTTTCACAATTTTTTTTTGATGAATATTTGAAGTTCTTCAGAAAATAAAGATAACATATTATTTTATTTAAAATTTTTGCGATATTTGGTTTTTTGCGTTTGGCATCCCTAATTTAATTATTTATTATTATAAATTTATTCTCTATGTTTTCCAAATATGACAAAATTTTTTGGAAAAAAAAATTGAGAGAGCTTTTTTCGGTTATTATTTTGTTACTCCATCCGACCTATATGGCCGCAATGAAGAAATATTTGGCCAGTTAAAAACCAAAAAAGCACGATTTAATGCATATAACCACCCTACACAACCTTTACCTTTGCAATGGAGGTTAGGGCGAGCTATTTAATTAGCAAAAACTAAATTAGACGAGAAGTTATGTCATATAACCGGAAACGCATGCATATAGGAAATGCATGCATATTTTTCCAACATTTTGTTTACATTTATCATCAATACTCAAACCGAGGTGGAGGGTATCAGAGATTCGGCACAGCCGAATTTAACACTCTTGTTTTAATTTAGCGATTTATTTATTTTCCATTTCCTATACAACAAGATTTAAAAGTACAGGAATTCAACATCCAAAAATTACATTAAGGCAAACATATAGTAGAACAATTAGTCAAAAAAAATCATGTGAGTCCGATCACAGGCGAGGTGTGTAAACATCTAGAAATTGAAAATTTTTTTATGTCACTTTTCACTTTTCACTTGTTGAATTATGTATATGTTGTTATACGTTTATACTGTGAAATTTTTAACGTTTTACAGCAACGGTTTGTTGAATTGGCTGAAACAATTTTATATCATAATTTTTTCACCAACACAATCATAGGCCACACCGATTTGTCTTACGGTTCACATGTTACGCTGTTTTTGTGATTGTATTGTGAAATAAAAATTTACCCCTGCGCGTATAGATGTTTTCACATCAAAAAAAAAAAAAAACAAATATAGTAAATTACATATAAGCTTGTTCAAAAAATTTAAATAAAAACTGTTTATAACTATTTGCGTTACTATTAAGTTGTTGGGTATGTGGAAGAATATTCCCAAGATGTGAAGCATATAAGTAAAACTGCCATTCAGATATAAGGCAACGGTGAAATGGAATAATAATGTTTTTCCTCTTTGCGATCTGGCAACCCGAATTTTTTCGTAAAGGTATAGTGGGGTTTGTGTATAGATAATTTTGTGTAGACAACGAAGTACACGGATCTTAAGAAGGCTATCGAACAAGACGCCATAAAGATTTGTTGAAATGTGGGAGACTTGTGAATGCTTTCTTAATCCATACAGATATCTAATAATACTGTTGAAGATAACGTTAAGGCTTCTTTTGCTGGTAGAATCGCAGCTTGCATAAAGCTCACATCCATAAATTAAACCCGGAATTAGATATGTCTTAGCGTGTAGAATTCTTATTCGTAAAGGGGTGAAATATTGTGATGAACAAAGCGTCCTTAACTTATTGTAAGTTTGTCCGACTAGTACATTTACATGATTTGTCCATGTTAAATTGCTGTTAAAAATCAACCCAAGGTTCTTGGCAGAATTTACAATTGCTATTTTTTTCCCATTTATTAAAATATCACTTATGGTAGGATCAATTCTTCTTTTATGAATTATCAAGCACTTTGATTTATTTGGATTAAGACAAAGTCCATTTACTGTTGCCCAGAGAAAAATCTTTTGTAAATCCTCGTTTAGCCTTGCTATATTAGCGGCAACAGATTGCATTGGACTACTTAGATATAGTTGAACATCATCTGCATACAAGTGAATTTTACAATGTGAAAGCTGTTTTTGTAGATCATTTGCATAAATTGAAAAAAGTAAGGGTCCAATTATTGACCGTTGAGGCACTCCTCTGATGAGTCTTTAAGGATTAGACCATGTGTTATTCACGTTAACGGATTGCCAACGATTTGTTAGGTAAGAAGAAAGAAGCCTCGTTGAGGCATCAGAAAACTTAAAAAATTGCATAAGTTTCATGCAAAGTGTGCCATGGTCAACCGTATCAAAGGCCTTCGAATGGTCAAGAAGCACCAAAAAATTTTAAAAATGTAATTAATTAGGGATTTAATGACGTACTTTAAATAAAGAATATAATTACGAGTATTATTTTTAAGGCTTAATTTGGATTTATATTGGCAGATGTTAAAACTATGGTCAAAGAAGTAAAACCAAATCAAAAAAAATGTATAACTGAGTATTTAGTTAACCAGCAAGTTTTTTGGTTTTCGATCTTTGCGATCTAAAAAATCTCTGTTTGCAATACTTATAGTATCATGTCTAATATTCGAGGGATTAATTACTTCATTACAGTTATTTGCCTTAATATTAGCTCTTCTGTAATTTTGAAAAAAAATTGGTACACCATTTTCTTTTTGCATGTAATTTATTTTATCGAGATATAAAAATGCTTCAGGAGATTAAAATGCATTTTACAATGCTTTCTTTATATATTTTATATTTGTGTAATGCGGTGTCATTATTAAATAATTTTCCTTACATAATGTACACCTTAAAATATTATTTCTAAATATATTTACAAAAAACTAGAGGACCACTGCTGCTCCGCAGCATTATATTACATTATATTAATTGTTATAATATAATACCAAAATTTGCCAAGACAAGTTAACGTACAGTAAGGCGAAAATATGCCAAGAGAAGTTAACGTACAGCAAAAGTAAAGTTGATTCTCCACGCATAACTTTCCTCAAACCCAACAGTTAATAGCTCAAAAGCAGTTAATAGCTCAAAAGAAGGAGCTTGATCCACTGAGTGTTCTTAGACCTATGTCAATAGCCTACGTTAATTAGAACTCTAGTTATAGAGGTTTGAGAGAAGAAAAATATTGAAAAAAATCTTGAATGCAAAGTTTATTCATAAATTCTTTTAAAATATAAGATTATCTATTCTTATAATATTTGATGTGTTGTATAATTATTTGTGTGATACAAGCAAGCCCTTAAACATTTTCTTTCGAAAACCCGAATCTTTTCTATGTACGCTGGGGAAACATTAAACAAAATTTGGCCCCCGTATGTTATAATTGGTCTAATTAAGGATTGGTGAATAATAATCGTGACCCTAGCTTTCATGAACCTCGAGTAAAATAATGATTTATAAATAAAAAAAATGCTCTCCTATTATTATCAATTAGACGCATCTGTGTATAATTTTTGGTTCCAGTTCCAATTAATGTTTGAAGTAAGTAAATCCATTGCATTGAGAGTTGAACGCTTATACTAAAATCTGAACTGTTTTATACCCTCCACACCAATGTGCAGAGCGTATATATAAGAGGGTATTATAATTTTAAAAAAGATATGGACCCCATAAGATATATCTCTTTCTGATCCTTATAAAAAAAATTTTAAAATATGGTCCTATATTGTTTTTGTTATCGTTGTTATTCTACATTTTGAATTTTTTGTCATAGCTGTTGTTCTTTTTGTGGTCGTTGTGTTTGCAGCATTTGCTTCATAAGTGTGTATGTATGGTTATAGTACAAAAAATCACTAACATCAAAAAAGTAAAATAAAAATGTAAGTTTACCAAAGTTTTTTCTTATATATTAATTTATTTAAAAAAAAACACAACAATACTTTTGATGTTGTATTTTTGTGTGTGTAATATTTACATATACTTACATATATTAAATAAAAAATATATAAAATCAATATTAATATTCTGCAATTTTTATAACATCGAATATGTTACAAATTAACACTACTATTGCAAATAACAAAATACTCGAAATAATATTCATATATTCTATATATGTATATTAGGGTTGTTCTCCAAAAAAAGTAGAACCTGTTCTAACGTAGGATTAAAGATTAGTTAGAGACGATTAGGAATATTGAAAAAACAAGATTACAAACAAAACACAAAGTCATCCAATCCTTTTTATATTTGAGGACAAATGGTACATCAAATATTTATAAAAATCAAAGCTTAGTGCGTTAGGCAGAAGCGGTTTTAAAGGTTATTTGTAATCTGTGGCAAATTACAACCATTCCGATACTAAGTAAAAGCTCAGTTGGTAATTTTGTCTCATCAATATCACACGCTTCGAAATGCATTTTGTTTCAATGTTAAATTTTATTAATTATTATTTATTGGAATTAAATTTAGTGGAATGTATTTATTTGGAAATGATAACAATATCGAATTTAAATAAATGTTTGTTTTATTCAAATATAAATTTCAGAATGAAAAGAAAATATATTTTCCATTTGATTACTGAACGACAAAATCGAATGTAAGAAGAAAAGAAAAAGAGAAATTAATAAAATCATCCATAAAAAATGCAATTTGGAATGTCAACGCTTTTGTTTTGCACTATTTTATGTTCCCTGTTCTGTTATTCTCTCTTTATATCTTTTTTATTAAAACTAGCACTCGAAACCAGCTCTCGAAATTCGAGCGCAAATTCTAGGAAACTTAATTTTTTCATTTAATAAAAACCCTAAAGGTATGCTCACAAATCAAAGCATTTTAAATGAAGAGAACAAACTCAACACATTAACACAAACACATTAACAAATTTAATAAACACACACATAGCATTGTATAATTTTATGTATGTGTTAGTAGCAACTTTGGACGGTCATAACTCCAAAAAAATATTCCAGACGATGAAAATCTGTATATCTGGGTAAGAGCTAAACAAAAATACCTTTCAAATGATAATCGGGGTAAAACTGTGAAACTTACATCGGTAACAAATAATCGCCTAGCCTATTAATATTATAGATTTAATGTTTCAAAAATATAAGAGAAACACAACCCAAAAACATAAACTGCAAACGCACTTTCAGTTGTGCTGTAACTCTGCTCGCGCTTTTCTTGACAAATACACAAAAACTTCTTATTTGATTGTTGATTTGTGAATTGGCTATAATTGATTAGCATACCTTTAGGGTCTTTATTTAATGAAAAAATAAAATTTCTTAGAATTTGCACTCGAATTTCGAGGGCTGGAATCTGATATTTTTAAACTTTTTTAGCTTTTTACTGAACTTTAAACTTTAAAAGCAAAGGTTTCATGAAATTAGAGCGGCTTTACTTTCGTGGAAAAATATTTGACTTAGGGTGGGTAGGAACCGAGATACTGAATGTCGGATTAAAAAATTATTGGAGAAAGAAATGTAACCATAATGAAACAATGCACAACGATATGCGACATGTTCCAATAGGGCTAAAAATGGTGATGCAGTGAACAACAAACTAAACGCGCGACATAAAGGGCCGTGACAAAAAAAAAATTTTCGGAATCGTCTCTAACTAATCTTTAATCCTAGGGTAGGACAAACTCAACTTTTTTTGTATGTAGACCAAACCACCCTAATGTATATCCATAAAAACTGCATAATACAAATAAATCGGTATATTATTTTATATATATAAAATTCAGCAATATTTTGTTTTAGGGAAAATACATTTTTTAAATTCTTTCTTTTAACTCATACTCTCTGTATGTCTGTCTGCCATGGGGCAACCCCGTTCCCCCATCATCCAATTGATCTGTAACTTGGCCCATAGTCGTGTTGCGACTATAGATTAATTGTTGTGAATATAGATTAATCACGCACAGTCACGGAGAGATTAAAACCTCACTTTCCCTCATCCGATCGATCTGAAACTTTTTCCATAGACTTGTTGTGGCCAAAGATTAATTTTAAGATAGTCACACACAGTCACGCTAGTCGCGAACAGTCATGGAGTGATTTAAACCCCATTTCCCTCATCCAATCAATCTTAAACTTGGTCCACAGACTTGTTGTCACCAAATATTAACTTAAAGATAGTCACGCATAGACTCGCACAGTCACGAAGTGATTTAAAACCCATTTCCCCTCATCCAATCAATCTGAAACTTAGTCCATAGACTTGTTGTGACCTAAGATTAATTTTAAAATTGTCATGCAAAGTCACGCACAGTTACGGAGAGATTCAAAACTCATATGCATAAGGAAAGAAAGAGTTTTAATAAAAACTTTGTTTTTATGGTTTAGATTATTGTGTATTAACAAACAGTGTTACTTCATTTTTCTCAGTGTGACTATAACACAGTAGATGGCGCCACAACTTTTGTTCTAATTAGATATTAACTAATATCTAGCTAGAATTTATGATTTATATAGATTAAAAAGCTTTGCAGTAACTATTTCTATTTTAACATGAATGTCAAAACTGTACACAGGACCGAGTATAGAAGTATCAAAACAGTTCTACATTGTTATATAAAATTATTACTCTGCTTTACCTACAAAATATGCGATTATATAAAATTTCTAAAAATCGTTTATAATTACTAAATCATTCAATGCAAAATTTCAACTTTTGCAAATGTAATTAAAATAAAATTTAAAATTGCTATTTGAAATTAAGAAAATTAAAATTCTGAAAATTGGGATTCAGATTTCCAATTATAATTTAAAAAATATCAATTGAATTTCAGAAAATCATATTTAAATTTCGGAAATAATAATTTGAAATTTAGAAAACATCAATGGATTTTTGAAAATATAAATTTGATTTTTTAAACACAAATTGAAACTCAAAAAAACACCAAATTTGCTTACATTTAAAAAATCAACTGAAATAAAAAAATAAAATATAATTCAGGAAACATTGGTAGCATTTCAGGATATATCAATTGCTGATAACAAAACATTTATTTAAATTCAAAGATATCAAATGAAGTATAGAAAACATTAATTAATATTTAAGGATGCAGAAGCCTTTTATTATTGCATAAAATTCTTTATACAAGACATCCAAACTATTTGTTCCAAAAATTGTTCTTTGCACGATCCAATAGAGGTAAAACAATAATTCAAGTTCGTCACCAATATCTGTTCTCAGAGCGCCAATTTTCATTTGTGCAATCCGTCTCTGGAACCAATTACCCGATTGTCTACAAAATATTAACAACGCAATACAATTTAAAAAATCAATTTTTAATTATTTTGAAGGATTATAATTTTTAAATTTTCTTGATATTATGAATGTTTTGTTTTCTTATTATATATAGATATTTTTACATCCACTTATATATTTTTGTTATGATTTATAATTATACATATTTATATTTTTATATTATATTATGTTGTTATGAAAATTGTATGTGCCATTATAAGTTTTTCCAGTGCTAAATCTAAAAGATATTAATTCTATCTTACCGCACTGGTTGCAATTTCAATAAATACAAATACAAATTGCGCACATAAAAATTGTAACATTAATAAAGCGCAGTAGCTTTTAAACGAAAGAACAAATTTTAATAAAAAAGGGTACAACTAATTGATGAGAATGTTATTTATATGAACATATTATATATTATTTTTCAAAACTGTTTTGAATGAATCTTTTAGGTTTTTCAGGAAATTGAAATAACAAATTATTATTTCAAATTTTCAGGATTTCGATTTTTCTGGATTTGCGATCCAGTAGGTTTGTCATTCCGTTTACAACGCCTCGAAAAATAAATTTGCGGCCCTATAAAGTACATATATATTCTTGATCGTTATAACAACTCGTGTCGATATAGCAATATCTATCTGGCCGTATATCCATCCGTCCGTCTATTGAAATCACGCTCAATCACCAATATATAACCTAAAATATGGACACACCACTAAAAAATGCTGAAAATACAGAGTGTTGTAATAATTTAGTATTAAGTTCATGAAATAGTTTAATTTTTCAAATATTTTGTTTACATTTGTTACATATAGTGCATTAAGTCCAGATATTAATTAACTTAAAACCTAGGTGGAGGGTATAGCCGAATTTAACACTCTTACTTTTTCGTTTATTAAGTTGTACACATTTAAAAAATGTTGCTGTTATTTGGGAGTAGAAATATAGCTCTTAAGTTTTTCGGATTACTCACAGCTTTCTCTTTGTTTGGAAGAATGACCACTTTTCCATTTTCACCGTTTCAGTTATGTATCGACGAATAAATTCATCAGTATCGCGACGGAAAAGCTCTAAACCAGCTACAGACTTAACTACACAATTGCATTTATTCTCGATTGTGAGCAAACACTACACCCATTTTGTCGATAACTTTTTCAGCCCCACTTTGTTGTGCAAAATTTATACAACTCAATTAGTTAAACTCGTCGAACACTATTTCCTGAAATTTATCGATGATTTCCAAACTAACTGCCTCAAACTGATAATCAAAACGAGTTTCGTCATTTGTGGATGTACGGCCCCATCTACATTCATTTGTCCACTTGTAGATAGTCTTAAACGATAGTGCAGATCTGCCATAGACTTCGTCTAGGTCAACTTTTATTTCTTTAGGTGTTTTGCTTTCCAAGTAGAAGTGTTTGATTACAGCACGAAATTAATTTTGTTTTATTTTTCAGAAAAAGCAAAACTTGTATTAACCATTCGACTGCTTCTTTTAAATCGTAGTAATCCTTATATAATAATTATAGGATAACTTAAGGCCAACTTAGAGGAAACATCGGCATAGCCGACTCTAACTTTCTTACGAAGAATATAATTTTACCAAAAATGTTCATCATCGTTTTATCTACGATATATATAAAATATTTATGATATATTGAATTATATCGGCCAACGACTATGGCTACTGCTGTATATTCTTTAAAAATTATGTAATGTTATTTTAAGTTTTTTTAAGAATAAATACAATACAATACAATATGTACATAAGTATGAAAAATATACCAATTAGCTGTTGCTCAGGTAGGTGGTGCCACAATCCAACTTAAATTAACGGTACTTTTAATTCCTTTTATTTACGAATGTAAGTTAGGGCAAAGCATCAACTTAAAATAAAATAAATTTCGGTAATTATCGTAGAAAAAAGCTAATACTGTATGTAAAGATGGGTGTCCCAAAATCCACGCAAGATTAATATTTGCCACCACGATAGAACAAAAATGGAGCATTTTCACGAAAGAACAAACAAAATTTCAAAAATAATGAAAGTTTGGTTGCTGATTTTTCGAAAAAAATCATCCAAAGCGATGAAGCTTTGATGGCTTCATTAATCGTCAAAATATGTGCTTTTTTTCAAATGTAATCAGAACGTTGGACTGTTTCATGCAAATTTTGGGCTGAAGTCATTGGATCATGCTTCTTCGAAAATGAGACTGGTCACTGGATGAAATTGATGTGGACAACATGAAGTTTCAACAAGACGGTATCACATGCCATACAGCACGTGAGACGATTAAATTAATGTATGGGACATTTCCTAGTCGTTTACTCTCTCGTTCAGAATTGGCCTCCTAGGTCGTGGAGTTACCATTGGATTTCTTTTTATATGATTATTTTAAGTCAATGATTTATGCCAACAAGCTCACAACTAGCCATGCATTGAAGGATGATATTCAAAACTGCATTCAGCCACATTTATACAAAATGGTCATAGAAAATTTCAACAAAAGTGCTAGCAAAACTGTAGAGGCCACTTGCTCGATGTATTGTTCCATACATAACCGTATCCTCTGTACTTTATCATTAAAAAAAAAAAAACTATGAAGAAAAACAACTATTCTTTCTGTCTAATTCAAATCTTGCGTGAATTTTGGAATACCCTTTATTTTGTTTTTCTTTTTTTCTACCATTCCCCAAAAATGAGACCACTACCTTAAGAAATACTAAATACACATCAAAATATTTCGCCAATTAAAATTTTTAAAACGTTTCCTTCTTTAATTAAAAATCTTAAACGCCAATGCTTTTAACAACATGTTTGCTGTTAATATTGTTCTGAATAAGGAAACAACGTCCAGTTCAGTTGCAACTGATAAGGCGCTCGACAAAAATATACAATACAGAATAGTATACAGGGTAACCTCACTAAGGCCAACTTTATTAATATGGATTTGGATTTTCTTTTTTTCAATTTGATAGATTTAACAAATAGTTCCTACGGTTTGTTTTATTTTTAATTTACATATAATATATTCCAAATAAAGAGAAATAAATAGGTAAATACTTATGTTAAAGGTTTTCTAAAAAATCATAGTAACTATAACTGAAGCATTTGTAATCGGATTGAAGTATCCAGAATAAGAACGTGTAAAGTATTTTTGATTTTATGCCCTCCACGCCACTGTGCAAATTATATATATCAGTTTGTCATTCCGTTTGTCATTCCGTTTGTCATTCCTTATAACAACTCGAGACGATGTCTATCTGTCTGTTGAAATCACGATCATTCACAAAATAAACCATTTTACGTGGGTAAAATTTGGATAATATTGTTTGTCATCACTTCGAGCAGGTCGGTATTGAATTTGGAGCCACTAGGCTGAATAGCTGAGGAATGCCGTGTGAAAATAGGATACTAAGATAGAATTTAATATAAAAGTCTAAAAATAGTGAAAAATATTTTAACGTAAATAATATGTGCATTTAGACATGTATCAACGATACATACACATTTTTGTTTGCTTGTTGTTTTTGTATTTTTTTACATGTGAACGAATTTTTATCGATGATAATGAGAGAATATCCAAAATAGAAATACTCTAACTCTCTTTAAACAAACAAAAATGTAATTGTATGTATTTATATTTATGCTGATTGCATTTAGTAATAGCTTTCTAAATGTCTGTTAATTATTATATTAATTTTGAACATAATTGTAATTAAACGTGAAATCTAGCCTTTTTGTCTCTAAGTGTTGACTACTTTTGTTATAATATTATGTTTAGAACAAACACATGTGGAAGGTATCAAAGATTCGGCACAGCCGAATTTAACACTCTTACTTGTGTTTTAGTTACGAATATTGAACAACTTGAGTTGCCACTCATACAGAAATTATTACTAATGTGTCAGTTTTAATCCTATTTTGACCAAACATCCCTCATTTGAAAGGTATTTCTGTCCTCCACATTTACAGATTATTAAATTTTTATTTTATTTTTTTTTTTTTTTGAGTAAAATGCATTTGAAGTTGCTACTAACACATACATAAAACAAGTAAGAAATTAGAGTCGGTCTAGACCGACTATACGATACCCTATACCATGGTTTAGAGACCCTATCTCTTCGGTCCAACTAATTCGATATAGAAAATAAGCATTAACCAAATTTTAGTGGCATTGTTATTAATTTTTTGGCTGCAGATATAAAAAAGTTCATATCCGATGTTATTTTTATATGGGGACTAGGTCGAAATATGGCCGATCCTCACCATATTTGGTAAAGTCACTTATATATAGAAAAATATATACGAACCGAATTTGAGAAAAATCTGTGCAATATTTTTGTTTTTTGATAGATTTAAGTGAAGATCGGGAAGCAGCTCTATATGGGGCCTCTGACTAAGAATTGTCCTATAGGGATTATTTTCGAACTACTGATTAATGGATATAATAAACACATACAAACCCAATTTGACTGAGATCTATATGATAATTTGGATCTTATGGCAGTTTATGTCGATTTCATAGGGGTCATTTGTATGGGTACTAGGTCTGAACATGGACCGAATTTCACCAATTTCAATAGCGTTCATCCTATGGCCGATAAAAGCTTATATACCAAATTTCATAAAAATATATTCATAATGGGGACCTGTAGTTTGATTACAAGGTTTACATGGACACAAAGGCGGACGGACGGACGGACATCGCTAAGAAAGTGATTCTGAGTTGATCGCTATAATAAAAGGTGGGTCTAGGTCAAATATTTTTGGTAGTTACAAACAGCAGCATAAAGTTATTATACCCAAACCACATGGTGGTATAGGGTATACACAATTATACACAATTATACAATGCTATGCTATGTGTTTATTAAATTTGTTAGTGTGTTTGTCAAAAAAATGAGCTTGTTTGCTTCATTCACAATAATCATTGTGTTGAATTGAAAAATAGGCATGGACATAAACTAAGAAATAATAATATTTAAGAAGTGTTGAATTGTGAATTGGCTAAAATTGATTAGCATACCCTTAGGGTCTTTATTAAATGAACAAATTAAATTTCCTAGATTTTGCCCTCGAATTTAATGGCTGAAATTTGCTAGTATAATATAATGGTGGTTAATATAATAATTCTTTAATATTTTCCTTCTTCTGTTTATATTATTTGATGAGTTGATGATTTCGGTTGGCAATCTATTGCAAATTTTTGGCAATATGACTGAAAGAGTATTCCTCCCAGTTTTTTTTTTTTTGCTATTCATGCAATCTATGCTGTGATATTTTACCTTTATGTCTGAGTATAAGTATTTTGGAGTCTTGATACGCATTAACTCTTTTTTCAAAAGATTTATTATCAGTTCATTGTCATGACACCATTTTATAGCTTTGTCTAACTGATTCTGCGTTATTATAATTGCATTATCTAAGATTTGGTGTGTGACAACAATCGCAGTATCATCTGCATAGGCAAACGTTTCGCTAACCGTGAGTACTTTGATTAAATCATTTGCATATATAACATATAGTAATTATACTAACTTAGATCTTTGAGGAACTCCACTACTTGTTGTATATGTTTCGCTTACTTCATTAGAAACTTTTAGCCTATACCTTCTAAACGTTAAATAAATTTTAAACTATACATTGCATATTCCTCGTACTCCAACTCGCTAGAAAATATTCTGTGCAAAAAATTAAACAAATAAAAAAGAAAAACATTTATAATGGCACACGATAGTGCCATTAACTCTGTTAATTCTATTCGCCAAAATGTGGATAACCTAAACGATGACCTTAACAGAATAAATTGTTGGACAATTTCTAATGGACTTTGCTTAAATCCAAATAAATCTAAATGCATAGTGATACACAAAAGGACTATAAACCCACTTATTGACATGGAAATATCAATAAATAATCAAAGAATTGAGATAGTTTCAGCAGCTAGAAATCTTGGATTGGTCTTCAACAACAACTTAAATTGGTCAAGCCACATCAATATGCTTATTGCACAATCATACGTTAACTAAGGACCCTATGGGCAATGCAATTCTTTACACCATTAAGAGTAAGAACACTATTGGCAAAGGCTTACCTTATTCCAACACTAACTTATGGATGCGAACTGTTTGCGAATTGCGATTCAATCAGCAAAAAAAAACTTGAAATGCTTTACAACAATATTGTTAGGTATGTGTATGGTTTAAGGAAATTTGAACACATATCATCCTTCTCGAAAAGCCTGTACGGACTATCACTTGAAAACGTACTAAAGATTAGAGTACTAATTTTTCTTCATAAGATAATATATAATGGAAAGCCACAATACTTATGCAATCATATACGATTTGCCAAATCAAACAGAGGTAAAAAATTAATTATTCCTAAACATCGCTGCCTAGTATCAGAATGGCACTTTTTCATAAATGCTGTATGTCTTTGGAATAGCCTTCCACCTAATATTCAACTTAATAGCAAAGCAATACATTTCAAAAAATCCTTATTTAAATACTTTGCCTAAACCTAAATTTTTAAAGGTATTTCTTTATTGTATGCTTATTTTTTTTAATTTTTTCTCTCTCCTTTTTTGTAATGTTTAATAATTTTCAATTTAAAAAAATTTTTTTTTAATATTCTATGTCATATTTTATTAATGTCATAATTTTAAAAATTCTTATGTTAAAATATTATTTATATTAATTTTTATATGTAATAGTTACAATTTTATTTAATTTAGTTTGGCTAAACATGTTTGTACACTACTAAAATCCTGTACTGTAATTATAAGACTTAATCTTGTTGTGCAGGAAATCATTAAATTTAATAATAATAATAATAATAATAATAATAGTTAAAACGAGTGTGTGATGCAGCACAGTGGACCATTTCACAAGAAGGCGGTCAAAAATCCATAACTTTTGATTGCATTGGAATTTTGATATGCGGTTTAGCCTTTATTTTTTGCTATAAAACGTTTAAAATACTTTTTTATTTTTATTTGAATTTTAGTACAAAAGTGAAGTGTTGAATGGTTTTTTTTTTATATAATGTCTTATTTTTATACCCTTCACTCCAGTGTGCAGAGGGTATATATAAGTTTGTCATTCCGTTTGTAATAATTACAAAAAAAATTTTGGACCCCATAAAATAAATATATATATTTGTGATCCTTATAACAACCGGAGTTGATATAGCGATGTCCGTCTGTGGAAATCTCGATAACGGCATCAATCGGGCAGCTAGGGTGCTGGTTGGCATAAAAAATGATTCAATAACATCCTGAAAAGTTTCCTATTTAAAACCGTCTAAATCGGTCGATTAGGGCCCGAGATTTGAATGAAGAAGTAAAAAAAGTCTTGAAAAAATATAATTTTCTATGTTGTTCTTGACACGATCACGCCTTCAATGGTGCAGATACAGTGATCACTTTTAATGAGAATGATTTACCAACTTCATGGGAAGATTTCTGTTTCAAAAATCACTGAAATCGGTGGAACAGGTCCAGGGAAATCTCTGAAAAAGTAAAAAAAAAATGAAAAATATGATGGGTGTTCGTTGGCATAAAAAATGATTCAATAACATCCTGAAAAGTTTGCTATTTAAAATCGTCTAAATCGGTCGATTAGGGCCCGAGATTTGAATGCAGAACTAAAAAAAGTCTTGAAAAAATATAATTTTCTATGTTGTTCTTGACACGATCACGCCTTCAATGGTGCAGCTACAGTGATCACTTTTAATGAGAATGATTCACCAAATTCATGGGAAGATTTCTGTTTCAAAAATCACTGAAATCGGTAGAACAGGTCCAGGGAAATCTCTGAAAAAGTAAAAAAAAAATTAAAAATATGATGTTGTTTTATTCTAAATGTTGTGTTGTTGTCATAGCTGGACTTGTTGTTTTTGTGGTCATTGGGGTAATAGTATAATAAAAACTAACCCTTTGTAAATTTTTTTTATTAACTCTGGTAGAAAATTTTAAAAGTTTCCATTGTTTTGGCATCACTAAAAAAATTTGTTAGATCATTTCTGTCATTACCACAAGCCTGCCTACAAAATTTCAGATCGAATGGATCACGGGAAAGGGGTTAAAATCCACAATTTTTTCGACAAGCAGACACTACGAGTTAATATAAAGGGAGTAAAAATTCACCAACATCTAAAGCAAATAATGCTAAAATACCTAGTTGTTAATAAAAAAAAACAATGTAAATTTAACAAAAAAAAATTTTATGTACAAGTTTATTTAAAGAGAAAAACACAAAAATAACGTTTGATGTTGTATTTTTTGTGTGTAATATTTAAATAAACATATTAAATAATACAAATAATACATATATATTCTATATATGTATATCCATAATAACTGCATGTTAGAAATAAATCGGTATATTATTTTATTTACATAAAATTCTGCAATATTTTGTTGTGGGGAAAATACATTTCTTTTGCATTAACCGAGTGTCACTTCATTTTGCTCAGCGTGACTATGCCACAGTAGATGGCGCCACAATTTTTGTTTGTTCTAATTAGCTTTGCAATAGTTATTTCTATTTTAACATGAATGTTAATATTTTCAACTAGATATCATACAGAACAATGTTAAGAGTATACACCGGCTGGTCCTTTATTTCATACGTTTTTTCATTATTCTTTTACAAATATGAACATAAGTTTGGCATATTAACTTTTTGTTGTCTTTATAAAATAGAGTTACCGAGTTTATCAATGAGTTTTTTGCTGAGTTTTTTGCAGAATTATTATTCTGCTTTACCTACAAAATATCTGATTGCGATTACTAATTTTTAAAAATTGTTTATAGTTACTAAAGCATTATTATTCACATAAATACAAAATTGCACTTTTTAAATTTTCCATTCAAATTTAAGAAAATATCAATTCTAAAAACTGTAATTAAAAATTTCCAATTATAAATTACAATTAATTGAATTTCAGAAAATCATATCAAAACGTCGGAAATTATAATTTTAAATTTAGAAGACATCAATTGCATCTTTAATATATAATTTTTATTCGTTAAACACAAATTGAAATTCCAAAAAAAAAAACACCAAATACCTATGTTTACATTTAAAAAATTTTCACATTTAAAAAAAATATTGACATTCAGGAGAAATTAATAGTGTTCAGTATCGCGATTCAAAAACATCTTTTAACGATAGTCGGATCGTTAAAAAAAGAAAATAGAAAAATTATCAGTAAAATTTTTAAACGATATTCGCTATTGGTTAATTTAGCTGTTGTTGTTGTCTAAACGACAACCAATTTTTGTGTTGTTTATTCAATCGATAAAAACTTTTAGGTTGAAATGTCGTCATACATAAATAAAAATCATAAAATATATATATATATATATATATGTTCCTCTAACTCCCACTGGAGCATAGGGCGCCAAGTAATTTGTTTTTTTTTCTATTCTTCTTTGTGTTTTTCGCTTATTTTGACAGAGATGCCACTCGTTTACAATTTAAATAAATAGAAATATAGAGATGTCGACTGTCGTTAAGATGTATGTACTTAGTGAATCACTTAATCCTTAGTGCAAACAACAATAGCTGTCGATATATTTTGCGATTGTCGGATCGTTGAAATTTACAGAATCGGACTACAGAAAACATTGATTTAAATTCAATGAATTTTAGAAAACCTCAAATGATATTTAAGAATTGCCAACACAATAATTGTTACATAAATAAACGCAATTTGATGAGAATGTTATTTTTTATATATAAATTTTCACAATTTTTTTTGGATGAATATTTGAAGTTTTCCAGAAAATAAAGATAACAAATTAAATTATTTAAAATATTTGGGACATTTGGTTTTTTGCGTTTGGCATCCCATATTTGATTATTTATTATTATTATAAATTTATTCTCTATGTTTTCCAAATATGGCAATATTTTAATAAAAAAAAATGAGAGAGCTTTTTTTTGGTTATTATTTTGCAACTTTAACCGACCTACAATGAAGAAATATTTGGCCAGTTAAAAGAAACTATACAGCCATCTCCAATTAGCACGATTTAATGCATATAGCCACCCTACACAACCATTACCTTTGCAATGGAGGTTAAGGCGAGCTATTTAATTAGCAAAAACTAAATTAAACGAGAAGTTATGTCATATAACCGGAAACGCATGCATAACAGCAACCACGATGACCAAAAATCAAACACCGAAATAATAGAAAAGAAGAAAACCAACCCAAAGAATTTGCTGAAATAATTTGGTATTTAGTTTTAACAAATTGTTTATTTTTTCATTTACATTTATTATCAAGACTCAAACCGAGGTGGAGGGTATCAAAGATTCGGCACAGCCGAATTTAACACTCTTACTTGTTTCAGTTAGTTTTACAAGTAATACTTTTTAAAAATTTCGTAAGTTAAATTTTGTCAGAAAATGCCAAACTTTTGCCACCGTAAACTTTATAGTCCTAATGTTCAAAAGGGCCATAGGTTGGCTTTATTAAATTAATTAAAGTAATGCTGCCATTTCCTTTTTTTTTTTAATCAGGATCAAGCGTATTTAGCAATCGTTCTGCAGTATGTTCAAGGAGATCTTGCAGTTTAATTTCTGCTGAGCTTGAAGTGACACTAAGAACACATTGTGAAGGTAAGCATTCTTTTTTGGCCGAAACTAAATCTCGATACTCTGGAAAAATCCCACAATTCTTTTCATTGGTTCGCTGCCGCAATTTTTTATATTGATTTTTGGTCAACTTCAAATCAAAAAATAGTTGCGCTTCTTCCAGAGTAAATTTCTTCTTCGCTTCTACAATTTTTTCAATTATTTCAATTTTATTTTTCTTATTTTGTGTTGGTTGAATTTGGTGCAATAATGAATCCTTAATAATTCTTTGAGAATCTTCACTACATCCCTCAATTGGTTTTGCTGGTCGACCCATTTTTCCACTTTTGTTGGTAGTTGTCGATGAACTCTCAAAAATAAGTTCCTTAAATAACCAGTTTTGGTGACGTTTGTACATATTTGCCTTGCTATGAGAGCATTCAATGTACCGTTTTTTCAAATTTGATGCAAAAGTTTTAATTTTTTCTTTGTGTATTTCAATTTCTTGCAGGTTACAATTCTTAAAGAAATGGTTGCTCAGTATGTGCAAATTATATCGTGTACATCTTTTTGTTGAAAATAAATATCAGCGAGATCTTTATAACAGTACTTAGCCATTGTTCCAACTGTATTGAATAATTATTGTGGAAACATTATTATAAATACTCTTTCTTGCAATTATGTAAAATACAATTTTTTATCTTTTCCTATCACTTTTTGAAGCATAAATACCCAGAACCAAACCCCTTTTAAAAGGTGAAGTATACCTGCTCATATCTTAAAAAGGTGTGTCGCAATAGTTTGTTCACCATTTACCTGTTATTTAATTTTTTTCCCCATTTTGACAGGTATTTAAACTGTATAACTCAAGTTCCGACTATAATGTTTAAAAAAAAACCTATGTAAATGTACCTGTCAAAATGAAAAAGATTTTACCCATTAATATAATTTAAAAATTAAGCGCGTTATGTCTCAGCCGTTTTTTATAAGTATATAACAACTCGTGTCAACTCTACCATTTCCTTTTTCTGTCAGTATAAAAAACAAATAAGCTCAAAATATGGTACACAGTGTGCCGGTAGAATCAGAGTTAACAAGAGAAAAACAAATTTTGAAAAAAAAATTTTTTAATTTGGAAGCATTGCCGGAGTTGTGGGCCTCGTAGGCTAAAGGTTATTTCGAAAAATAAAAAGAACGGCTGCACACCAAAATTTATTACAAGTTTTTAAGAAAATCAAGCCCACTGAGCGAATTGTTGACTCAAAACGTTCCGGCGCCGCAGCGCGCTGGTACAGATGATTTATATACACCTAGATCATGGACATTTCAAGGTCCGCAATTTCTACAAAAAATCGAAAAGCCTTTTTTATATGGAAAGTACATTTTCCTCTAAAACAATAAATATTAACTCTTTTTTAAATCATTCATATACATATTTCTTTTTCTTTATTACAATATTTACTTAAGTTATTTGAAGTAGAGCTGGGTACGGTGAACAGAAATTCTATTCAAATAACCCAGTATTCAACATCAACGCTAACATCACCGGAACCAAATGATGAACATCCAATAAGATATTTCAATAAAACCACTATTTTAAAGTTTTATTGGTCAATAAAAACATGTTCTTCTGTTAAAAATTTTAATAAAAATTAAAAATTATTTTTAAAAAAATTAACGTTTTTATCTATAATATTAATAGGCAAGGCGATTTATTGGTACCGATGCTACTCTGTCAGTTTTAATACTATTTTGACCACACATGCCTCATTTGAAAGGTATTTCTTTTTGACCACCTGATTTACAGATTCTTAAATTTTAAATTTTTTTTTGGAGTAAACTACATTTAAATCTGCTACTAACACATACATAAAATTATACAATGCTATGTGTGTGTTTATTAAATTTGTTAATGTGTTTGTAATAAAAAAATGAGTTTGTTTTTATATGTTGATTTGTGAATTGGCTATAATCGATTAGCATACCTTTATGGTCTTTATTTAATGAAAAAATAAATTTCCTATAATTTTCACTCGAATTTCGACGGCTGGAATCTGCTAGTTACTTTAAACAGCACAAAATAATGAAAATATGTCGCGATAAATATTGAACATGTAGCATATGCGCGCGATCTATCAATCCCTTAAAATGGATCGCGATTCAAATATCACAATATATATTGAACGTGTAGCAGGTCCCACGCTACAGCAGGGCCCTCCTGATATAGGGTACGAAGAGCATTTCATTTTTAGTAATTATAACTATTAAAACATATTTGCTCATCTAAGGTCCTCTTTTATGGAAAACATTTAGCTTCTATTAAGTAGGAGATTTCCCGAGAATTTAGAACTTTTAATTTTAATTATAATAGATACTGAGAAAGTTCGCAGTAAAATAGTTGATTTAAAGATTTATATATTGACTAGTAATGTTGTGTAAATGTTTCTTTATTATTTTATCATTAATAAATAATATGAACAAAAACTGCTGCTTTTTCTTCTAATATGTATGAAATATAAATGTATTTGTTGGAGGTGGATTTCTCTAATTGAATTTTCAACAACTTCCTGACTAGCTAGAGTACTGAAACTTTCAGCATTTACGTTAAGTGAATGAACATTATTTTATAATTTTCTACATAATTTAATTTTCTTACTTAACTCGTTTTTAAGCTTTTATATGAATTGTTATTATTGTTCAATTACAAATTTTTATTCGATATTCGTTCAATTAATCAAAAAAAATTTTAAAATGATTCGCCTGTTCGAACGATCCCAGAAGTTTGATCTCTTCTTATTTGTTAAAAAAAAAATACAAACTCACTAACAACTGATAACAACTCTTGACTCTCACAAATTTACTGTTAGTGTTATCTTTTGACTGTTGTCGTATTTAAATATTAAAAAATAAATATTTGATTAAAACGTTATAATAAATTCAAGTTATTTATATGAAACATAAATGAGTACATCAGATAATAAGTATTTCAGTTCTATTTGCACCTTTGGATTGTCGATCAAGTTTTAAGAATTACTAATGAGTTCTGAAAGTACTAGTTTGTACTGGTTGCTGGACGGTATACCCTGTACAAAATGTTTGAACTGCGCGAAAACCAGCAGCTAATAAGTCTAATGCATGAATACTCAGAAAATTTTAATAATAACTACATATAAATGCAAATCCCTAAGTTTAATTGTTTTTAGTTCATTGTTCTTTAAAGTGAGTTTAGATGTTTATTTCAATAGACATTAATTTATTATGTTACTTCCATGAAAAATCTAATTGGATTGGAAACTTAATTTCTTTGCTTAATTCAAGTGCATCACTATTTTTTAGTTTCTATCCAAACACAATTTACCCATAAGTTTAGGCCAATGAAATTTTTGATTTGATTTGTTGTAGTAAAGGAACAACAAAATTTCTAAAATTTATTAAAAACACAACAACTCTGTACACAACAAATCTGAGCAAGGGTAAAAAAAAACTTCAGTACAAACCACTGCTGATTATAAACCACTGCTTGTGTGCTCTTATGTGTTTGCTCAAAAGATGTCAGTTCGAAAATTGGGGTACGATATTTTTTCGCACATTAAAAATAGGAAAATTTAAAATGAGCATATTTCTTGCTCATACTCGTAACTTTAATTATTTTATATCATAATCTCAATGTAAAATAATTTAACATACGACCAGTTTTATAAATTTGTAAATTATAAAATAATATCATCTGATTTAACTATTACAATGATACTAAATTAAAATAAAATTCTGATAATATTTCAATAATTAAAATATTTGTATTTTTTTTTTTTTTTTGATAATATCCGTATTAGATTCTTGAATAAACTTCAATTCACAATTTTTCGTATATACCTGGTTCTAATGGTGTTTCAAATTGTTGGTAACTATTAAAATTAAATCCGAGATCTCAAATTGCAGAGGATATGCTAAATTGTTTGAAAAACTCATAAGTGATACATTGTGAAACCAAGCATCTTCATTCCTTGCCCGTGAACAAAACAGTTTCCTTAAATTCCGATCAGCAGTTTCTAATCTACTTAAGGTTACAATGATTGTTAATGACGTTTTTGTAAACATACCGATGTTATACATTCTGACTTTAGTAAATCGTTTGATAAGGTAAAACACTAACTTCTATTGTTTAACCTTGACCGTATGGGTCTCAATATGTTTCATTTCATAACGTTCAATCGAAATCTATTAACGTTTTATCTGGTGTAGGACCTATCTTTTTTATACTATTTATTAATAATCTTCAACCCGTGCGGTAGACGCCAGTCTCCCATCGGGCGCGTCTCCAGGTGGCGGATAGGGAGTTAGGATGTACTCTAATGGCTCTGATACAAATGCTCACCGGCGTTTGTAGAAGATTACTGTTACAGAACAACTTAGCTTAAAGATCATCGTAATCAGGTAAAAACTCCCTTTGCAACTAAAGATATTTCTACAAGAGGACGTTGATTTTCGGGGGTAATGCACTCCCCGCAGACCAAAAACTGGATAGGGGTGGTTCCCGAAAATAAACAAAACCCATGGTTTATGTCTACTAAACAAGATAATGTTACGGTGCAGGGCCCAACTAACCCAGTACCGGCGGCTAAGTGTGGTGAGAAAGCAGGCCCACAGTCGTCGAGATCAGTTGACTGCAAGTCTACTATGGAGGTTGGTAACTTGGCCTCTATAGATGGGTATGTTACAAGAAAAGCCCAAAACAAGAGGGAGCCTTGTGCGACCTCAACCTCACATGACAGGTTCGGATTCCGACGAATCGAATTTCTCAAATGAAGGCAATAATACAATCATTGCCACACACTCTGAAAAGGCAAATTCTGAAGTAAACAAAATGGTAGAGGAAGTAATCGCCAGCACAGCTAAACTCTCTACCAATAAGAACAAGTAAGAAAATTATAGTCGGTCTAGACCGACTATACGATACCCTATACCATGCGTTTAGAAACCCTATCTCTTAGGCCCAACTAACTGGACAGTGAAAATAAGCAAAAACGAAATTTGAGTGGGATTTTTATTAATTTTTTTGGCTGCAGATATGAAAAAGTTCATATCGGATTCTATATCTATAAAGGGACTAGGTCCAAAAATGGACCGATCCTGATCACGTTTGGTAAAGTCTCTTGTATTTTGCAAAAATATGTACAAACAAAATTTGAGAAGAATCAGTGCAATATTTTTGTTTTTTAATAGATTTAAGTGAAGATCGGGAAGCAGCTCTATATGTGGTCAAAGGGATCATTTTTGGACTACTCATTAGTGGATGTAATGAACGCATACAAACCCAATTTGAGTAAGATCTATATGACAATTTGGATCTTATGGCAATTTATGTCGATTTCATATGGGTAATTTGTATGGGGGCTAGGTCTGAACATGGACCGATTCTCACCAATTTCAATGGCGTTCATCCCATGGCCGATAAAAGTTTATATACCAAATTTCGTCAAAACCTATTCATATTTGCGACCTGCAGTTTGATTACAAGCTTTACATGGACACACAGACGGACGGACGGACGGACGGACATTGTTAAATCAACTCAGAAAGTGATTCTGATTCGATCGGTATAATTAAAGATGGGTCTAGGGCAAATATTTTTGGTTGTTACAAACAGCAGCACAAAGTCATTATACCCAAACCACATAGTGGTAGAGAAACTCCATGCCAACTAGTACACAGTTGACCAATAACCCCATCCAGAAGAATAGAGGTACCATAACTGGAACTCAATCCAAAGGAGAGGTTATTGGGCCAACATCAACTAGAAAAAGTGATGCAAAATGTAACCCTTCATTGCAAGTCCAAAACTCTTCCAAAGGTGAAAGACAAGCAATGAAGAAAAATCAGATTGCACCATCAGGCAAGGAACAATCAACTTCAAATGCTAGTATGGCGAAACACGAGCAATGGACGAACTTTGTTATGCCATTGTCGATTCTAGTAGCCCCATAGGCAAAATTCCTGTAGCCCAGAGTCAAGCTCTCGAAGAGGCGTTTAATAAAAGGATCCTGGAATACACCCTAGAGGCCGAGAAAGATGACCATAAAATCCAAATTAACAGCTGCAGATTCTCCATGGATGTACTAATGCTACAACTTGCATCCAACGCATGTGTACAAACTCTGTAATGGTATTTTTACTGACGTTTCTGATATTGATATATTTTCCGGAATATATTTTTTCTTTGCTTTTTGTAGACTATAATATGATGGAAAACAGTTCTTGTGCACATCATTTACAACCGTTCGCATATTTTCATATTGTCTATATGATAGATCATTATCTATTAATAATGCTAAAGCCTTTTCTACGGAAATAGAAGTTTCTGGAGTTGGGCTAGATACTCTTCGTAATTGCTCAGGGCATGTAGACCTCACAAGATCATCTACCTTTCTTCTTTTGGTTCGTTCAGAACTTTCATTAAAGCCTACTCTTGGTCTTCCTTTACGAATTGTACTTGGTCCCTTAATAAATAAAAAAAAAATGTTATTTATTATATTACATATAAAAAATAAATATTCACATAATGATATTACAATGTATATATCTTCTTCTTCTTCCACTTCTTCTTCTTCTTCTACTTCTTCCACTTCTTCATCAACTTCTTCCACATCAAAAAATTAATTTAGACAGAAAAAGTTTTTGTTTTCAAACACAGATTTCTTTCTGTAGCATTTTTCCCAACTTTTTTTTATTCTAGCTAGAATTGATTTAAGTCTTACAATACTTTTTTGTTGCAATTGTGTCTTAAATTTATATTCTAAATGATTTTTAATTTCCGTAAGGGCTAGGGAGTGTGTTGTATGTTTGTGCCAAATATAGAAAATTTGCCTAATTTGCACTTGCCTTGACACTGAAAAAGTGAAAAAAAATTGACTATTCTGCCAAGCTCTGCAAAAGAGACCCATTTTTTTTTAATGTACATACTTGTATCAATATTATATTAAAGTATCAAAAATAAACTCGAATAAACTTTTTTTTAGACCTTCTATAAACTTGTAAGTTGTAAACAATTAAAAAAATTTCTTTCTGTTTACATTCAGAATAACGGTACAAAACACATGATGAATTAAATGTAAAAAAAAATATGTTACCATATTTTAGTAATGTCATACTTTAATATTTATAAACAATTTAACTGCATTATCGACAATTTACGTTAAATTAACCCATTTGTATATACGCTATTTTTCACGTTTCTTGTGTGCATATTGCATACTTACCAAAAACTTTCAACTTTGATTGGCTATAACTTTGTCAAAAATATTTTTTTTTCAAAAATTCTTTTTGATTATTGTAATTTGAAATCTAGTTTATCAAACTGTTTCAACAGATTTTTAAAATTCCAAAAGTCGTTTTTTTTTATTTTTGGCCGCTGACACCACACAGTGCAGCCCTTCGTTCTGAATAACATCTGTGATAATTTCTTCATCGGTAAGGAGTCCAACGCGGGGTAAATCGTTATTAAAGCTTACAAAATTTTCATATTCATGTGAAGATTCATAACTCTTCCATTCTTGTACTATTTCAATAAATTCCTTTTGTGACTCGCTTTGATTTTCAGAGCCGTTATCAAACTAGCATAAAGAACTTATCTATTTGAATACAAATTTGTTGTACCAGCCACCAAGCCCGATTTATTAAATGCAAGGCTGTCAAAAGTGTAATATGTTTTTTAAATTCCTCAATAGTTTTTCCTAATTCGTCTGCTGTCAATTTCCTTCTAATTATATTTTGACGATATTCCTTAATTGATCTAATCATTCCTTGGTCAAAAGGCTGAGCTATCGGAGTGGTATCAGGAGGTAAATATTCTATTTGAACATGCGACAAATCGGCTTGCTATGAGGTGCAGCGTTGTCAATAAATAGGTTAACGTTGTGATTTTTTCGAGAAATTTCTTCATTGAACGAAAAAATAATTTTCTCCCAGATTTCTTGGTTTTTTGTCGGCTATTCGATAACAAACACATTCTCGTAATCCCAGTTCATTTGAACAAATGCATGACCCATTTACAAGTGTAACGCAGTTAAGCGGGATGCATTTAAAAGAAAAATATGTACACAAAGTGAATGGATCAAGGAAAATGTTTCACTTAAGAATTACTTAAGCGTGAAACCCTTTTAAGCAGGAAACATTTATCCGTGAAGTACTGTGCATATATTTATTTTTTTAATTATAAAAAAAAGTGTGTTGCACGAAGCAAAATTTTTGAAAAAATTTTGTATATTTTCGAGTATCTTATTATAATGCATTTTTATTATTTAAAGGCGGTCTTAAAATTGATTTTAATTGATTATTAATATTATTATTATTTCTTTTTCTTATATACAAATATTTTTCAAAATGACTAAATTGAATTTCATATTACTTCTTTATATATTAATCATTTTTCTTATATATAAATATTTTCTAAATGAAAACATCCAATGTTATACTCTATGCTCGTGCATTGAACGAAAAAATAATTTTCTCCCAGATTTCTTGGTTTTTTGTCGGCTATTCGATAACAAACACATTCTCGTAATCCCAGTTCATTTGAACAAATGCATGACCCATTTACAAGTGTAACGCAGTTAAGCGGGATGCATTTAAAAGAAAAATATGTACACAAAGTGAATGGATCAAGGAAAATGTTTCACTTAAGAATTACTTAAGCGTGAAACCCTTTTAAGCAGGAAACATTTATCCGTGAAGTACTGTGCATATATTTATTTTTTTAATTATAAAAAAAAGTGTGTTGCACGAAGCAAAATTTTTGAAAAAATTTTGTATATTTTCGAGTATCTTATTATAATGCATTTTTATTATTTAAAGGCGGTCTTAAAATTGATTTTAATTGATTATTAATATTATTATTATTTCTTTTTCTTATATACAAATATTTTTCAAAATGACTAAATTGAATTTCATATTACTTCTTTATATATTAATCATTTTTCTTATATATAAATATTTTCTAAATGAAAACATCCAATGTTATACTCTATGCTCGTGCATATGAAGACATTTGTTTCATTTTTACTTTTTTACCTAATTTTTCTTTACCCACAAACTTTGGTATCCCTTCACACAAAAAATTGGTTTCACATATAAAATATGATTTCTGCTGTTTTGCTTATGGTTTCACTGAACAAAATTTACATATACAATATAAAACAAGTAAGAAATTATAGTCGGTCTAGACCGACTATACGATACCCTATACCATGGTTTTGAGACCCTACCTCTTCCATCCAACTAATTCGATATAGAAAATAAGCATAAACCAGATTAGAGTGGCATTATTATTAATTTTTGGGGCTGCAGATATGAAAAAGTTCATATCGGGTGCTATATTTATATGGAGCCTAGGTCGAAAAATGGACCGATCCTGACCATATTCGGTAAAGTCATTTATGTTTTGAAAAAATATATACAGACCAAATTTGAGAAAAATCTGTGCAATATTTTAAGCATAGTGTGGTGGCAAGTGATCAACTAAGAAAAATACTGACAAAAAGCTGATTCTGAGTGTGCCAACGAGATGGAATTCTACGTTCAATATACTGCAAAGGTTTTTAGAGTTGCGGCCATTTGTCAACATTATTTTAAATGAATATTTATCAGCGTCGTTAATGGCAACTGCAAGCCAAATAGATGATATTGCAGAAATTGTAAACCTTTTACAGCCATTGGATACGGCTACAACAGAAATATGTTTAGAGCATTACTTGACACGTAGTCTAGCAATTCCCATTGCTCATATTCTGAAAGAAAAAGTGGAAAAAATTACCCCAAAGAAGGATATATGCCTAAAGTTTCAAAAGCAACTATTAGTTGAATTGGAAAAAAGATTTGTTGGGATTGAACATTCTTCACTGTTGAGTATGGCAACAATTTTGGACCCTCGGTTCAAAACAATTTACTTTAAAACTCCCCTTCAACTTTAAAAAACTTTTCAAATGATTGACCGAATTGTGAAACAAAACGAAGCATTAAACATGTCATGTTCAGCAACTTTTTCTGAATCGGATTCTGGAGATAAGAATCGGAGCCAAAATGATAGCTTATTTAGCGATCACAACAAAAGAATGGCGTAGAAATACTACTTCTTCAACAGAACACGAATTAAGAAGCAACCATTCCGAAGTTTCCTTATACATTCGTAAGTGTACATAATTGATCCACATTCAATTCAACTATTTTTTTTTTACAAATTACTGCACCTGCTGAAAAAAAGCCTCTAGTGTTTTGACTGAAATGGCCTCAACCTATCCATTACTGTCTTAAGTTGCACTTAAATATTTATCAACGACAGCAACGTCGGTGCCTTCCGAGCGGTTCTTTTCAAAGGCCGGTCAAATAATTTGCGGTGCAAGAAATAAATTTAATGGGAAATTTGCATCAAAATTAATATTTTTGTGCTCTTTGCCAATGAAACTTTGGTATAATAATTAAAAAATTGAGTGTTTAATATAATCGTTTATATTAAAGAAATAAAATTAACAAAAATTTTATGTTTTAAATTTTTTTTTTCGATGGTGAACATCGATAGTTTTGGGTCGATGTTTTCATAGCATCGATGGGGTTTTTCGATGTCTTTTTCGATGTTGAACATTGATGGTTTTGCTTCGATGCTCATCCTTAGTTTAAACAGATCTTAAATGTACATCGTTGGAAAGCACCTATCATAATATATATGTATATATGAGACATAGTTTATCTGAATCATTAAATTGGAAGAAAACATAATTATTCAGAAAAATCAGTCTCTCCTGAACTGTTGTAGTCGGCAGACAAAGTGCACGCATAAAAACAAAGTTTAAAGTTTTTACGGTTAAATTTCTATTATAAAATTAACAAAAACAATTTACACATATTACAGAAATTATTTTTGTTTTATCTTCTGTTACACCATTCGGAGAGGCCAAGTGCATCAGTGAGTGTTTACATAAACGCTCTCTCTCAATCGAGCAATGAGTTCGAAAAAGAGAAAAAGAACAGATGATATTACAGCTGGAACATCTAAACATGCCAGCAAAAACAGCAATTATTATTATCCGCTACAAACACTCATCGATGACAACAAAACTGCTGATGATGATATGGATGATTCCACTATAAAAACTACAAAAGTAATTATTCCTCCAATTACAATAATTAAAAGTAATATCGATAAAATTCATGAGATCTGTAAATCTCATAAAATATTAAAATATTCAATCCGTAAGATAAATTATTAATTGGACATAAATTATTCTATGAGATACAATATGATTATGATCAAGCAGCGAAATATATTAAACAAAACAAGTAAGAAAATTATAGTCGGTCTAGACCGACTATACGATACCCTATACCATGCGTTTGGAAACCCTATCTCTTAGGCCCAACTAACTGGACATAGAAAATAAGCAAAACCCAAATTTGAGTGGGATTTTTATTAATTTTTTGGCTGGAGATATGAAAAAGTTCATATCGGATGCTATATCTATATGGGGACTAGGTCCAAGAATGGACCGATCCTGATCATGTTTGGTAAAGTCTCTTGTATTTTGCAAAAATATATACAAACAAAATCTGAGAAGAATCAGTGCAATATTTTTGTTTTTTAATAGATTTAAGTGAAGATCGGGAATCAACTCTATATGGGGCCAAAGGGATCATTTTTGGACTACTCATTAATGGACGTAATGAACGCATACAAAACCCAATTTGAGTAAGATCTATATGACAATTTGGATCTTATGGCAATTTATGTCGATTTCATAGGGTAATTTGTATGGGGGCTAGGTCTGAACATGGACCGATTCTCACCAATTTCAATAGCGTTCATCCCATGGTCGATAAAAGCTTACATACCAAATTTCGTCAAAATATATTCATATTTGCGACCTGAACTTTGATTACAAGGTTTACATGGACATACAGACGGACGGACGGACATTGTTAAATCAACTCAGAAAGTGATTCTGATTCGATCGGTATAATTAAAGATGGGTCTAGGTCAAATATTTTTGGTTGTTACAAACAGCAGCATAAAGTCATTATACCCAAACCACATAGTGGTATAGGGTATAATAATATTGAATATTTTACATATACATCAAAAAACAAGTAAGAAAATTATAGTCGGTCTAGACCGACTATACGATACCCTATACCATGCGTTTAGAAACCCTATCTCTTAGGCCCAACTAACTGGACATAGAAAATAAGCAAAAACCACATTTGAGTGGGATTTTTATTAATTTTTTTGGCTGCAGATATGAAAAAGTTCATATCGGATGCTATATCTATATGGGGACTAGGTCCAAAAATGGACCGATCCTGATTATGTTTGGTAAAGTCTCTTATATTTTGCAAGAATATATACAAACAAAATTTGAGAAGAATCAGTGCAATATTTTTGTTTTTTAATAGATTTAAGTGAAAATCGGGAAGCAGCTCTATATGGGGCCAAAGGCATCATTTTTGGACTACTCATTAATGGATGTAATGAAGGCATATAAACCCAATTTGAGTAAGATCTATATGATAATTTGGATGTTATGGCAATTTATGTCGATTTCATAGGGGTAATTTGTATGGGGGCTAGGTCTGAACATGGACCGATTCCCACCAATTTCAATAGCGTTCATCCCATGGCCGATAAAAGCTTATATACCAAATTTCATCAAAATATATTCATATTTGCGACCTGCAGTTTGATTACAAGGTTTACATGGACACACAGACGGACGGACGGACGGACGGACGGACGGACGGACGGACGGACATTGTTAAATCAACTCAGAAAGTGATTCTGATTCGATTGGTATAATTAAAGATGGGTCTAGGTCAAATATTTTTGGTTGTTACAAACAGCAGCACAAAGTCATTATACCCAAACCACATAGTGGTATAGGGTATAACAACAGGCCATATAAAGTTGTACTTTCTGGTTTACATAAAACTGAGTGGACTTTAATTAAAAAGCTAAAGTCCACTTTAAGTAAATCAGGACAATGTATTGATGTCAAACCAATTTTCAAAAATTTTGAAAACAACAGAGAAATTATTCTTTATGTTATTTACTTTAAAAATGGTACTGTAACTCTTAAAGAGCAAAGAGATAAGTATAATAACATTAATTATATCAGAGTTAAATGGAGTTATCAATCAAAACGTCCAAACAAACTAACTCAATGTTATAACAGCCAGATGTTTGGTCACTGCTAGAGCAACTGTAATGTTATAACATTCTGTGCACATTCCGGCCCACACAAAACAACTGACTGGAACAGATATCATAAAATGTGTAAATTGTCAAAGAAACCACAAATCAACTGATTTATCTTGTCCCAGCAGAAATTCGTACATAGGATTAAGAAGACGTTTTGCTAATGGTTATCGACCAACTAATAACACTCAACAAACAACAAATCAAATACCACCGAATTATGTTCCACAAATCACCGCACGACGTAAACCAATTTCTGTAGAACAACTTAAAGATATTACATTTGATCTAATCAATAATTTAAAAAATTTTAAGACAAAGCTCGAACAATTTGATATTATTACATCATTAGCCTTGAAATTTTTGCCGTAAATATGGATAGGAAAATTAAAATGTTAACTTGAAACGCTAGAGGTTTACGTAAAAAGCTTAAATAATTTTTTGATTACTTATTAAGAGGACACATAGATATAGCGTTGGTGTGTGAAACTTGGTTTACCTCAGATATTTCCGCGAAACATCCAAAGTTTTTTAGCTACCGCCATGATAGAATAGGTTCGAAAGGAGGGGGAGTTGCAATTTTTGTACGAAAAAATATAAAACATATTACTCTTTCTTCAATTGATACTGAACTTATTGAAAATACTGGAATACTGGAGGATTCGCTGGACCGTTCTGCATAAAGAAAAATAAATTTAATTCAGATTTTAAAAAATTTTCCAGAATTAAAAGAAATTTTATTATTGGAGGGGACTTTAATAGTAGACATCGGTGCTGGGGATGCTTAAAATCAAATTGTTTAGGAAATATACTTTACGATTTAATTACAGTTAATGCTTTTGCTTTAAACTATCCACCTGATCCAACTCTGGTACCTAGGAGTATCACAGCAAATGACTCTGTTTTGGACTTTTTTTTTAACAAATATACCAGATGAAATAACTGGAGCTGAAGCTACCAATAGTTTAAATTCTGACCATCTACCAGTATATACATCCATTGACTTATCTACCAGACGATTAAATCTGCTAAAACCAAATTATGAAAACGCAAATTGGATTGGATTGCATTCAAAAACTATATTAAAAACAATATTACCAATAATTTAGAAATTGAAATTAATAGGGCAGAACACATTGATAGATTAATACAGCTGTTTACAAAAATTGTTCTAGAGGCTATAGATATTAGCGTACCAAAAAGGCAAATATCCAACATTTCTGTAAAAAGATTACCGCAACCAATTTTACACTTAATTTACTTAAGAAACAAAGCTAGAAGGAAATTGATTAGGCAGAGAATATTTTTATATAAGGCAAAAATGTCTTTCTTTAATAAACTTATTACTGAAAAAAATTTTCCAATTCAGAAATTCGCAGTGAAACAATCTATTGGCAAGTTTACCAAAAGCTTCTACTAAATTTTGGAATATATCAAAAAATATAAGGAATAAAGCTAAATGTACCTATATTCCAACACTGAAACAAAATGGTGACGTATACATAACCAACAATCAAAAGGCGGAAATT
Organism: Cordilura impudica; assembly: GCA_963682025.1. Lineage (NCBI taxonomy): Eukaryota > Metazoa > Arthropoda > Insecta > Diptera > Scathophagidae > Cordilura > Cordilura impudica. The sequence continues at coordinate 192,381,119 of OY821517.1, read as the reverse complement.
CTGGCTTAAAATTTTGTTTTAAATCACCCTATTTCATTCAGAATACAAAATGGCTTGTCAGCCATTCAATTTATATTGTTGAAAATCATAGTCAACTATCAAGTAACATTTCAATCGATACTATTCTTATTAAAGGAATAATTAAACAAATGAAAGCAATGAAATCGCCAGGGATTGACGGTATTTCAAATCGTTGTCTAAAACAATTGCCTTCCAAAGCGATACAGTTACTTTGTCGTATATACAATTCATGCTTTTATCTTTCTTACTTCCCATTAATTTGGAAGGAATCAAAAATCAAATCATCACAGAATCATATCGTCCTATCAGTTTACTAACCACATTAAGCAAAATACTAGAAAAGATCATAAAAAACAAGTAAGAAAATTACAGTCGGTCTAGATCGACTATACGATACCCCATACCATGCGTTTAGAGACCCTATCTCTCAAGCCCAACTAACTGGATACAGAAAATAAGCATAAATCAAATTTGAGTGGGATTTTTATTAATTTTTTTGACTGCAGATATGAAAAAGTTCATATCGGATGATATATCTATATGGGGACAAGGTCCAAAAATGGACCGATCGTGACCATGTTTGGTAACGTCTCTTGTATTTTGCAAAAATATATACAAACAAAATTTGAGAAGAATCAGTGCAATATTTTTGTTTTTTGATAGATTTAGGTGAAGATCGGGAAGCAGTTCTATATGGGGCCTATGACTAAAAGTTGTCCCATAGGGATCATTTTTGGACTACTGATTAATGGATGTAATAAACACATACAAACCCAATTTGACTAAGATTTATATGATAATTTGGATCTTATGGCAATTTATGTTGCTTTCATAGGGGTCATTTGTATGGGGGCTAGGTCTGACCATGAACCGATTCTTACCAATTTCAATAGCAATCATCCTATGGCCGACAAAAGCTTATATACCAAATTTCATCAAAATATATTCATATTTACGACCTGCACTTTGATTACAAGCTTTACATGGACACACAGACGGACGGACGGACGGACATCGTTAAATCGAATCAGATAGTGATTTTGAGTCGATCGGTATAATTAAAGATGGGTGTAGGTCAAATATTTTTGGTTGTTACAAACAGCAGCACAAAGTCATTATACCCAAACCACATAGTGGTATAGGGTATAAAAAGTAAATTATATTGATGATAATAACATTTCACCAACACAGCAATTCGGTTTTCGATCACAACATAATGCTATACAGCCACTAGTAAGAATAAAGAATATATTTAAAACTTATTGCAATTGTGGCAAATCCACAGCGATGGTTCTACTGGATATAAAAGCTTCTTTCGAGTCTGTATGGCACGATGCACTGATACACAAATTATTAACTATAGGGATGGATATATCAATTATAACAAGTAAGAAAATTATAGTCGGTCTAGACCGACTATATGATACCCTATACCATGGTTTAGAGACCCTATCTTTCGGTCCAACTACTTCGATATAGAAAATAAGCATAAACCAAATTTGAGTGGGATTTTTATTAATTTTTTGGCTGCAGATATGAAAAAGTTCATATCGGATGCTATATCTATAAAGGGACTAGGTCCAAAAATGGACCGATCCTGATCATGTTTGGTAAAGTCTCTTGTATTTTGCAAAAATATGTACAAACAAAATTTGAGAAGAATCAGTGCAATATTTTTGTTTTTTAATTGATTTAAGTGAAGATCGGGAAGCAGCTCTATATGGGGTCAAAGGGATCATTTTTGGACTACTTATTAGTGGATGTAATGAACGCATACAAATCCAATTTGAGTAAGATCTATATGACAATTTGGATCTTATGGCAATTTATGTCGATTTCATATGGGTAATTTGTATGGGGGCTAGGTCTGAACATGGACCGATTCTCACCAATTTCAATAGCGGACGGACGGACATTGTTAAATCAACTCAGAAAGTGATTCTGATTCGATCGGTATAATTAAAGATGGGTCTAGGTCAAATATTTTTGGTTGTTACAAACAGCAGCACAAAGTCATTATACCCAAACCACATAGTGGTATAGGGTATAAAAATAATTAAAAGTTTTTTGTCGCATAGATCCTTTAGGGTCCATATTTTAGATATTTCGTCAAAATCTTATAACATCCCTTCTGGATGTCCACAAGGCTCGTGTTTATCGCCCATGGCAGGATCGCCATGTAGTGTATGTTGTCGAGCATGATGTTGAAGGATGGGTCTTACCCAGGATGTTCAAAGACTGAATTAAAGCTATATGTTGTCTGCTTCTGATATGAATTAAAACTTGTCTTTATTATTGAGCTCTATTTATATCGATTTGTACATTTTGTTTAGCTTATTCTAACATATTGAATATTACATATTACTCATTTACTTATACATTCATTCATTCAGTATCATGAAGAATTATGTTGCTGTAAAGAATGTTCAGTCAAATGTGTGTCTCTCAAATAATGTTTGTTCAGCACAAATCTGCATAGAACAATTTGTATCGTTATTGATACTTTATTTGTTCATACACAATGTATGTATTGTTATCAGTACTTTATGTGTTTGACGCACAATGTATGTAATATGATTAGTGAGGTACTCTACAGTACACCACAAAATATTTTTGGTAGTTACAAAAAGCAGCACATAGTCATTATACCCAAACCACGTAGTGGTATAGGGTATAATTATTAAGATTTATTAATACTCATAACAAAATTACGAAATGTTTTAATTATATTGGAAAAAACGTAAATTTTAGAATTTATTCTTGCCAAAATCGAGGAATAAGTCGTATCTCAAATCAAAAGTTGGGACTCCTTAGATTCCAAATCACATTTGGTGCCCAAGATACTAGAAAATTAACATTGTTCCGCCAAATTGCGTTAAAACATTTATTTTTATACCCTATACCACTATGTGGTTTGGGTATAATGACTTTGTGCTGCTGTTTGTAACAAGCAAAAATATTTGACCTACACCCATCTTTAATTATACCGATCGAATCAGAATCACTATCTGATTCGATTTAACGATGTCCGTCCGTCCGTCTGTGTGTCCATGTAAAGCTTGTAATCAAACTGCAGGTCGCAAATATGAATATATTTTGATGAAATTCGGTATTTGATCTTTGATCAGCCATGGGATGAACGCTATTGAAATTGGTGAGAATCGGTCCATGTTTAGACCTAGCCTCCATACAAATGACCCCTATAAAATCGACATAAATTGCCATAAGATCCTAATTGTCGTATAGATCTTAGTCAAATTGAGTTTGTATGTATATATTACATCCATTAATCAGTAGTCCAAAAATGATCCCTATTGGATAACTCTTAATCATAGGCCCCATATAGAGCTGCTTCGCGATCTTCACTTAAATCTATCAAAAAACAAAAATATTGCACTGATTCTTCTCAAATTTTATTTGTATATATTTTTGCAAAATACAAGAGACTTTACCAAACATGGTCAGGATCAGTCCATTTTTGGGCCTAGTCCCCATATAGATAAATCATCCGATATGAACTTTTTCATATCTGCAGCCGAAAAAATTAATAAAAATCCCACTCAAATTTGGTTTATGCTTATTTTCTATATCCAGTTAGTTGGGCCTGAGAGATAGGGTCTCTGAACGCATGGTATAGGGTATCGTATAGTCGGTCTCGACCGACTATAATTTTCTTACTTGTTTTTCGTTCACAAAATCAAAATAGTGAGAGCATAAGTCAAAGCTTTTGGCGCGCAAAATAAAAAAATTAAATCATGGAAAGTATGCATTTGACAACTCGTTTAAAAAGTCTAATACAATGGCAAACTTTTGACAAGAATTTGAAAAATCTTTCACAGATTAGTACTCGCGTAAAAATAAATATACAAAACTGAATGATGAATTTTTAATAATTAACTTTATATCTCACTAAAAATATGCATGTATAAGTCAGTGATGAATTTTAAATAATAAATTTCTAGCAGTTCCATCATCTATTAAAAATGTTAGAAACATATAAGTTCCCTAACAAAATTGAATCTGGAAAAACTTGGGTATTGGGTGCTACATTGACATTCCACTTCTATATGGAATCAAATATGTTATAACAAAAACATGAAGTCTTAAGGGCCACTATACACGTGTCAAATTCACATCAAGCAATAGGGTGGTAGTAGTGAAAATTTGATTGTATGTGTGTCACCGACAAAATCTAAATTTTTTGATTTTCTATCAAGCGTCATCGGTGTGACACACACAAACAAATTTTCACTAATACCATCACAATGCTTGATGGTGAATTTGACAAATGTATATTAAGCATCGCCGACTTCATGCTTTCGTTGCAAGAGGGGTATAAAATGTTTCATGGTTCTATAAATTTTTTTATAAATTTTTTTGGGAATTTCTCTTTACACTCATTTTAAAATATGTATATTAGAGTGACTCATTCTGTATGGAGAAACAAACCTTGGTTTGTTTTATAACGATTCCCGAAATATTTCTGGTCTAGCGTTAACCCATTCCAAGCTGGACCGTTTTTAAAAAAGGTATATTTTTTAGTTTTTTGAAGATATTTCATTTTTTCCAGGTCAACATATCCAATATGGCTATCACATGATTGGTTTTTTCAAGACGCGTTCAACGATAAACAGAACATGTCAAAGCATGTCCTAACTGTTTTGATATTCAATAAAATATGTGATTTTTGATGGGTTTTGTATTAAAATGAGTTAATTGGAAAACAAAATCAACCTTGAAAATAACATAAATTTATTAATAAACTTTGTCATCCAAAGTTTCAAAAATTGATTTATGCACCATGCACTAATTTTGAAGCATTTGAGCTTGACAAAAATTATAATAATATAAATTAATTATTTTAAAAGCAAATTTCATTAAAAAAAAACTAATTCAGGACTAGTTTACATCGACTCTTCACCAACCTTTTTTAGATTTTCCCTGCCATTCCCAAAACACAGAAGTATTTTATTTTTTTTTTTATTTTTTTTTATTTTATTTTATTTCATTTTTTGCTAGTGAGCAATAGAACATAAATCATATTTAACAATAACATAAAAAGAAAGGAATATAAAATCGTAATATATAGGTAACAAATGTATAAAGAATTTAATCAAAAACGAAATAAATTTGTTGATAAATTGAATTTAACAAAGGAATTTAAGCAGCTCATTTTTATACCCTATACCACTATGTGGTTTGGGTATAATGACTTTGTGCTGCTGTTTGTAACAACCAAAAATATTTGACCTAGACCCATCTTTAATTATACCGATCGAATCAGAATCACTTTCTGAGTTGATTTAACAATGTCCGTCCGTCCGTCCGTCCGTCCGTCTGTGTGTCCATGTAAAGCTTGTAATCAAACTGCAGGTCGCAAATATGAATATATTTTGATGAAATTTGGTATATAAGCTTTTCTCGGCCATGGGATGAACTATTGAAATTGGTGAGAATCGGTCCATGTTCAGACCTAGCCCCCATACAAATTACCCATATGAAATTGACATAAATTGCCATAAGATCCAAATTGTCATATAGATCTTACTCAAATTGGGTTTGTATGCGTTCATTACATCCACTAATGAGTAGCCCAAAAATGATCCCTTTGACCCCATATAGAGCTGCTTCCCGATCTTCACTTAAATCTATTAAAAAACAAAAATATTGCACTGATTCTTCTCAAATTTTGTTTGTACATATTTTTGCAAAATACAAGAGACTTTACCAAACATGATCAGGATCGGTCCATTTTTGGACCTAGTCCCTTTATAGATATAGCATCCGATATGAACTTTTTCATATCTGCAGCCAAAAAAATTAATAAAAATCCCACTCAAATTTGGTTTATGCTTATTTTCTATATCGAAGTAGTTGGACCGAAAGATAGGGTCTCTAAACCATGGTATAGGGTATCATATAGTCGGTCTAGATCGACTATAATTTTCTTACTTGTTAAACTTGTTAGCGTTGCTTATGATTTGAATTCTATTAGGAAGAAGGTTCAAAAGTCTAGTGGAGTAAATGAAAATCTGACGTTGTGATAACAGGCATTTAAATCTTTTTTAGATTATATTTTTGCCACGAATAGATTTAGCAAATTGTATCCTTCTATAAATGTAGATAGGTAACGTTGATGTAATAATTTGGTGTAAAGAAATAAGGTTTTTAAATGTAAGGAGATCTTCAAAACTCATTTGATTTATCTGATATGAATAAATGGATATAGATTCACCGTGTCCTTTGTTGTAGATATATCTAGCAATATTGTTGTAAGCAACTTTGAATTTTATAAAGTCATTACTATCACAGTTTGCATAAATTTCGTAGCCATTTAATAAAACGGGGATGAGATACGTTTTAGCTAACAACATACGTATATTAAAAAGTGTGGAGGATTTAACGACCCAAAGATTTCGAAGCATTCCATATATGCGTCTTACGATGGAATTGATATGGTTGGACCAAGTTAATTTATTATTGAATATCACTCCCAGATTTTTCGAAGAATCTACGAATTCAAAAGTTTCGTTGTTTATATAAAGTTGAATATCATCATTTACAGATATTTTACTTTTTGAGAGAAAAATACATTTGGACTTTAAAGGATTTATGCATAATCCATTGGCTGAAGCCCAGTTGTATATGTTGGCAAAATCGTAATTGATATTATTCACACACACGAATGAATGTTGTTCAAAGCTGCACTGTTATAAATTTGAACGTCATCAGCATACATTTGAACCTTGATGTTAGTTATTATATCTGATAAGTCATTAATATACAAACAGAATAAAAGAGGTCCCAGTACGGATCCTTGCGGAACTCCCTTGTTTACATTAAGGGCATTTGAATGTTTACCATTCAAACTTACAACTTGTGATTTCCCAGTGAGATATGAATTGACATGCTTTTTCGTTAATATGGAATGGTCTACTGTGTCGACAGCTTTACTATGATCTAGTAGTATTAAGAATGAAACCATATTTTTTATCAAGTTCGGCTCTTAAATCTTCAATCACGTCGGACAAAATATTGTTCTGACCAAGATCATCATTCATTTGTCTGCACATGAGATTTTCCATTACTTTAGAAAAAAAAGGGGAGAATTGCAGTAGGCCGAAAATCATTGTTTTGTTTAGGAATAGGGATAATTTTTGAGAGTTTCCATCCTTCAGGAAAAATGAATTTTGTAAGGATAGTGTTGAATAGATGAGTAAGAAAAGGCAAGAGCTTTGGGATTAGGTCTTTTATAAATAATGGATTCATTTCATCTAAACCAACAACATTCGATTTTATTGCTAAGATACTTTCTAGAACTTCACCTTGGGTTACACAGCGGAAACTAAAACGATTTTCATCGTTCCTAGCAAATTTGAATATAAGTTGAAATTCTGGTGTTTTGTATTTTTTCCACCTGCCATGTGTAACGTTACGTTTATCTATTAATAGTTTTATTTCCATGGATGGACCATGGATGCTGATTTGCTTTCCTAAATTTGGTTTTTATAGGAACACATAAATCAAATAAATTTTTAACATTATCCTGAACGAAAAACAACTAATCATTTACTACATCAAAACTGTAAATCTGCTGCCAACAGATGTTATCTACATGTTGATGTAACGAAGTGTAATTAATATTACGAAGTCACGATAAGTTATAGAGGTATTATCTTTGATTACACAGAAATCATATATAAAGTATTAAATATCATGGCTTAAAAATGCGGATACGGAGAGCTGTTGATATAGTAGAACTTTTGAGAGATGATTAACAAATTAGAGATGATTAACACATAAAGATTTGTGAAGGTAGTGAATTAAGTTTATCCGTCATCGAAAAAAGTCGTCTTGGTCACATTGCTAGTAAGATTGAATCTTGCAAGCTCTATATTATATATTTATTTATATTTTGATATCTTTAACTTTTTTATGTTTTTCATTGTAAAAAATTGTTTATTAAAAAAGCTTTTTTTTTTTTTAATACGAAGTTTGTATATTACTTTAAAGTTCCAAATCGATCCAAACAAATCGATTTTACTAAGTTCAGTTAAATTACAACTAGCAGATTCCAGCGCTCGAAATTCGAGTGCAATTTCTAGGCAACTTTCAACTTAGCCAATTCACAAACCAACACTTTTTTGGTTTATTATTATTGTGAAGGAAGATGACAAACTCATTAACAAACTCATTAACAAATTTAATAAACACACACATATAATGTGTATAATTTTATGTATGTGTTAGTAGCAACTTTAATGCAATTTACTCAAAATAAAGGAAAACATTTAATAACCTGTAAATCTGGGAACAGCTAAAAAGAAATACCTTCCAAATAATATACGTTTGGTAAAAGCGGGATAAAACCGTAGAACAAAAAATCGGCAACAAAAAATCGCCTAGCCTATTAATTATATAGATAAGAATATAATACACCTGTACCTCTAAAGTGAATCAACTAAAAATTTTTCAATTTTCACTTTTTGCAAGAATCACTTTCTGAGTCGATTTAGCGATGCCCGTCAGTCCGTCTGTCTGTCCGTCTGTATGTCCATGTAAACCTTGTAATCAAACTATAGGTCGCAAATATGAATATATTTCGATGAAATTTGGTATATTAGCTTTTGCCGGTCATAGGATTAACGCTATTGAAATTGGTGAAATTCGGTTCATTTTCAGACCTAAGTCCCCTATGAAATCGTCATAAATTGCCTAATTTCCAAATTATAATATAGATCTCAGTCAAAATGGGTTTGTATGTGTTTATTATATTCATTAATTAGTAGTCCAAAAATAACCCCTGTATGTCATAGCCCCCATATAAAGCTGCTTCCCGATTTTCACTTAAATCTATCAAAAAAAAACCAAAAATATTGCACAGATTTTTCTCAAATTTGGTTTGTATATATTTTTTCAAAATAATAGTAACTTTACCAAATATGGTCAGGATTGGTCCATTTTTCGATCTAGTCTCCATATAAATATAGCATCCGATATGAACTTTTTCATATCTGCAGCCAAAAAAAAAAAATTAATAACAATGCCACTCCACTAGCAATCCACTTAGTTGGCTCATTCACGGCAGAAGCTTTAAAGTTGCAATTAATAATGAAACATCGTCTCCAAAAACCATTACCACAGGGTTACCTCAAGAATCAGTCTTGTCGCCATTGCTTTACTCGATATATACATCCGATTTTAAAGTCCCGAAATATATGAAAATTGCTTATTACGCAGATGATACTGCGTTAATTTCTTCAAACAAACTTACAAGTGCACTCTTGAAGAAAATGGAAAAGAGTCTTTTAAATTGCAGTAAATATTGTTACAAATGGAAAATCAAAATTAATCCAAACAAGACCCAAGCAATATTTTTTCCATTCAACAAATCTCTCAAAAGACTGTCAAGACGTCATCTTCTTATTGGAAATAATACCATGTCAAATGTCTCGGAGTTGTCTTGGACATAAAGCTTACATTTAAACAACATATTATGGCTACGTGCCAAAGAGCTATAAAATCATTTAAAGCATTATGGCTACCACTAAATAGAAGGTCATTTGTAAACCCAAAAAACAAAAATCTACTTTTCAAAAGTGTTATAAGGCCAATATTAACATACGCGTGTCCTATTTGGATTGACGCTGCCAATTGCCACCTAAATCGCTTATAAATTATACAAAACAAATGTCTTAAAATGATAAATTAAACGCCCTGGAGGTTTCCTACAAATCTTCTTCATGAAGAAACAGGTTATGAAAAAATTATCGATTTCATAACAAGGATTAATAACAACTACTTCGCCAAAATTGAAAATTCCTCTTACCCACTGATAAGAGAATTTAGAGAAATAACGTAAAATTAAAAAGAAATCACCAAATTGAAAATTATGTGCTTATACAGGTCTATTATTTCTAATAAACCTCCTACAAGCACATAAATATTTTCAGATAGTATTTGAATTTATTAAATCGGCTTGTCTAGTTTACGGGCGACACCCCGATCCGTTTCAAATTTTTACCACTTATAGAACTTGTTATTGCGATTCTAGGGAAATACATTTTTTTTTTTCGGACGGACCTATTTTCGGAGTTATGGACCGACAAAACTTTGGCTTTCATTTGCATATAACTTTGTTATTTATTATCGGATTTTAGCAATATATATATATCATTGGAAAGCTTACAGAGTACTTTTTATATGGTGTTTCAAAATCCGAAATAGATTAACCCGTTATGAACCTATTGCAGTTTTTGTTTTTTTTAATTTTTTTTTTTTTGAAAATGACGTATTATCTCATAAAATCATGTATATAATGGTGGTATTTACAATAACTGAATGAAAGGTTGGTCTACTAGCTTCATTTTGATGTACGGTTTGACCCCTTAACCCGTTCAGGACCGGATATATTAGGAAATTTACCTACACTTTTCACTTTTTTTTAATTTCTTATATATACTTCGCTGCACTTTTTTCCTATGGAATTAACCCATAACTAATTATACTATTATTCTACTTTATTTATCCGTCCTGTTATGAACATTTTTTGGAAAAAATCGCGCCTGCGGCGCTTTTTTTAAATAATTATACAAATAACACATATTTTTTTCCTACTTTATTTATCCGTCCTGTTATGGAAATTTTTTGGAAAAAATCGCGCCTACTCTTTAATTCAAATAATGTATCAGCGAAGTAGTAAATAACGCTTTACCATATTTTTTTCGCAATTAACAACAAAATAGTGCCACATATATATTTCAATTTGCAGAAAATCCAAATTTAGCCCCTAATATTTCCAAAAGTTAAACAGTTACAAGGACATTACGTACATCAAAATGAAGCTTATGGTCACTGTTGTTACCCTGTTTTGGTAACTACATACATTAATTACGTTATTTTTCGAAATAATACCACATTTTCCAAAAAAAAAGTTAAAATAACACAAAAACTGCAATAGGTTCATATCGGGTTGATTGATTTCAGATTTTGAAACACCATATAAATTGTACTAAAGTAAGCTTTCCAATGAGATATATATGGCTAAAATAAATAACAAAGTTATATGCAAATGAAAGTCAAAGCTTTGTCGGTCCATAACTCCGAAAATAGGTCCGTCCGAAAAAAAAATTATTTCTCCGAAATCATCCCAAAAGCCCCTAACCCCTCCAAAAAAAATAAAAAATCGGGGTGTCGCCCGTAAACTAGACTTGTTCCATTAAATCATATAAAGGTTTTTCCTCCCATTTTCCTTTAAAAATCATTAAAAAATAATATATAAACTTTTTAATATCTTTAGATCCTACGTATTATTTGTTGCAATATCTACATATATGTAAAGATAAGATCTCATATGTAAATATCCCGGGTCGGAATTTTTCCCACGATAAAATCAAGCGAGAAATCTTCGTGTGTTTGTTGTAAAATTACAATTGCAGAATTATGGTTTTGTAGCATGCGAAAAATCATACGGTTAGTGCATCTGTGCATAAACAAGCCTCAGCGACACCTGTATGTCACTAACAATCACATTGGCAAAACGAACAGAACTAATAATGTAAACAAATAAAAAAAAACATTACTGATAAAACATATAAAATTTATAAGAACACGTCATTGTAAAAAGCAAAAATCGACTAAAATAATGATAAAGTTATAAGTAAACAAAGATAAGTTGTGGTTGAATTTACCGAGCAAACCAAGTTTGAAAATACAAAAATTTAATGAAGGAGGTAATATCACTGGTCACAGGTCGTATTCGGAAAGGAAAATAAAATATGACCTTCATGGAATGACCCTGCGCAAGTAAGTAAGAAAGTTGCGTAAAAATTCAGTTCGTATTTGAGTGTGCATAGGAAAAGAAGAAGTTCGTTATAGTTTTTAACAAAAAGTGGTGCGATACAATGGAACTAGTGGGCAATATTAAAAATTATGAGTGGGGTAAATTGGGTCAACAATCTGAAGTATCGAAATTGGCGAAAGGAAACAATGAAAACTTCCATACAGAGGAATACACCCCCTATGCTGAGTTGTGGATGGGTGATCATAGCAGCGGTCCTTCTTTGCTTAAATCTTCTGGAGAAGAATTAGCCAAAGTTTATGCTCAACGCTTACCCTATCTTTTTAAGGTGTTAAGTATACGCAAAGCATTAAGTATACAAGTGCATCCCAATAAGGTGGGAATTTATAAAAATACTTAAAAATTTTTAAATAAATTTCTTCAATTTCTTAGGAAGAAGCTGAACGTTTACACAAATCACATCCAGATCTATATAAAGATCCAAATCATAAACCAGAACTTGCCATAGCATTGACACCTTTTAAAGCTCTTTGTGGATTTCGGCCATATTCAGAAACATATCAATTCTGCCAAGAGCTGCCTCCTTTAAAAGAGTTGTTGGGTGGTGATGCTGTAGTTAATGGGTTGGCCAATGGTTCTACAAGTGATTTTAAGAAATGCTATAAAACCCTTATGACTGCTGACTCTGTGGCCGTGTCATCAACAATTGATATTATATTAAAACAATATACGGCAGGTAAGTATATGTCTTTCTTAAGGAACAAGCACTTACCAACTATAAAATATAAAATAAAACAAACACAAGTTCACGCAAAGTTTATTTAAAAATTTTTTTTTTCTTTATTACAGTCTTAAAAAAATACAGTATTTATGAGACCTTTTGTACGATAAATTCGGATTTTCCTGGTGATGTTGGCGTTCTTTCGCTTTTCTTCGTTAATTTACTTTACCTTCAGCCTGGTGAATCGATTTATTTGGGAGCCAATGAAATACATGCCTATCTCTCGGGTGATTGTGTAGAATGCATGGCTTGTTCGGATAATGTTATACGTGCTGGTTTAACGCCGAAATTTAAGGATGTCCAACAACTATTGGCCTCATTAAACTACACCGGATTAGCAGCTACTTCACAAATTTTCAAACCTAAAAGTCTTGACGAAAATGCTAAAGTATTTGCACCACCTGTTGAAGATTTTGCAGTTGTTCAAATCACATTAGCAGCTGAGGAGAATTCAACTTCACCGCCATATACTTTACGATTACCACAATTTCCTGGAATACTTTTAGTTTTAAATGGTACTCGAACTTTGCGTTTACAAGGACATTCCGATTTAGTATTAAAACGTGGTTCAATTATATTCATACCTCCAGACAATATGAATAATATTGAATTTTTAAATTTAGAAAATGGTACAGATTTTTGTGCTTATTTGGCAACGCAAAATTCCTTTAATTAGTGCAAGTTAAAAATGTTTATTTGGTTTTATAAAGGTTTATTAGTTTTACTTTTAATTAAAAATTAAATTATGTTTCTGCAAATGTTTAGAAACGACAAACCAAAATTGTTAATTTGTATATGTTATTAGAATGGCTTTAATAAAATCTCTTTAAAATTTTAACAAATCGTTATGCTTATTAAAAAAAAAAGTTCTAAATTAAATATTCGTTTATGTTCTGAACTTCGTTTCGTTTTAAATCCATACATTTTTTGTAATCACATAATTCAATAATTCACGTTCTGCAATTCCCTCTATTTAATTTAATTTTGTGTTAAAATTATTGAAAAATACACTATGAAAAAGATAAAAGACATTACTACTTTTGAAATTAAAGTGTCTAACATCGGATGAAAACTTTCTTGACAGAAGTGCATTTTTTATCGTCAGTTTTTTTTTTTATGAAAATTTATTAATTTTGGGTATTTTTGAAACTCCTGTATAATTTTCTTTTGTGTCAGTCAAAAATTATTTATTAAAAAAATCGACATTCCAATAATTTCACTGTCGAAAATAAATGAATGAAAAAAGATGTGGAAGTCAAAACTAGAACACCATAATCGGGTTCTTTAATGTAAATGTGAAAGTCACAACTGTAGTGATTGTGAGTCCGATCACTGGGGAGATGTGTAAACATCTGGTAATAAATAAAATGCAGAAAACAGCGACAAAAAGGTTATCACATATCATAATTTTTTCACCAAACAATCATGTCACACCGATTTGTCTTAATGCTTACATGTTACGCGTAAGATCTTATCTTATATAGATGTTTACACATCAAAAATCCAAGTTCAATATCGAGTACATTCGTCAAATACTTTAAACAATTTTATGAAAAAACATCAACATATATTCGAGAACAAAAATTAGTTCCATTGAAAATGTAATTTACTCTCCTTCGTAAATTTACGAGGGAAGTCGTTTCTAGTTGAAGCGCAGTAAGTAAAACTTACTTCATAAAAACCATAACCTATATATTTCATTTGCCAGACCACTTTGAAGCTATGCCGATAACAGAGCTTCGACGTTTTTATAACCTATACCACTATGTGGGTAGGATATAATGAGTTTGTGCTGATGTTTGGAGCCGCCTCTAATATTTGACCCAGACCCACCTTTTATTATAACGATCTCCGTTGAATTACTTTCTTTCCGCCCAACCGTCTGTGTGTTGATATAAACCATGTTATCAAACTACACAGCTTAAAATTAACTAGCAGATTCCAGCCTTCGAAATTCGAGCGCAAATTCTGGGAAATTTTATTTTTTCATTAAATAAAGACCCTAAAAGTATGCGAATCAATTATAGCCAATTCACAAATCAACACAAAAAACAAAATCATTTTTATTACAAACACATTAACAAATTTAATAAACACACACATAGCATTGTATAATTTTATGTATGTGTTAGTAGCAACTTTAAATGTAATTTACTCAAAATAAAGAAAAAAAAAAAAAAAGATTTGTAAATCTGCAAAACGGCTAAAAAGAAATACCTTTCAAATAATATGCGTTTGGTCAAAATCGGGATAAAACGGTAGAACAAAATATCAGTCACAAGAAATCGCCTAGCCTATTAATATTATAGATATCAGAGTGAATTTTTGTTTATCGCAACTTTTTTACATAGGACATAAATTAATAATAAAATAAATAAAAAAAATTATAATCGGTCTAGACCAACTATACGATACCCTACACCATGGCTTAGAAAATAAGCATAAACCAAATTTGAGTGGCATTGTTATTAATTTTTTTGGCTGCAGATATGAAAAAGTTCATATCGGATGCTATATTTATATGGGGACTAGGTTGAAAAATGGACCGATCCTGACCATACTTGGTAAAGTCACTTATATTTTGAAAAAGTATATACAAACCAAATTTGAGAAAAATCTGTGAAAGAAAGCAGCTCTATATGGGGCCTATGGCTAAGAATTGTCCTATAGGGAGTATTTTTGGATTACTGATTAATGAATAAAATAAACACATACAAACCCAAGTTGACTGAGATCTATATGATAATTTGGATCTTATGGAATTTTATGTCGATTTCATAGGGGTCATTTGTATGGGGACTAGGTCTGAACATGGACCGAATTTCACCAATTTCCATAGTGTTTATCCTATGGCCGATAAAAGCTTATATACCAAAAATCATCAAAATATATTCATTTTGCGACCTGTAGTTTGATTACAAGGTTTACATGGACACACAGGCGGACGGACGGACGGACATTGATAAATCGACTCAGAAAGTGATTCTAAGTCGATCGGTACAATAAAAGATGGGTCTAGGTTAAATATTTTTGGTAGTTACAAACAGCAGCACAGTCATTATACCCAAACCACATAGTGGTATAAGGTATAAAAAAGACGTATGAATACTTCCAAGTTTTTTAATGATATCATATATTATTTTTTGTTGCCGACATTATTGCTAAACCTTTTTATTAAATTGCCGTTCTTTCCTTTTTTTAACATTATAATGAAATCAAAAAATTATTGAAAAAATCAATTTTTTTATTAAGACACATATTTTTTGGATTCGAAAAATACCACTTTTTATGCAAACAAAAAATTTTCACTAAACTAATAAACAAATTTTTCACCATTATAAACTTTTAACAATTAATTTTTGATGTATAAACATCTATACGCGCAGGGGGGTAAATTTCTATTTCACAAGCTTGTATTGGTGAAAAAATTATGATATAAAATTGTTTTTTATGACACTTTTTTAAAAGCGTCATCTATGTATCACTTATATACGTTTATATTGGGATATTTTTAACGTTTTACAGCAAAGGGTTGTTGAATTAGCTAAAACAGTTTTTACTATAAGTCAAACATAGATGACGCTTCCTGTTTAATTTTAAAAAATGACATAAAAAATCATTAATTACTAGATGTTTACACATCTCCCCTGTGATCGGACTCACATGATTTTTTTAAACTCTGTAAATATAGTCAGGTTAGCGCCAGCTCCAGCTAGTCATAATGCCAGGTTATAGACATATGGATTCCTACACAACCCATGCCTTCGCAAGTGAGGTTAGGGAGAGCCATTTGATTTTAATCCTTAAATCTATCAAAGCGAACGCTTATGTAACATAATATATGGTACATAACCTAAATGCATGCTGATCAGCAACCGCTCGGATCAGCAAACAAACACCGAAACGTGTTATCCCTCAACCGGAAATAAAAGAAACGAAACGACATTTATTCTTTGAAACATGAAGTACTGCAGAAAGCATGAACTTGGGTATATAACCCAACTTCATGCCAAGCAGCAGCCATGAGGCTCACAAAACAAAAAACCGGAAACGTTTTTTCCTTTACGCGGAGGATTGACGCAACGAAAACGATGTTTATTCGTTGAAGAGCAAACTGCTAATGTTTTTTCGTTCCGAATATTCGTCGTCGAAAATAAAACTCATTTGTGTATATGAAAATGCACACAATCAGTGCGTCGAATGAAATACGTAGTGCGTAACGAACTCTGCGATAGGTTTGTTTCTATATTTTACGACGACGAACGACGAATAAATTGGTGTAGTGTCCGTATTTTATTTTAGTTTTTCAAATGTTTTAGTAAATAAAGTTATTTATGTCTTTAAGAATTGTTTTATATTTTATTTATAACGTATAAGTTAAATAAAATGTATTTTTAATTATATAATTTTATTTTACATAGTTTTTTGTTAATATTTATTCTTTTTCGTTTAGTGCTGCTTTTTTTTTTAAATATGGTCACACTATCAGCTGCAACATGTAATCAAAAATGACATAAAATTAATTTATTAATGAAAATTTGTGCAATTTTTTCAGGATTAAAAAATTATATGCTGCCATTCAAAAATTAAGGCTTTTACCATCGTGAACATGATGTTTACAATTCTAATAACTCGTACAAAGTTAAAAATTCTTTCATTCATATTTTTCCAATATTTATTTATATAAATTACAGACAATTTCAAATGACGTTACAGCTGTTATGTGAATTCATCGTAATTGTATTTTATTCGACGAATTTACGCAACGAATTATTGCCGTCAAATTAGTCGAGCTGTGCGAAATTCGTCGTTCGTCCCAGTTGTGTTTCCACCTTTAATTAAACTTTTTAACACGAACCAAAATGAGTTTTGCTATCGGAAAATGTTTGACTTTCAATCAATGTTGCCGCCTTAATTTATTTTTCTAATGTTGGACTACTGATCAATGTTGCCATTTCAATGTTTGAAATTTGATCAATGTTGCCATTTAATATTGCATTAACTTTTCTAAAATTGTGTTCGTTGAAGTGCATGTTTTTAGGCTTATACGATATAACACTTATTAAAAAACCTATTAGTACACCACTTCCATTAATATTATACATAATCTAGCAAAACGTGCTCGATATATGATAATACCCATTTAGTTCACGTTTTTTTTTATCATTAAAATCTACTCCCTTGGGGCTTTCACCCGATATAAGAAAGCCCCACTTTTGGCAGTTACTGCCACCAGCACTACTACTGTTGAAAACAGTAATCCGACATATGGTATATAAGTATATAGAAAACTAGGAAAATTCATGCGGAATATTTAAATGGTTTCTCATTAGTATGAATGCGATGGGTAATATCCACATGCATTCGGATTGGAGATGACTTTTACATTTTAATACCTTTTTTTTTTTTGCAAATATCACAAATCACTTAAGATTTTCGTGAACGGTCGCAATATCTTCTTCTAAATTACATTTGTGATATTTTTTGTTTATCATAAATGTGACAGGCAAATTTCGTCTTGATGAGAATTATCGTAAGATATTACACAAACAGGACACATGTATGGGCGTTTAGTGGGGCGCGGAGTATAACTTAAAATATTTTCAGAAATATTGGCTGAAGTTGCTAAAGGCTCAGACGAATACACTGGAATTTTAATTTGTTTTTGTAACTATTTTTCAATATTGTATGAGATGTGTGGAAAGTTGCAGAGTCTACGATTGCAATTGGCATTTTCACATTTAAATTGTCTTAAGGATTCACCGTGTTCCAAACGCATATGACGATAAAGATTGTATAATTTTGTATATTTTTTATGGCAAATTTCACAATCAAAGGTCCTTTCGATGCCTAAGTGCGTCTGCTGACAATGGGCTCTATAAGTTTATTTATGTAAATATATAACTAATATTAATTACACTAGATATTTATAGGATTTTGTTGGTTGCTGTTACCCTTCTACATCTACAATGAGTTTAACTGAGGCTGCTTCATTTAAAATTGTAGGTTCGAAGAACTCTATATCATGGGCTTCCTGAAATCAAAAAGAGATTATAAAGTAAACTCAATTTTCTCGGGTTTTAAATTACCCAATAACACACCGAAATTGAACATTACAAAAAAATACAGCTTAAAACAACACTTTTCATATGACTTTTACTTTTGATATTTGCTCAGTTCACTGCACAAATACACCCATACATTACACAAACACACTGTCCAGTGCCAGACTTGAGCACTGAACTTGCGTAGTGTCAAGGACTGTATATTATATTATATTATACAGTCCTTGGATTAACAATAGTTAGGGCTCGTATAAGCCCAAATTGATGCTATCAGCCCAATTCTCAATAACAATTCCCTGGGAATTTTTTCCCTATTCCCTGTTCCCCTATTCTTAATAAAATCTCCCCGGGAATTTTTTCTCTTTTCCCTTTACCCTTATTCTAAAAGAACTTCGAAAATGGGAATCTCTTCCCCGGGAAAAAAGTAGCTATTCTGAATGTCAATAAAAGGGAGAATAATTTGGGAATAATTCCGCCAAAAAATTGAGAGGGAGTGCTGCGAAAAATGTAAGTATTTAATATTTTATTAAAAATAGTAATATATCATTTAAAATTTTGTATAATAATATTATTATGGCATTACTGTTGCTTTCAGGTCAAAAGCAATAAAAAAAAACAAATGCATGTTCTTTTGAACACAATGCAAGCCAACCCGCATGTTACATGCGGGATGTTCAAAGGAAGCAAGGAGGAGCTAAGCCGGGTATGGCGCAATTTGGAGTGGAAATTAAACTCAGCAGGCAATTCAAGTGGGTTGCTGGCATCACGTAGCTTTCTTCTTGCCATGCTTTGCTCCGTCTTGTCCTGCTGCTGCTCTTCTGCTTCAGCTACCATCAGAAACGCTACACTGAACATTTTTTGTACACAAAACAAAATAACTGAAGCAAAACAGCTGTCTTCGAATAATCGAAATTCTCTCTCCCATATTATTCTTCTCCCCGCCTGTTTAGAATAGGAGGATTTATTCTCGGGAAAAATGAATTCCCTGGGAACTCATTTCGCTGGAAATATTTAGAATTGGGCTGTATATATCAACGGCAACGGGTGGTCAAATATTTAGGTAAATTCTACGAAAATACTAGTCGGAATGCCGTAATATATAATTTAATTTCGTCATTGCCTTTGTTGAACAATTTTTGGATTGGACTAAAAGTTTCCATGGCAGTCACCATGAAAACATTGTATCCCAACAGAATTTAAGGCATTAAAAACTAGAGACCAATGTCATCGCTATTTGCTTTCGCAGACAACAATTAGCAGTTTTGATATTTGCAAAAATTGAAAAATTATATATTGTTGACCTTTTAATTTGTTCAGTATTTAATTGTTCGGCATGAGATTATTACGAAATAAAAAAATTTTTTTATAAAAAAATCAACACCAACAAAGTTGGTCGAAATATTGGAAAAATAAAATATTAAAATATATTATACAAAAACAATCGTTTTTATAAAAAAAAAAATTTTTATTTTGTAATGAATGACCTCATGCAAACAATTAAATATTTGCAAAAATTGCGAAAAGTTATATCTCTAATGTTCGTTTTTCGTGTTGCATATTTGTAATACTTCCTCGTGATTTTACTTTATTTTATTATTGATTAAAAAGCACATTCCAATGTATTGCAATGAACATGTATTTTTTTTTAATTATAAATGTAATTTTCTTTTTTACAATTTTGAATATTATATGAATGATTTAAATAAATAATGGTTATCTTTATATTTGTTTGTATATTTAAATTTATTATAAATAGGTCATTAGATAATGTTTTTTTTTTTTTTTTGTTTAATAAATTAACACGAAATAAAAAATGTTTTTATAAATCACTGAGGGAGACACAGAGTACATAAATAGAATTTTACATAAAGTATTGTATAGTTTAATAGTTTCTAATTAATAAATAAGAATTATACTAAACTAAAGTTTATAATTTAATAATTTCAATAGTTTCATTTATAATAATAGTTAATTAAATAGCAACTAAATTTGTATGATTAACTTTTCGAATTAACAATAACAAATGGATTATGTTTAAGAATGTTTTAAGTTTTTATTACTTTTATTTGTTGCACAACATACATATATAAATGAATACCACACATACTATATACTCTTGATTAACTTTGGTCATACAGAACATTAAGCCCTCATAAATTTCAAAATAAAGCAACTAAAGCAGTTTTTAATCATATTACTTGCTTCATTTTTATTTTAACACACGATATTTTTTCACAAGATCAGCAACATTTGAAATTATTAAACCTGAGAACAATGTAGATATTTAATGATTTATAGAAAAATGTTGCCAGCAACATGAAACTACTTAATTCATAGCTTTACTTAAACTTTTGTTTTAAATTTCCTTAATACAATTTTTAATTATTTAATAATTCGGCCAAAGTATATCATTGAGAATATTTCAGATATTCATGATATTCTTCCTAAAAGTTCACAATTTTTCTATTAATAATTACTTTTTTATTAGGATACACTATTTGATATAAAAACAAATGAAAACTCAAACATTTTATACATATGTATGTTAAAGTAGTAGAAAATATGTATACAATGAAGTTAGAACTTCACACTAAGATTATAAGAAAAATTTTATATTATTTGTTTCTTTTTTTTTTGTAAATATTGGTTCCAAAAAGTTTCAATCAAAATTCACAAGTACAAGAGTACATACAAATAACACTGTGTCAAAATTACATTTACTTTAAATATTATTGTAGTATATTTATATAAATTGTATACAAATTTTATTATGATAATTACATTTTTGCTTAGTTGTGAGTTTAGTGTATTCCATGTAAACTTGGCTTTTTGGATTAATTTCAAATTGTTTGAAAAGGTTATTGACTTTATATTTTTATTCTTTGAAAATGCCAGTTTCAGCCCAATTAATAAAATTGTCGTCAGTTACAGACAATCAAATTTGGACTGAGAATCACAACTATTAAGTAACAAAACGAAAAAGCACAATATAATATTTTTTGTTTAATAAATCGAATTATTATTTATTTATGCATAAACTAAGTTTTCTTGGGAAACAAATTATTTATTATTGAATTAGGCTGTATGTTTATCCAGGTTATAGTATAAAATTATTATTGTATAACAAAAACAATTTTCTTAATTGAACTATTTTTTTTTTATATAAAATTTAAACATTTTGTATAACTTGTATATTATAAATAGTAATTAAAATGTTTTATAGTACTTAGTAGAATACATAGTTAGTTGTATATAAATAGTTATAATTTTTTGTATATATTAAATCGGTAGGTTAGTTTAAATTTTGGATAGAAATCCTTTTATTCCAAAAAGAAAAAAAAATTAAAAAGTTAGTTGTTTGTAAAATGTGGGTGGTTTTTAGTTATTGATACCAGGGACTTGGCTTAGTAACGGTGTGCTGTAGTTTCAGTTTTGTGCCATTTGTTTGATTGTGTCTTTCTTTGTGCATACTTGTTTTCCATAAGCTGTCTTCGTTCTGTTTGTTTTAAAATTTGAGCTGTTTATAAAATAAAGTTTAATTATTGTAATTTTATATTAAGCACCTTAATATTTGTATTTTTAATAACTAACAAGAACTAGTAGAAAAACATTAACTCTTAAATGGTTTCACGGGTAAAATTTAAAAAAACCATATCATCAATATAGATTATAACAAATAATATTGTCGGGTGAAATTTCACTTATGATATCATTATCGACCAATTTAAAATTATTTCTAAATAAGTAATTGATTAAGAAATAAATTAATCAAATTAAGATGATTTAATATTTAAATAATAGAATAAAAATAAAGCAATATTTCGATATTGTTTTCCCTGGAAAAAAGTTAGGTGAATTTAAAAAATTTGAAAAACACAAAACAGTTGTAATGACTTTTTATAATGTTATTAAGCATATTTAATCAGCAGAAAGTATATAATTAAAAGGGGACGAGGCTGGATATATACCAAAGAAAATTCAAAAACATTTTGTTAAACTTTTAACGATATTTATACAAGTTCTATGATTTTATTCTTTCAAGATATATATTTACATATTTTTATATATAAACTCAAATGTTTGTTTGTTTGTTTAACTGTCTGATTGTGGTTTATAGGACGAAACACCTTCCTGAAAATGCCACAGTCTAACTGTCTGGAAAGAATAACAGTGGCTAACAGTAACTCAAAGTAATAATGGGACAAAACAAAACGTTTTATACCAATTAGGATATTTTATAGTTATGCTAACTGACTTTGATCCCTACTATATATGTTTTTGTTTACCTAATATAGTTATTATTATTACCACAAAATATCCCTATTTGTTGCGAAGAAATAAATGAATTCACAATAATACAGCAGTAAATGCAACACGAATTAATAATGGAACAACTTATATTTATTTACGCTTGCTAACACAGCCACAACTGGTCAAATTAATGCAGAAGTAGTCAATAAACCTAAATTCACAGTGTTTAATACCAGAAATTTTGATAACGCAGCAAAACCAAGCATAAAAAAACATTGTCGAACGCTGATGAGCGCTGGCTCCTACGACAATTTAATATAAGTCTATCTAAGCGCTCCTAAACTCTCTGCTGAAGCCGAAATACATTGAGGGAAAAAGCTAATCCCGAAACCGTAAGAATTGTTTTAAGAAAGCACACTCAGAACGAAATTTAAGATCTAGAGTGAGACACGATTTTGGATCAGTTATGGTATGGACCAGTTATCAGTCGATGGGCCAGGAAAACTTCATATTTTTGAGGGGATTATGGACCACAAGTATATTATATAAAGATTTTACGTACAGAACTGACGAAAACATTTGAGAAATTGGCCTAGGCGAACAATTATTTTTTCTATCAAAATAATGAGCTGGTTACTGGTTACAATTGTCTACATGTGCATGTCACCTGATCTTAGTCGGATAGAGGAAGGGTGAAGTCATTTGGAGGAAAAATTGAAGAATTATCAAATTAATAACAAAAATGATTTAATTACAGCTCTCAAGACGGAAAGGGAAAATATATCGCCTGAAGACTGCCGAAAATTGGTTGAATCAATGCCAAATAGATTAATGGATGTAATACTGCAAAAAGGCCTTCCAACTAAATGCTAAACTTTAATTTTTTTTTCTTTTATTACTTAGACCTGGAATTTTTTTTAAGTTTTTCTGCAATTTTTGTTATGTAAGCAATGAATTTCTTTTTAATATTAGCGGTACAAATTTTTATATAATTTAATTTTTTGAGGTTACAAGTTGAACAAAATATTTGAAAAACTGTATATCGAGGGTTTATTCAAAAAGTGCTATCAGCATCAATAATTATTTTAAAGAGAGCGTGTAAAACTAATTTATTAAGAAGATATTGAAAGTATTTGTCGATCGATTTGCTACAATATCTATTAAGAAATAGTCGTACTAATCATGTCTAATACCAAAATTAATATTATATTTGACAGTTATATCTGAGAACAGTTTGAAATCAAAAATTAATATTGCTGTCAAATGTAGATAGCACTTTTTGAATATAAGCCCTCGATATATATATTTTTTTGTATGTGTCACCTACCATACAAAGTAAATTTTTATCAAAATATTCAAAATAGTTTATTCAAATTTTTGGTATTTAAAAGTTTCACCTATAAATGTATGTCGAGCTCGAGATCTGTTTCATTTTCTATTGTAAATATTCTTTATTACTCTTCAATTATTGAATGTTTAGACTAAAATTTAGTTCTCAACTTTTGTTGAACTTCTATGCCAGAGATTACAGTATATTAGAACTATGAATCAATATTTTAATATTAAAGTTATTTAAGACATCTAAATTAATCGCCACTAAGGCAATTAAGATTGATTTGTGAGTTTAATCGGGAAATTGTGAAAAACATGGTTATGTACATTATTTATTAAACTTGTGCCTAAAAATGTATTCATTTAATCAATAAGAATTATTTTTTATACTGTTTACAAACACTTGAGTAATAAGCGAACTTATTATCTGGCATTTGAAAAAAGGTCATCCGCTCAATAAAGGATTTATTGTAGGCAAAAAATGTAAGAGATTAAGAAAGTTATGCATCTTATGACATGCAATAAAATTCCATTTTATATTTAATGTAAGAAAATCGAACTATAAAACATTGAATTAATTCAACTCCTGCCTCTCTGATTATAATTGCGAATTTATTATATGCCCTTTTCAGATTTAACTGTTAAGGATATCCTACACTTTCAATTCATATCTTATCGATTTAGTAACTTATTGAAGATTCTCTTTATTAAATTTGATAATTATTTTTAAATGCTGTTGTAACAAAATAAAATAATCTATCGTTTTATTATTGATTTTCTTTGTTAAATTAAATAAAAAAAGCCCCCACAAACAACAACCTTATAATAGAATGCCACAAAAGAAAATTCTAAACTACAAAGGACATATTGACAATCGATCAAACGAAAAATTAAAAAATTTATACATATATATTAAACTGTCACCACTGCTTATCGTAATTGTATATATAAATAAGAGTTACACAATGCATTATATAGAAAGAAAAATAGTTATAGTACTATGAACATACCTGCTTATGAATTTTTTTGTATTTGCTTTTTTTACTGTGTTGTTATTTGTAATTGTTAAAGATGATGATGATGATGTTATTGTTTAATTGTTTAATTATTCAAAAATTTAACTTTTAAGCAAGTTGTTGGCTCTCTTATTAACTCCAGTCATTCGTTCATTATTGGCATCACCCTTCTCATTAATGCGATCAATTTGTTTATTTTGATTTTCCAACTCGGAGCCCATATCCAAGGCCATATTGCGTAAATTACCCAACATGTTGTTTACTTGTCCCAAATTTTCATCCATTTCATCTTCACGAGCATCATTTGTAATGCGGGCTATGTAGCCTGATTGAGGTGGTGCGCCCTTTCCCGTCCTCTCCCGCTCATCGATAATACGTTGTGGTTGATTATTGACAATTTTTCCATCATCGTTGTTCTTCCACGCCTGATCGCTGTCATCTTTGATTGTGACTTTTTTCCATGGGATAACGCAAATGCCACAACATTTCTCCATGCCACTGAGATTTTTTTCGGCTTCTTTCATATCGGCATTAATGCGATCCATATCTTCTTCAATGCGATCCAATTGTTCTCCCTGATCGTCAAGGGCAACAAGAGTGCGTATGCCAGCCTCCTTGCTTTCATCCATCAAACTTAACATGCGTCGGGTACTTTCCAATGACTCATCAGTCACTTGACCAGCTTTATATTGCAAATCTTGCAGTTCAGTACGTGGAACTCCTTCTATATCGGACATATTTAGTGTTTTTTTACGGAATTTCCTTACTGTGAAAAAAAAAATTCTTCTTTTCTAGAAATAAAGATGACGATGTCTTCTGTTCCTTTACAAGTGGTTGTTAACTGGTAAACAACAACAACTTTTGTCAATTGATTTAATACTTTTATCTCAAAACGAAAGTAGACGAATTTTTATTATTTTCTCATCTATGTATGTTAAAGTTGTATCGCAAAATTTTTTAAACTTATTTTATGCCTCGTTGTCGTTGTAGCGTCTTAGTCACTATTTGTTAGCAAAAACAAATGTTACTGTTTCCTTTAAATTCTGAAATTATTTAATTAACCTTGTTAGCACCAAGTTAAAAATTTTAAGCTAAATTTTAATTTGCGGAGAAAAAGTGAAAATTCAATGTAAATACAAAATCTTCACACACACTCCCACCATTTGTACAAATTTTTTTTCTCAAATTCTTTTTAAATTTTTATACTATACATACAATTTTATTCGCTAAACTTGCTCACTATAACTACTCGCTACGGTTAGATGGCGCTAGTGCTGACTTCAAAAATTTATATATATACACATAAATACAACTGTTAACAACTATAAAGGGCGAGTTAGCCATAGTTAACCGTAACCACCGTCCAACCAGTCCAGACACACACTAGCGACATCTACATTTTTCTTTGTGAATTACAGAAATTTTCATAATATTTTTACAACCACTTTCAGAGGAAACAACTATATTAATATAATATGCTGTCACCCTTATACACGTTATATATTTTTTTTATTATTTATTTCTGCTTATTCATTGTCACAAATTGAAATTTCTGTTGGCAAATTAACGCGTTCTTATTGCATTAATTGTATTATAAATTGAAATAAGTGTGTAAAATAAGATTTACATTATAACTGATATTTGCTGACAAAATAATAATGTAATTAAAGTGAGTGTGTTTAACATAACACGTTACAGTAAATAAATTTACAGAAAAATAGTATTCCAAGTAATTTCATTAAAACTCGAAATATAAATAAAATATATTGGAAATAAATAAAACTAATTTTTATTTCTCGTTTAGATAAATCTGTTGCCGATTGCGTTGAAACCTTATTTGGAGCATAGCATATGATGCTAAAGAAGCTAGTGAACCTAGTAGTACTTTTCCTGACTGTTGTTACTGTTTATGGCTCTTAGACTTCGTCAAAATCTCCACTGCTACACTACACCCAATGGTGAAGAAGCGCCGGGTTATACGAAATTTGAACAAGCTTTGAAATATAAATTCCGCGGCAGATCGTACTTGTTGCAAGCCATTATTTATGCCTCATACTCCCAATAGATTGTGTTTAGAATTCTGGGTGTTGCTGTATTGGATTATTTGATAAGGCTTTTGTATGAAGACCCTAGGCAACATTCACCTGGAGCCTTAACCGATTTGAGATCTGCTTTAGTTAACAATACCGTATTTGTGTAATTAGCTGTAAGGCATGAAAACCCCAAATATTTTAGACACATGTCTCAGGTCGTAACGAAGCTATTGATCGTTTTGTGCGTATTCATACGAAAAATGGTTATAGTATAAACGAAGAGGTTAATATTATGAAGACGTTGAAATACCAAAGGCATTAATTAAGTGATGTTTTCGAGTCTGTTGCAGGTGCGATATTTTTAGACTCGAATATGTCTTTAGATGCTGTGTAGTTGGTTTACAATAATATGATGCGTCATGAAATTGAACAATTTAGCAATTCGGTGCCAAAATTACAAATAAGGGGACTACTTGGATAAGAACCTGAAACTGCCAAATTTATGTTATTTTTTATGCTTTAACATTTAAATTGTACATGGGATCAAATTTTTAATTTTCAGCAAACCCGAAAAATTAACTGATGGCCGACGTGTTCGTGCTACCGTACAAGTTTTTCGGTAGAAAATATCAGATTGCCAAATGTACTGCTGATAAATGTGCTTTACGTCAGTTGAAGAATTTTTTTTATATTTTAATCTATGTTGTGTAGTTAGATCGAAAAATTCAAAAAAATATATACATTTCATTATGTTAAAGTATCAAAAAAGTTTTTCAAATAATAAACCATTCTTTTGTTTTAGTTTTGAAATAAATGCCCGTAGTTTCGTTTTATTTTTGCATAGATGCAGAGATAATTAAAAATTTACATTAAATTCTAGTTTTAAATTAAAGCAATCAAAAGGAACTAATGTTGTAGTTAGAGGTTTAACTTTAGCCATTTGTAGTTTTGGCTTTACTTTCGACTTTTTTACGCGTTTTAAGCGATCTATATATTAATTTTCATAAATTGAGCATACATTGTCATCATTTTGGGGACATCATGTTTAAAAACGTTGGAAATCTACAAATACATTTTTTATTTCATCCTTCTCTTATATATTAAAATTTGTTTAAGGATTGATGGGCTTTTGTGGAATATGTAGGTTGCGCTACCATTTCTGCTAATGGTTGGTCGTTCTCTCCTACTAAGATTTATTTGCTTTCGAGCTGTTGAAAATATAATTCACATATTTTATTAAATTAACAACATAATTCCACTCTGACCATACCGCCAATTGCACCAACTTACATTTTTTCTATTCGTATTGATTTTGTTATTGTTTACTTTTATCAAAATTAAATCCTCCATTAACTTCATTCCAAGGTGTACAAGTCCGTCTACTTACAGGAATAAAAAAGTAGAAAATTAATGCTTTATGTATGAAGCTAACGGTATAGTACCCAATGTGATGGGAATATTACCAGACAAATTACGATGAGAAGCATTACACGAACTCTACATGCAAGTCATAATCAAAAACAATAATACAATACCACAATTCAACTTGCGAAAAGTTTCGTCACCAGCAACTGCACCAATGGTTAGCTTAGCTATAGTAATTTGTTATTACTTCCTTTCGGCCCTGGGTTGAGTAGTATTGTATGCAATTGTCTTAAAACAAATTTTTACAAGCATCAGCAAAACCCTCCAACTTTTTATGTTGTTTGCGTTCCTTTTTCGATAAACTCAACAAACGTTGACGATGAGCCTCCAACTTCTTTTGTTTCAATTTATTTTCTTTCTCTGCATCTACATAAACATTTTTTTATCTTCAAAGCCCACAAACAAGTTATACATTCCAAGTTGAAATTGTTGTTTTTGGCGTTGATTAAATGATTTACGCGACGTACTTATTGTGAAAAGAGTCATGTGAAGCTTTTTATCATTGGCAAACACAAAACGGAAACAATTGTTAATATCATGTTTACTTTCATCATCCTTTCATCATCACCAGCAGCATGTTTACTTTTCGTTGTTTTTGCCTCTTTTCGATTGCAAAAATTTCGAATCTTCACCATCCAGCATGTCGGCTACATTATCCAGCATCTTCATATTGTTCATCATCGTTGTTTTGCTTCTTCCTTCTTGGCCGCCTTTTTTTGTGCCAGCAATAGTAATTTTTGCTTTCTTCCTTCGGCCCTGGCTTGAGTAGTCTTGAATGTAATTGTCTTACGTAAAACAAATCACAAGCTATGTGTTTTAATATACACCTTTTATACATATTTTTATATCAAAACAGATAATACGATATTATTAATGTTTTTTAAATGTTTATCAATAGCAAATACTCACTATTTTTTCCATTATTATTGTTTTTTATGCTTGTTACAAACATGTGTAGCTGTTCACTTGCACACATAATATTTTGTATATTTTATTTTTTAATCTCTTTCTCAAATTTGTTAGAGCAATTCTAAGAAAAAAAAAGGTAAACAAAGCCATACGGTTCGTGTTTACTTTTTTGACAGCTGTCAAGTTGTCACGACTGTGTTAGGCTGTGACCGTAACCAACCGCGTCAGTCGTTTTTTCTGTTACTTGAAACACATTTAGAGAAGTTACCGAACCCAAATGTCACGTAACCGGAACGTCCCAATCTGTTAAAAATAAATTTTTGTTAGGTTTGTACGTGACATTTGCGAACAGCTGAAAAAGTTTGATTAATTTTACACAGCAACATGCTGGTTCTTTTTTTACGTTCTATAACTGCACTAAATGCCAACGTTACATATACGGTACAGATACATTTTAACAACGTGTGGCTAACTAGGCCTTAAGTATAAATATATTCTGTAAAATTTTTCAAACTCTTATTAAATCGGAAAATTAAGCGTGTTAATTTTCATCTACAAAGCTAAAAAGTGTTAAAAATGCATCGGCAAGGCCGATTATGTACATAATATATAATAATCACTCAGAATATGTCCCGGTTTTTAGAATCCCAAAAGCGGTGTTAATCGTATGAAGCTACCTTAACATGCGTTATAAAATCATATTGGAGAATTGTGCAAAAAAGAACATTTATAAAAAATGGAAAGCATATTTTGATGAACAATAAAAACTTAAAGAAAAAACTGTAAACACAAAAATTATAATGAAGGTGTGTAATATTTAGTTTATATAATCGTACGTACAATGTTATTTTTTAAATATATTTGGCTATTTTTCCAGTTAAAACTGAGTCGGCAACTTACGGACGAACTAAAGCAAAAACAGGTGAGTTGAAAAGGTGCGATTTTATTAAAATATCCTGTAATATCTTCTTTTATTCGCTCTTTGTTACAGACGATTACTGAGAGTCTCATAAATAAAATTTTGTACTCTAAAAGATTACTGGTCGACCATGTAGAAGCTTTGGAACATTGCATGGTCTTTATGCAAGAATTAGCCACAACGGATATTTCATCCACAAGTGTCCGAGATACAATTGATGGTAAAGACAGAAGTAAATCGCTAAGTGAAATAATATGGCCAGAAATATTTACTGCACGCAATGCTTGCATTCTATTGGGCAGTACAGTTTTGGAACATTATATTACACCGCGTGCTCTTCGATTAACATTAATACCGTCGATCGTTGTAACAGGTGGCTTTAGTGCCCTGTATGTTGTGAAAAATATTTTCGGCTTTCGCAATAAATATGTCGAAAGGGAGTTGCAGAATCTCATACAGACAATCGATGAATTTGGAAATTGTATTCGTCGTAATATGACATATTTTAATGAAATCATAATAATGAAACAACGAGAATTAATAGAGTAAGTTTCCGAAATTAAGCACAATTAGTCATTTATTGTTCGGTTTAAGATCATGTATATATTTTTCTAATGAAAGAAAGATAATTTTTCTAATGAAATTTTTTTAATTACAAAAATTAGTATCTTTCTTTCATTAGAAAAATATATACATGATCTTAAACCGAACAATAAATAACTAATTATTCCAATACAGATCAACAATACATAACAATAACATTAAGCACAATTTTCAATTGGAAATATAGAAAATAACCTTAGAGAATAAATCCTAAAATTACAAGTTCATCTGCAATCTAAATAAAATACGTTGATTACGTAATAGATCTAATTGCTTGTATTCTATATGTTGGCATTTTTCTCGTCAAATTTGTTTACGGCCTAAAACTCAATAAGATAGGCTTTCACTATTTATAAATTAAACCATTGTTAATACGAACGATAGACAACATAAACATTATTTCACTTAGTTTTTGAGTTTCCATTGGCTTATAAATTTTCTTGGCATTAGACGTAATAATGCTAATGGCAAAAAATTCATTACCACGTAATGGTAATGTTTTATTTTAATGAGCATTGTTTCAACCAATTGTAATTAAATAGAACAAATTCCTTAAAAAATAATATTCTGCTTAAATTTTTTCGTATAAACGTCTGCTTTCAAAACCAGTAACAACATAAAAACGAATATTAACTCGCTTTTGGAAGAAAAATATAGTCATGGCTATCCTGAAATTAATGTCACCATATCTGCGGCATATAAATTTGTTCTTTATTCATACGTGAAATCACGTTCAATTGAGGCATAATTAATGGTAATTAAATTTTAAATGGTGCGTGGTAAAGAAGAAGAAAGCATATATTTCAAAAATTCATAACTGCACTGTATTCTTAATCGGACCGGTTTCTGGCATTTCAGCCAGATTAAGAATACAGTGCAGTTATGAATTTTTGAAATATATGCTTTCTTCTTCTTTACCACGCACCATTTAAACAAAATTAAAAATTGCATAATAATTACAGTAGTAATTGCAATATGTTTGAAAAATGACGATAAATCAAACAAACAAAAAATTTTAAATAATTTATTAGAAAACATTGCCGTTCAAAAAATAATAGTAATGCCCAAAAATTTAATTGGCATTCACATCAATTAAATTTCAATGAAATCGTCAATTATTTAGGAGACCTAATGAATTAGTCCCATGTATGGATAGAAGCGATATAATTTAGATCAGTTCTTAGGTTAGCTTTTTTAGGAACTATAGTTATTTCCTGTTCAAATAAATAAAACGAACGAAAAAATTAAATAAATTATTTTCTAAACATAAAACGTTAATGATTGCATCAATATCGTTAAATAACTCTCGATTCACAAATATTTGCAAGTTTAAATTTTAGATAAAGCTTAAAACATATCGGTTATCATTATAAAAAGCAATGCTATCGTCAAAATGATATCAATCGACTTTGACCCTACAAAATTAAGATTCAATCATAATATCAATTACCAATGCTTCCAAACTTAAATCAAATTCTTCAAATAAAAGCAGAATGTTTTTACTATACGGTATTAAACGTCCTTTATTTCCATTTTCAACAATAAATTTTAAATTACTGGATTTAGAACCAATGAAATTTTTTCTGCCACTGGACTGGATTTAATATTTAAGAATTAGTTTCAAAATTTTAAAAGTTGTTGTTAGTTCACTAACTCTAAGTGAAAATTCAATAAGTAAAGCATGAATATAAACAATTAATTCCCATTACAAATCAGTTCCATTAGTTTTTGAACGTATTTCTTTCATATAAAATAAGTTTTATTAGTTTTGCAAAATTGCAATAGGAACTGTTTATAGCTGATTGTTCTTTTTGATATCATTTCTAGATCCAGACAAATCGAAAGAGCTTGGGATTGTATTACAGCCGCCAAAGAAGTGACTGAGATTTTATTTGAGGCTACTCGCAAACTGGAAACGCAATACCCTATACCAGAACGCTTTTTGCAGTATTATGCTCCCATGGAGGATTTAAAGGAATGTGAATATTTTAAAAATAATGTCACCGATTACAGTCCTAAGCATATAAAAGTAAGAAGAAAAATAACAAGATTTTTAATTTAAAAACCATGCGAAAGATTGTTTCCCATTGAACATTTTTTTATATCCTCCACCACCGTGCTGAGGATATATATCGGTTTGTCATTCCATTTGTAAAGCATCGAAATAAATTCCGGAGACCCCAAAACTATATATTTTCTTGAACCTTATAACAAGGGAAGGGAAATCACGATCGCGCCCTTAATATCTAAGCTAGACCATTCGTTTTTGTATAAAATCGTTTTTTAACATCCCAAAAGGAATTGCTATTTAAAATCGTCAAAATCGGTCAAAAGGGTCACGAGATATGTTTGAAACTTTGAAAAAACTTTCAAAAAATAAAAATTTCCAGTTTGTTGTTTTTCTCAAGATATGTTGCATATGTTGTATTTCTTCTTATTGTCAAAGTCATTGTAGTTGTGTGTATAATTATACTACACATGCCACATTGGCCTAAGCAAGTATTACCTCATATATATTTTATCGTTTTCAAGATATACTCCTTTTAAAAAAAATATCCTTTAAAAATTGAAAATTAACACTCTAACTGCCACGACATTTTTAAGCATTTTTCGAATATTTAGTTATCAGTCAAAAAAAAAAATGGTTTTGTCAGACACTTCGACCTGACAAAGAGCTATATAAAAATTGCCTTGTCAGACACCCTTAGAACATATTTTAGTACATTTGAGAGTCTGACGGTCATTATAGACAAATGAAGAAAAAATTTTGAAGCTGGAACGGAACATTCCTGAAATTCAAAGGTATCTTATATGCACTAAAAAAAATTTAAACAAAATTATACCTAAATGTTACTTTTTATTTGAATTAAATAAACATAAAAAGATTAATAATTCAAATTCAAAAGTCAAAACAAATATAAAAATAACAAAACAAACATAACATTTAGGTAAATTAGTAAGAAATATAGATTATATTTTATTGTTAGTGCTGTTCCACGTTGGATTTCCTGCGCAGCCAGAACAAAATGATTTAACTTTTTTTGTCTTTTTTTTAGCCAATTTAGCATAGCAAAAGCTACATTGCTTCCTATCTTTTGTTCAACCTTCTGTCCTTTTTTCCAATACATGTTTGTTCTGTGGTTTTGCAGCATCCTGGTTAGTAGAAGTAGAAGACTTTAATAGCGATTTACAAATTTCTTCTCTGAACTTGGTAATTGTTATATTTTTACCAGTAGCTTTTCTATAAATAATCCAAGCGTTTACTACTGCTGTTCCTAGTATCAATTCCATTACAACTTTCCGATACCATTTCACGCCACGCCGACAAGGATTGCAATAAGATGACATTTGATCTGATTTGTCAATACCAATCTTGCAATTGTTATCGTCTAAAACCATAATAGGTTTTAGTAAAATTTTATTCGGATTCTAACTAACTAACTAACTAACTAACTACTTCTTTAATTTCAGGACTATGAATAGTTGACAACATCAACACATCCCTTTTGTCCTTCCATTTTAGAATAATAACACCATCATTATTTTCGAAGGAAATACCTTTTTTTAATTTTTTGGAAGCGATTTCTTTTGGAATATACTTTCTGTTTTTTCTAAGTGTTCCTACAACATGAGTTTTATCTTAAAGTAATTCAACTGCTAATGGTACACTGGTATAATAGTTGTCAACATACAAAATTCTTTCCTCATTGAGACCTTCATCTACAAGGCTCATTACTATTTGTGCTGCAGCACCACGCCCATCATGCTCAAATGCCCCAGAATATAATTTAAATTTCCATGTATATCCTTCTAAATCACATAATTTATATACTTTCACTCCATATTTATGAGTTTTTCCAGGAATGTATTGCCGAAATGACAAGCGTCCTCTCCAAAGAAACATTGATTCATCAATTACCAATTGATTTGTAAGCGAACACGCTTTTTTAAAATTTTCTTGTAGAATATCAAGCATGGGTTTTATCTTAGCCATTTTATCAGATTTATCAGCCGCATCATTAGCTTGGATACATCATTTCGGTAAAGAACATCCGAGCTCCAATAATCTGTAATTCGTGGTCTTTTATTCTTTTATTATTATTTACAGTAAGAGGCTCCCAATTTGACATCCTGGAACATCTTTTAATATTTCGAACACTGGCGGCATAACGATTTGTTTCTGTGACTATTAAATTACTAAATTCATCACATATAAACAAACGATAAATATCTATAGGTGGAGCATCTGCGGTAATCGAAATTTGTAAGCCTTCTTTTCCGGTAAATGTAAACTAATTTTGCCGACTTTCTAAAAGCTGACCACAGTATTCTTTTGTTCTGTTCAGGAATAAAAAATTCATGTATAGGTTGTACAGGAATTTCAACTTCGTCTCCAGAAATTTCACCATCGCTACTATCTTCCTCAGTCATAAACGCGTCGGGATCTGCTACAGAATCATCCGAACTAAAATCTTCAAGTGAATCGCTATCACCAAAATCTTCTTCAAAACAGCCTGCTATTTCTTTTTCATTCATTTAAAAAAAATTGGGATCTGTCCGTCAAATATGACTGACACTCGATTTTATTTGTATACTTTCCTTAAAAACACACTGTCACACAAAAACGACTGACACTAAATAAAATTACCAAAGGTCTTACCACCACAAAACTTATAACACAAATAAATTTTATTAACATCGGATGTGTGCAACTACAAAAAATCGTTGCGGTGGCAGCGAAGGTTTTAATAATTTTCATTGCGGTGGTTGCGTACAGTTAGGTGTCAGGCCTTTTTGACTGACGTGGCAGTTAGAGTGTTAAATATTAAAAATTTATAATCTATAAAATTAATAGGCTACGCGATTTCTTTTGACCGATGTTTTGTTTTACCATTTTATCCCAATTTTGACCAAACGTAGATTTACAGATTTTTAAATTTTTTCCTTTATTTTGAGTAAATTGCATTTAAAGTTGCTACTAACATATACATACATAAAATTATACATATGCTGTGTGTTTTATAAAATTTGTTAATGTGTTTGTTATCTTCATTCATAATAATAATAAACCATAAAAGTGTTGGTTTGTGAATTGGCTAAGTTGAAAAATAAAGCTGCCTAGAAATTCCACTCGAATTTCGACCGCTGGAATCTGCTAGTTAATAATTAAAATTTTAAAATTAAATATTAAAAATTTTAGTTTCTTTAGTTTCTTACCTGCTTTTATTATTTTTGTTTTTTTTTGTATTAAATGGATCTTTAAATTAACAATTACTACCTAATTCAGATAACAATATTTTAAAATTTGCTTATTTTTTAATATTAGTAATTTTTATCCAAAAATCATTTGAATTTTTTTTAATTATCGTATAACTTCAAAGGTCTCAAAACATTCTTATAGGGATCAAACTTTGAGTATTATAACGCCGGCTGCGTTAAATAATGAATTACGTTGGTGTTTTATGAAGTACTTAGGGATTTTCTAGTAAAAGAATAATGAAATTTTTCAAATAGTAATTAATTCTTTCAATATAATAGAAACTGGCCAACAAGGAAAACAATTAACTTTAAATTTAATTGGTATTCGGAATTAATGTTTCAGTATCGGCATCAGTTTTAAAGTGGTGGCCGTACCCAATATTGGGTGTAAATTTGAGTTTAAGACGCAGGTGGAGGGTATCAAAGATTCGGCACAACTGAATTTAACACTTACTTGTTATACCCTATACCACTATGTGGTTTGGGTATAATGACTTTGTGCTGCTGTTTGTAACTACTAAAAATATTTGACCTAGAAGCATCTTTTATTATACCGATCGAATTGGAATCACTATCTGATTCGATTTAACGTTGTCCGTCCGTCCGTCTGTGTGTCCATGTATAGCTTGTAATCAAACTGCAGGTCGCAAATATGAATATATTTTGATGAAAATTGGTACGTGAGCTTTTATCGGCCATAAGATGAACGCGATGGAAATTGGTGAGAATCGGTCCATGTTCAGACCTAGCCCCTATACCAATGACCCCTATGAAATCAACATAAATTGCCATAAGATCCAAAGTATCATATATATCTTTGTCAAATTGGGTTTGTATGTGTTTATTATATTCATTAATCAGTAGTACAAAAATAATGCCTTTAGGACAATTCTTGTCAGGCCCCATATAGATCTGCTTCCCGATCTTCATAATAAAAAACAAAAATATTGCACTGATTCTTCTCAAATTTTGTTTGTATATATTTTTGCAAAATACAAGAGACTTTACCAAACATGGTCAGGATCGGTCCATTTTTGGGCCTAGTCCCCATATAGATATAGCATCCGATATGAATTTTTTCATATCTGCAGCCAAAATAATAAAAATCCCACTAAAATTTGGTTTATGCTTATTTTCTATGTCCAGTTAGTTGGGCCTAAGAGATAGGATCTCTAGACGCACGGTATAGGGTATCGTATAGTCGTTTCTTTTTTTTAATTGTATTGTTAATTAAATTATTAAAAATTTTTTTATTGTTATCTTAATTTTTAGGATTTTCACAACATCTTCGCCTATGTTCAATCCCAGTTCCTTTTACGTTTAGCCTTAACCATATCCACAAAACCATCGTTAAGTCAACTTAATCCACAATTGGAAAAACTTGATTGCCTTATACGACAACTAGTGCTGGAGGAGGAAACCCATTTTAAAAATCTTGCCATTGAACTTAACAAAAAGAAGGCACTTGAATTGGAATCGCTCAATGCCAGTAAAACTATAAAAACTCGAAATGATCCCATTGGGGTGTTGCAAGACTCGTCACTTAAGCTTAGTGCTTGCATGGTGGCGGTAGCGGGTGAATGTCAGGCGTTAGATATAACATTGCAGAGACTTACGGAAGCAGAAATTGAGAAAAAAGATAATACAAAACAGTTGGTAGAAGTAGCCAATAATATGCGTTGCATAGAATATGCTTTATCAATGTGTTTTGATGATTTTCAACGTCTAATGTTGGTTTATAACAAATTTTTGACAAGTAAATTAGATTTAAAAGAAGCATACAGTGAAAAGAGTGATAATAAATCCCAAGCTACTGATGATGAATTCCCTGAAAGCTTTTTACGTGTTGAAATATCCCAAAACCCTAATGATGTTGAAAAAAAAGATGATTTTTATGCCTACATGTTTGATGAACAACAAGCTAGAGCTGAAAGAGAACAAAAAGAAAAAGATGCACGTGAAAAACATAAAGAAGAATTAGAAATTCTAAATTTTGAGAAACGCATAACCAAAGGGAAATTTCGTCCTGTACTTAAGCAACTTAAAGATCGCATTAATCCCATACGTCAAGTAATGTTGGAAAAAGAACGCGAGGTTTTGGCAGCAAAAGGTATTAACGTAGATGAATTATTTGCTAAAGAAGATGAGGAGAATGAAGAGGAGGATGACAATGAATTTGACAGTTCAGTAGTGTTTAAGGAACCCCACAATGAATCAGATGATAGCGATGGCAGTGCTGATTTGGAATTTGAAAGACGTACTAAAATCCTAAAGGAAAGTGATAATTATGCTGAAATGCGCAACTTTTTAGCACAAAAGCAAGCAATCAATTTATTTAAACTAGATGTACCACCTCCGGCATCAAATGCCTTGGGTGATGAGGAAATTTTAGAAAGTGAATGTTAATTTCGTTTTTTTGTTTTCTTAACAAAAAGATTTCTTCGGTTTAAAGTGATTTTAATTTGGGTAAAGAGAACCACCAATAACTAATTGATAGGCAAATACAAATAAGTAAAATTAACTAAAGCTTATACAGATTCTCCTTTAATCAGATATTGTATAATGCATTTTATAAATTGTTAAATACGAAAACAATGTATTTTTTTAAATAAAATTTTACCCTAAATTCTATGAACCGTTTTTAAAAAATAACACGAATTTTTGTAATTGCCTAAAGGTAGAATATTTTCAGTAATCTATGAAAAATTCTACATATGTTTCGTTGACAAATAAAGAATTGTATTAACTTTTTTATGCATTAAGAAACTTTTAGTTAGTTTAATGGTTAATTTTGAGTCCTTAAAAAAACTCCTTGAACGCAATTGTTTTTCCTATGCTTTTAATATGTGAATTCGATAATAACTTAATTCTATAAAATATGAATTTGATGCATTGAAAATGTAAATTTTAATTTAAGTATAAAGTTGTTTGCATTGTCGTAAACATCTTTATTTGTTCTAAATTAATCAGAGTTACATTACTCATCTTCCGAAAAAAAACTAAAATTTTACAAAATTCATAAAAAAAAAACGCCTAAAATTTACATAATTTTACAAAATTTTCGTGTAATTTTATAACAACCTTAAAGCTTTAATCTTAAGCTGGGAAATTCTGTAATAATTTAGGCCATTTGAACAATTATTAAATAGAATTAGAAATAGCTAAAAAAAACTACTTTTAAGGTGTTTATATTCTCTTTGAATTAATAAAGTTGTATATGTTTTTTATTTGAAAATGTAATTTTTATAAGCCTATTTAAATCGCTGTTCTGTTAAATTAATATATCATTTTATCAACTGATAAGATAAAAGAATAAAATCATTTATATTGTATCTTTGTTACGAACAAATACCATTACTGACTAATTTCGAAAAAAAAAACAACAATGCTCTTACATTCATTAAACATTTTAAGCCAGCATATGCTGACATACCGTTACGTGTTTGTTTTTAATTATTTATTTCTTTGTGACGGCTAGAAATGTTTGTAAACAAAATCAAAACATCGAATTGCGACACCATTAAGTGTTGATACAATCAAATTGGTTATGGAATGTATTTTTGAATATATGTATCTGCTAAAATTTTGGTCAGATCCTGCAAGATTGACTTCTACTTTGATTTAATTCCAATTCAAAAGATAAATTGAATTCATTGCAAACCAAGATAGGAATGAGTGAATAACTGGTTAAAACATTAAATAATTAATTAATGAAATCCTTCATTAATCCTTTTCCATGTTAAATAGTTTAGTTTTAAAGCCTATTAATCATAAAAGCTAAAAGAAATGTTTTCGATATCAAAACTATTAAAACTCGGAGAGAGGTGTGATGCACTCAGACATTTCGGTTTGGCTTGAAATTGAATCCTGGGGTCTAATCGTCTCATTCGTTTTCAAAAATAAAATACTAAGAATAATTTTACTCTGTCACAGTTAACGAATTATGGCCCCTAGTTCAGAGTAAAACGAGGTCAGATCTGTGTCCGTATTCTTTAAATAAATCAAAATATGGAATTTCGATTGATTTTACTCGATATCATAAAATATCGTTGGAAAAAGTGCGATGAAAATCGATTTTTTTTTTTTGTTTTATGCACGATTAAACATACATATTTTACTTTATTGTTACTGAATATTACTTTAGATCTATTTGCATACGCAAGAGTCAAAATAAAGTGAAGGGATTTACCAAAATAAAAGCACGCAATTTTGCGTTTTATTTTCTTTGCAAAAAATTTATGTTTGCAAATTCCATTTTCGTTGTTGTTAATTTTTTTTAACATATAAATATTTCAAAAGACAACCTAAAAAAGTTCATGCACCCATAAATGGGGTATTGAAAACGTTGCTAACTTTTTAATTGCAATTCTTATATGCTCCGCTTCTCAGATCCATTGTAAAAACACTTTATGTTAGTTATAACATTTACATACATGTACCTTTCTTTAAATTATTTAATAACAATTACTTCTGATTACTTATTATTTGTAATAAAGATTTATAAATTTTTTGATTGTAAATATATTTTTTTGTTTTCTTTATGTACAGACACAATATTTATACAGTAAAAAGTTGTTCTTAAATTAAGTTTTAAGTACAATTAAATAAATGGCAATAAAAAAGCTTAAACGGCAGATGTTAATAAAAATATTAAAAAAACAGTATCGAAAAATCGTGTTATTGGCAGGAGGACTCCACTGTTCGTTATACAATTTAATATGGCAACTACCAATAGGTAGTTTTCGACATTTTCCGTTTCAATATATTAAATAAAGTGAATTAAAAAGAAAAATACTTTAATGTACTATAACAATCTTTGGTAAAAAATTCGTATAAATGTTTACTTATACAATTATAAAAAATAATAACTTAAAAATAAATTTTTTTAGCTCAGACTTTAAGAACTAATTAAGGAAATTATAAAAATAAAACTTAAATATCTTAAAAAGGTTTGGAATGTTGGTCTGGAAAATGCTACAGAATAAGGTAAATATTTTGAAATTAACTCTAAATATCAAACAACTGCATTATTGGTGGTGGCAGCACCATTTGTATGGCCATGTGAAAACGCGGATAAATTACTACTTCTAACACTAGTGTAACGAATGGGCTCAACACCGAAATCATCACGTTTTAAACGCCTTCGTATGCATACCACAATTAAACCAATTATTAGACCCAATACAATAACTACCGAAGCAGTTATTACGGTCAAAATAATATAACGTTTACGTCTAAATCTGGGTGGATCCTCATCGATGACTTTATATTTTTTCGGAATTTGCATGGAACAAATTTGTGTTGATGTTAAATTTGCTAAAGAAGCACCAGCCAACAAATATGGAGTGTCACAACGTGTCGCATCTTCGTCAGCGTAAAGATGGTGGGACCCAACATATTCGAACACTTGCATTAGTTCACAATCACACATCCATAAATTGCCAAAAATTTTGAATGATTTCAACAAGGGCCATGGCTGTGGTAATGTTATATTGGTCTTATTTCCAGCCGATACTGCTGAGAGATCCATGTTGATCGTTAATGTTTCTAGACGGCAGTATGATATATCCAACTGTAGTGATTAAAAAAACCAAGTTTTAATGATAAATGTGTAAATTTTCTTAGGTGCATTTGTTCGTAATACATGTTTCTACAAAATCTTAGAAATCTATGTTCATAAATATCGATTTTATTAATAAAATTCAAAACAACGTAACATCAAATGCAATAATTTCATAAAGCAAAACAACGTATCATCACTTTTTTTATGAGATATTAAAGCACAATATTTGAATTTTTTAAAATAAAGATAGCATTGATTTTTTTTAAGAATATTTTTTTTTTCATTTAGCGTTGTAAGAAACAATTGTTTTACAAAAATGTCACAAACGTGCCAATACACAATTGGCTTCTTTCTGCATCAAAAAAATATAATCTATAATCTTAATAGGCTAGGCGATTTCTTGTGACCGATGTTTTGTTCTACCGTTTTATCCCGCTTTCTTTTTAGCTGTTCACCAGATTTACAGATTTTTTAATTTTTTCCCTTATTTTGAGTAAATTGCATTTAAAGTTGCTACTAACACATACATAAAATTATGCGTATGCTATGTGTGTGTTTATTAAATTTGTTAATGTGTTTGTTAATGAGTTTGTTATCTTCTTTCACAATAATAATAAACCGAAAAAGCGTGGGTTTTGAATGGCAAAATTGAGAAATAAAATTACCTAGAAATTGCACTCGATTTCCAGCGCTGGAATCTGCTAGTCGAACATAAATATTTGATTGTGGGAATTTGATTCAACACACTCATTAATTCAACGAAAAACAAGTAAGAAAATTATAGTCGGTCTAGACCGACTATACGATACCCTATACCATGCGTTTAGAGACCCTATCTCTCAGGCCCAACTAACTGGATATAGAAAATAAGCATAAATCAAATTTGAGTGGGATTTTTATTAATTTTTTTGGCTGCAGATATGAAAAAGTTCATATCGGATGATATATCTATATGGGGACTAGGCCCAAAAATGGACCGATCCTGACCATGTTTGGTAAAGTCTCTTGTATTTTGCAAAAATATATACAAACAAAATTTGAGAAGAATCAGTGCAATATTTTTGTTTTTTGATAGATTTAAGTGAAGATGGGGAAGCAGCTCTATATGGGGCCTATGACTAAGAGTTATCCCATAGGGACCATTTTTGGACTACTGATTAATGGATGTAATAAACACATACAAACCCAATTTGACTAAGATTTATATGATAATTTGGATCTTATGGCAATTTATGTTGATTTCATAGGGGTCATTTGTATGGGGGCTAGGTGTTAACATGGACCGATTCTCACCAATTTCAACAGCGTTCATCCCATGGCCGATATAAGCTTATATACAAAATTTCATCAAAATATATTCATATTTGCGACCTGCAGTTTGATTACAAGCTTTACATGGACACACAGACGGACGGACGGACGGACGGACATCGTTAAATCGAATCAGAAAGTGATTCTGAAAGTGATTCTGATTCGATCGGTATGATAAAAGATGGGTTTAGGTCAAATATTTTTGGTAGTTACAAACAGCAGCACAAAGTCATTATACCCAAACCACATAGTGGTATAGGGTATAATTAACAAAAAATAAATTAATTTACAATCACAACTTTTTGACCTAATAATAGATTCACTTAAAAATCCAGGTCCTCTTAAAGTTGATCAACTATGATTATTCCTAAACTACGACTGTATTTCTAAACGGTGCAATTCTATTCGACCAATTAAGACACATGTCTATTTCAAAATACATTTTAAACACAAAGTTTTGTTTTAATTTTAGGTAAAAATAGATAGAGATCCAA
Organism: Cordilura impudica; assembly: GCA_963682025.1. Taxonomy (NCBI): domain Eukaryota; kingdom Metazoa; phylum Arthropoda; class Insecta; order Diptera; family Scathophagidae; genus Cordilura; species Cordilura impudica. Next base: position 192,337,337 of record OY821517.1, on the reverse strand, counting down.
CTGTAAATAATATCCATGCTTTAGCATATGATTCATCTGGAACCATTTATTTTTAAACCAACATTTAAAGTGATTATGTACTTCTTCCACAAAGAGCAGCAAAAAAGTTTTAAGATACTATACCTAAACAATCGGGCCTATTTCCGTTGGCGTTGTCGTTTTAATTGTAGTTTCTATGTCGTTGTCGTTTTTATCGTCGTTTCGTTCCTACATTGGCATTCTTGAAATATATTGAAACGAAGAAGAGAAGTTATCGGACAGAAGTTATTTCGCACACTAATTTTTCAAATTGCTGCACTGTCGTTATTTTCATTTCTAATTTAATTTTTTGTAGTCGTTTCAACTTTGATAATGATGTTTTAGAATATATTTGTGATACGATTTGTTATTATACCCAAAATAGATAATTCATGAACAAAAAGAATTGTAAGTTTAAATAATAAAAAAACAAAAATTAATTATTAGATAATATAAAAATAAAATTTGTATTTACATAAGCAAATATTCCTAATTTTCAAATGGAATATTATCATAGAAATAATGACAGTATATCGGAAGCAAAGATTTTAGTTCCTGTAAATGTTGCCAATTCTTTTTAGATATTTGTAATTTGTAATCTATGTGAGTGTAATGCTATGTTCAGACGGGCAGCAAGATTCGAGGTTCGCTTTCTCACTCACGGTTCGCGCCCCAATCATAATTGAACCTACATGATTCGCCATACAAAATTTTGCGAGCGAACCAACTTGGTTCATTTTGAATCTAGTTACGAACCATGAAAAATGTACTGTCATCTCCAATTTTGATAAAAAATATTATCGCTAGTTTATCTGAACTAGCTGTCAAAAATATATAACCAAAGAAAAAACAAAAAATTAATGTGTGCAATAAAATAAATAGAAACATTTAACAAATAAAAAGTATATATTTACATACATATATATATATATATTCAAATAAAAATGGAAAAAATAAAATAGTGAAACGTAATGTGTAGAAAGATGTCTTCAAATATTTGCACAAAAAATATAAACGTCAAAATGAAACAAGAACACTCGTCTGAACACCAAGGTTCGCAATCGTGATTCAGAGAGCGAATCAAGTGTTTCATTTTGCCGTCTGAACATGCTATAATTCGGGCTATTCCCATTGGCGTTGTCGTTTGAAAACAAAATAAAAACGACAGTTTGGCATCACTGTTGGCATTATCGACATGTATCGAAAATATATTGTATTCTTGGGTAAATCAAAATCTACAAATCGTATCACAAATATATTCTAAAACATCTTTATTTTTTAATAAAGTTCAAAAATAGTTCTATTTCAAAACCATTTTATAGCAGATCACAGCCATTTTACTAGCAGATCACAGCCCTCGAAATTCGAGTGCAAATTCTAAGAAATTTTATTTTTTCATTTAATAAACTATTCTATAAGACCCTAAAGGTATGCTAATCAATTTTAGCCAATTCACAATTCAACAGTTTTTATTGTCGTTATTGGTTTATGTCAAAAATTATTTTTGAATTCAACACAGGGCTTTTTGTAAACACATTGATAAATTTAATAAACATACATACAGCATTGTATAATTTTATGCATATGTTAGTAGCAACTTTAAATGCAGTTTACTTCAAAAAAAAAAATTAAAAAATGTAAAAATCTGTAAATCTGGTGGACAGCTAAAAAAGGACCTTTCAAATGAGGGATGTTTGATCAAAATAGGATTAAAACTGACATACTTATATCGGTCACAAGAAATCACCTTGCCTATTAATATAGATTATGTTTGGTTTAACATATGATAAAATATTCTAACTGATGACACGTTGTTATACATTTCAGAAATGTATTTTGTAGTATTAATTTTGCTATACTACCCAAAATGGTTTAAAAATCTTATACTTTTAATTTTTAAATTTTTTTTGTTTCTCTTGTAAAGTACCAAAAAGTGATGTTACGTTGTTTTGCATTTTAGGTGACGATATGTAGGTACTGGAAGGCATGCTTGTTTTAATTTCAATTTAATTTAGTTTATATCTGAGTAACAATAATATTTTCATAGATTATTATAAATATAAATATATCGAATTTCGATTTACATTTTCCTTATTAAGTTTATTAAGCAATGATTCGTTTTTTCGCTACCCATAGTCACTCATGAAATTTTAAGTATAAGTGAGTATAGATTATTGAAATTTAACTATTCTGATGTACTCATACTCACAATAATGCAGATTTAGAAGTATAAGCAATAATAAATATGAATCCGACGTCGACATCATTCTCATACCATCACAAATCTGTTTGATTCATAAATTACACTTGATCCAACTCTTCCTAGTTCGTTCATACACATTGAATGAAGGTGACTCTAAATCAACAACGTCATAAATATTGTTATGTATGAGTATCATGAGGACATCAAACTTTAGAGTACATATGAGGTTCGACAACATTTCAATAAGTATGAATGCGTATAAGTACAAGAATTTATGCATCATGTTTCAACTTTACTTATTTTTTCAGTACTCGTTGCAGATCTCTGGTACGAATATATTCATATTTAAGTATTACTATAAAGCATAAAAAAATACCCTTTTCAGGAATGGCAAAAATATCATTTGGTCCCCACTTTAAATCGGTTAAAACTTAATACATTTTTTTTTTCATTAGTATCAACTTTCCTTAAGCCCAGCCAAATACAAGTAATATTTTTTCCTAATTTTGACCTAGAGCTTATTCTAATGCGAATCTCCCTCGTTGCAGCCATTATTAGATGATAATATTTACTATAATATTTCATACCGAGCCAGTTATTTCAAAAAGAATGCTTATGGAAACTTTAAATTTATATGATACGCGGCTTTATTAATTAACTCATTATGCATGAAGTTCCTTGGGAACTCTTTTCTCAAAACTATTATATATTATGAAGTAATATATGTCTAATAAAGTGTTTTTCGGTTGTTTTCTGGGAGAAAAACTTTTCGTTGTTAACGGCACTATGCAAATTACTAGTCGTATGATAAATTTGAAGGCTTTTTTTCAGTTGAAAGTTTATTATATATTCCTCTTCATTGATACAGAAGAAATCGGACTTCTTCACAAAACTGGAATATGACTTATCTACGTCGGAGTAGTTGGTTATGTGATTCTTATCATCGAATCTACATCCTTGAAGAGCTTTCACATATATTGTTAACTGGTGCCATCATCACTTTACATGTTCCATTTTCGCTGATATGTGTTTACCAATGGTGACAACATTGTTATCCTCATCTCACAAACAATGTGTTATAAAGAGAGTTCAGAAAAAAACACACACTGAATAAAAAACTCGTACATATATGTAAACAAACATAATTTAGACCAACACACACATATTTTTAGCTTCATATCAATTATGTGCGTTTCTAAATTTTCTACGGTGCCCAACACAATCATGACTGTGTTCGTTTTAATATTTCGTTATTTACACGAACATTTTTGTTTCACGTACTTTTTGTTTCGATCACACATAAACCACACATATTGGAGTGTTGCTTTATTTGAAGTTCGTGTTCTGGTACGTGTACTGAAAAAAAAAAACAGAACATGTACAATAAACGGTTCGAGTTCAGTTATATTTTAAGTCGTGTTCAGGCTCTAAGAAAAAATAGAACATGTACAATAAACAGGTTCGAGTTCAGTTATATTTAAAGTCGTGTTCTGGCTCGTGTACTAAGAAAAAATAGAACATGTACAATAAACAGGTTCGAGTTCAGTTATATTTTAAATTCGTGTTCTGGTTCTTGTACTACGAAAAATTGAAACATCAATTCGCGATCTGATACACCCCGATAAAAACTACAATTGTTTCAACCAAATTTATTAAAATTTTATTGACCCTTTACGTTGCGAATTGCTTACAATTGTCAAATATTTTAAAATTTTATTGGCCATTTTTTGTGATTTACGTTGAAATTATTTACAATTGTTTTTATTGACTGGTTTTTATTTTAATAAAAGATGGTAATAAAATACTTAAGACACAAAAACTGCACACTGCACTTAAATCTTTCTTGCAGGTTGCAATCAGACGTGTAAATTTTTTCGTTTCGCTATTAAAAGTTGCGTATTTTTTATAGCAAAACTTATTTCTGTTATTGCTTTCAAATTGTTTTAATTTTCACAAAATATTTGCAATTTACACAATAACACAGTACACTTATAGATCACGATCTAATGAAAACTGAACCACTTTTAATGAATAAATGACGCACGCACTCGCTATTTATTGCAAAATCAATTGCGTGAAATTGTAACGTAAGTCATAAAAAAGGGACAATAAAATATGAAAATATTTTTTTGGGTTTTTTTATTGACACTCATTGAGTTTTTATGCAAAAAATCCCAAAAAATCATCGAGAAAAGGATTGTGCATTGACACTAATTGGTTCGCAAATTAAGGGTGGGTGATTGTGTTTTTTAAGATGCAAAATTTGTTTGTGTCTAAAGTTATTTGTTACCAAAAAAAAAATGTTTGCAAAAGATCCTAACAACCAACAAGTGTGTCTTTTATGCCGCAAAATTGGGTTTTTCGTCTATGACACTAATTGGTTGCGAAAATAGGGGTGGGTAATGCAAAAAAAACCTAACAACCAACAAGTGTAACTTTTATGATGCTAAATAGTTTTTGTGTCTTAAGTATTTTATTACCATATTTTATTAAAATAAAAACCAGACAATAAAAACAATTGTAAATAATTTCAACGTAAATCACAAAAAAATGGCCAATAAAATTTTAAAATATTTGACAATTGTAAACAATTTGCAACGTAAGTCATAAAAAAAGGTCAATAAAATTTTAATATATTTGGTTGAAACAATTGTTGTCGTTTTTATCGGGGTGTATCAGATCGCGAATTGATGTTTCAATTTTTCGTAGTACAAGAACCAGAACACGAATTTAAAATATAACTGAACTCGAACCTGTTTATTGTACATGTTCTATTTTTTCTTAGTACACGAGCCAGAACACGACTTAAAATATAACTGAACTCGAACCTGTTTATTGTACATGTTCTATTTTTTCTTAGTACACGAGCCTGAACACGACTTAAAATATAACTGAACTCGAACCTGTTTATTGTACATGTTCTGTTTTTTCTTAGTACACGAGCCATAACACGACTTAAAATATAACTGAACTCGAACCTGTTTATTGTACATGTTCTGTTTTTTTTTCAGTACACGTACCAGAACACGAACTTCAAATAAAGCAACACTCCAATATGTGTGGTTTATGTGTGATCGAAACAAAAAGTACGTGATACAAAAATGTTCGTGTAAATAACGAAATATTAAAACGAACACAGTCATGATTGTGTTGGGCACCGTAGAAAATTTAGAAACGCACATAATTGATATGAAAATAAAGATATGTGTTGGCTGCTTTTGAACAGAACATTGTGTGTTTCATGTGTGTATTTTCTGAACCTTGGTTTATATTGTATATCTTCGTGGATGTTTATTCGTTTCAAAATTGACCATCTTGTAATAACCAGATGTGCGGAAACCCTAAATCGGAAAATATCTTAAAACTGAACTAAGTGCATAGCGTCCATTATATTATCAACTTAGTTTCATTACCTACTATTTATTAGTTAAAACTAAAACCACTCAAAAAAGTTTTAAAGAATACCAATTACTAAATTTATTCCAATTTTCATAAACTTCGAAGTCAAAAAGTGTTTAAGGTAAAAACTAAGAATAAAATGAAAGTTTCCCTTTTTTGATCTGTTTAAAATATCATTACATTAATAATTTTTATAATTTAAATTGCTAAAAATAATTTTTAGCACATAAAAACTTTGAAGCAATTTCACGGTTTTTTTTAAATAATTTTTTAAGAAGATATAATAATCCAATTTCGATTAAATTTTCCATATTTACAATAAAATCTAAGATTTTAGATACATGCCTGCATTAAATTAAATTTTAAGTTTGCTGATACCCGTATTCTGTAACTTAAACAATATGTTCGTCTTGAAAGTTAAAGTAGAAAACATTCAGCTTTTAAATATTTTATAGAAATTTTCAAGACGAATGTAATAGAATGCGGACATCAGGAGACATAAATTTTACGTAGTATGTACGAGTATTTACCAAAAATATATTTACAGTGTAAAAGATGTTCAAAAGATATTTGCTCATACTCACATATGATAAATTTCCACAATGCATTAAACTATCCAAATCGAACTTCTCCAAGTTGGGATTATGGGAACAATCTAAATGTGTTAAATGTTCCAAACGGGCGAATGTATTATTTTGTATTGCCTTTAACACTGGCATATCACTAATATTAAGGCGTGACAAAACTTTTAAACCCAAAAAACTTTCTTCATTAAAACTTAGGAACTGATTGCCTGCCAGATTCAAAGACTGTAAACTTTTACCGATCAGTTGGAAATTATCGGGCAAATGTACAAAGTTGTTACCAGCTAAATGAAGTATTTTTAAAGCGGTAAGTTTTTCAAATATTATAGATGCCATAGACTTAATGCCAGTATTAGAAAGATCCAGATCCTGAAAATTAAAAAATTTTATTATGTATTAAAAAAAACCTTATGCATGCAAAAAATTAACCTGTAACATGGTGGCTGAAGCTATCGCCTCAATTGTGGAATTATCCAAGATTTTCAATTTGTTGAAACTCAAATTTAATTTTGTGATATTTGGCATGTGTTCAAAAATACGCCGGTCCAAAGTATTGAGTTTATTTTGACTTAAATCCAATTCCAAAAGAGCTATTGGTTCATAGCTAGAAATATGATAAGGACCTCTAAAAACATCTGGTGTTAATTCATCGGATGTGATTTCGTTGTAGGCCAAATCCAATGATATAATATTAGGAACATCCATAAATGTTGGTGCTTGTAAATGTTTAATAGCACAGTGACGACATGCAAAACTAAGGGTTGCATTGGTTGATGGTAATTGTTGTAAAATTTCTATGGTATTTCCCGAAAAACTGGCCACTATAACATTATCTTAAAAAAAGGAGCAAAAATAAAACTTTTACTAATATATTCAAAGGCAATTTATTTCCTTTACTAAAAAATATTCAGAAATTAATTAAAATTGTCCAAGAATAGTAAATTTAATTTAAAAAATGTATAATCTTAATCAGACAGTCTAAAATGTTCAGAGAAGTCAGTCTTGGTAATTAAAATTATATATTCCAAAAACTTTTTCCTGCCTGGGTACAATAGAATGCCAAAAAATAATATCTTTGTTTAGGTATAAATAGCAGATATATTACCGTTTTTTTTAAATTGGAAAACACAATGGTGTAGTATTTCAAGAAGATAATTTAAAATTTCGTCTTATACAATCATCAGAGCTGCCACTTTCTTATTTGATGTTTTTAAAAAGGGAATTTCCGGGTGCCACTGCAGCAACTTAAATAATTGTCCGATTATAAAAAAGAAAAGCAAGTTTAAGACTATTAAGTTATGACCGGTGCACAGTGGGTTCGATGGTACTCAAAGTGGCGATTAATTTAGGGAAGTCGTAGTTTATAAATATTTTGAGTTTTTATTGATGATTAATCATAAATACATAAAAACACAGCATTTTAGAAAAAGAAATTGTAAAAAAAATGTTTTTTTAACCGGTTAGGCGCTCTTTTGTTTTTCGCTAAAAAAAAGTTATTAGTTCACTATTTTAACTGTAACTTTGGAATGAAAAGATATAAATGAATCTTATATATTAATATTAATATAAAATTAATTTAAAATTAAAATTTTGTTTTTCACTAAATCCCATAAATATACAAAATTAAATCCCATAAATAAAAAATTTTTTTTTTCAATTATATATTCTTCCTTTATTTACATATTTTAACAAATTTGATATTCACATATGAGATCTTATCTTTACATATAGATATTGCAGCAAATAATATATAGGATCTAAAGATATTAAATAGTTTTTATTTTATTTTTTAACGATTTTTAAAGGAAAATGGGAGGAAAAAACCTTTATATGATTTAATAAATTCAAATACTATCTGAAAATATTTATGTGCTTATAGGAGGTTTATTAGAAATAATAGACCTCTATAAGCACATAATTTTTAATTTGGTGATTTCTTTTTATTTTACGTTAATTCTCTACATTCTCTTATCAGTGGGTAAGAGGAATTTTCAATTTTGGCAAAGTAATTGTTATTAATCCTTGTTATGAAATCGATAATTTTTTCATAACCTGTTTCTTCATGAAGAAGATTTGTAGGATACCTCCAGGGCTTTTTATTTATCATTTTAAGACATTTGTTTTGTATAATTTGTAAGCGTTTTAGGTGGCAGTTGGCAGCGTCACTCTAAATAAGACACGTGTATGTTAATATTGGCCTTGTAACACTTTTGAAGAGTAGATTTTTGTTTTTGGGGTTTAGAAATGACCTTCTTTTTAGTAGTGGTCATAATGCTTTAAATGATTTTATAGAATTTTGGCACGTAGCGATATGTTGGTTAAATGTAAGCTTTTTGTCCAAGACAACTCCGAGATATTTGATATTTTTGTCCAAGACAACTCCGAGATAGATGACGTCTTGGCAGTCTTTTGAGAGATTTGTTGAATGGAAAAATTATTGCTTGGGTCTTGTTTGGATTAATTTCGATTTTCCATTTGTGGAAATATTTACTGCAATTTACAAGACCCTTCTCCATTTTCTTCAAGAGTTGTTTGAAGAAATTAACGCAGTATCATCTGCGTAATAAGCAATTTTCATATATTTTGGGACTTTAAAATCGGATGTATATATCGAGTAAAGCAATGGCGACAAGACTGATCCTTGAGGTGACCCTGAGGTAATGGTTTTTGGAGTTGATGTTTCATTATTATTCGCAACTTTAAAGCTTGTCGTAAATGAAATCTGAAATAAGTTTACATAGATATTTTGGTATATTTGCATCAAGAAGTTTAAATAAGAGGCCATTATGCCAAACGGTGTCAAACGCTTTTTCAATATCTAACAATATTAGACCCGTTGAACGTTTGTTTTTATTGGTGATTATTTGATTTTTAATTCTGTTTATTTGGTGAGTAGTGCTATGCCCTTTTTAAATCCAAATTGTTCTTTAGCAACAATAGAAATGGTCGTTACAAATTCACTAAGACGAGAATGTAGTATTTTTTCAAATATTTTACCTAAGTTACTTAATAGACTAATAGGTCTATAGCTATTTGGGTTATTTTTTGGCTTACTAGATTTGTTGATAGCTGTAACGTTAGCATTTTTGAAATGGTTTGGGAAATAGTTGAGTTTGATGCAGCTGTTTAATATTATAACCAGTAATTTTAGAGCTTTGAGTGGTAGTTTTTTTAAGAGCAGGTTGGGAACATTGTCAAAACGAGGAGATTTTGAGGATTTTATTGATGAGACAATATTCATTACTTCTTCAAGAGATGTATAAATTGTTGATTCAGAACAAGGATTTTCCTTCTTAAAATTATTTACTGTTGTATTTATTACTGTGTCCGCTGAGTGGTTGTAATTCGAAGTGAGGTTATTTGCTTTGACAAATGTATTTGTTAGGACTTCAGCCTTGTCCTTATCAGATGTTATTTTTGTATTTCCAACTTTAAAGTGAGAGATTTGATTTTTCCTTTTCCTCGCAAGTTCCTGCTTATTTTCCAAAATGATTTATCACCTGGTTTTAAATTGGATAATAATTGAGACCATTTCTTATTGCGCTCCGAATTAATACTTTTATCAATCATGTTACTTAGAAACTTAGTACATTGATTATAAAAAGTTTGCTCGGCTATATTTGAAGATCGTTGGCTTTTTCTTTTAAAGCTTCTTAGTTTAATATATTTCACAGTACTTTCTGGCAATGTGTAATTATTTTGTTGAGTTATTTTAGGTGTAGACACATCCCTTGCTTCGAAAACTACATTTATAAATTTTAAGATTTCCTGATCAATTACTACCTTGGTATTGTATATATCCGAATATAACGTGATTTTAATTTCTAAAAAAATTCATATAAATGTTCCAGTTGGTTGCACTATAATCATAATAATTGAGGTCAACCTGCATGACCATTGATCTTTTAAGTGTACATATAATGGGGCGATGGTCTGATGGAATTTCGTAATCCATTGTTTTTACGTCTATATTTAAAGCGGAATTGCTTAAAATAATATTGACTGTGGATGCTTCGCGATTGTGTTGATGGGGGAATAGGGTTGGACTATAAGGATAGTGAATGAAAAAATTGCTAGATTGTGTAGGTTGTTGAGTGCGATTCCTGAAGTATTATTTGAACGGCAATTCTAAGAACAATATTTGGCATTTAGGTCACCAAAAACTATATATTCTTTGGTGGAAGGTGTTAGGTTTAAGATATCAGCACAGAAGTTGTGGGTATATCTTGGTGAATATAACGAAGATACAACAATAAGTCTATTATTTATAATAACTTCAATTGAGATGTTTTCGATTGATGAGTTGTTTGATATAAAAAGGTTTTTATGTGCGACAGATTTATAAATTAACAGAGCTACTCCTCCTCCTTTTGCATCTGTTCTGTCACTTCTATATAAATAATAATTTTTAAAGTAGGGTCTATGATTTTCTGAAAAAAATGTTTCATTCAAAGACGCTATTTTAATATTTTCTCTTTCAATTAGTATCTCAAATTGTTTAAATTTAGAAAAGTTTGAAATGCCATTAGCATTCAAGTGAAGCATTTTGAATTCGTTTAAATTAGTATAATCCATGGGCGTATTCCACCATTGACATTACAACTTTGATTTGTTGTACTTTTGATCATCCATAGTTGTAGTGAAAATGTCAAAGAGCTCATCGATGCTAAATTAATCGTTGTTTGTTTTCAGCTGGTTAGCATATGTGGCTTTGCTGTTATTATTGATGTTATTGTTACAATTTGTGTTGTTGTTCCTTAAATTTTGGGAAATCTCCTACCTTTGATTGAAATTAGTTATTTTGTTGTTGTCTGCTGTCATTATGACTTTTAGAAGTTATTCTTGTTCTAGTTTCCAAATAGAGAGAACGTAACGGACAGTAGATGTCGTTTGCATAGTGATCAGTTCTCTCTTTTCCATGTTTTTTGCAATTAAACTTTAATTATTAAATTAATTATTAAAGCATGTAAAAGCAGCTGATCTTTTTTCACACAATTGTATGATGTTGTTCTGAACATATCATGCACGCAGCACTTCGATGACAATGTTCACCGAGATAGTCTAAGAGTCACGGTGTTATGGGGGGCCCGGGTTTCATGAAATTTGGTAAGAGTTTTAAAATTCGAAGAAGAAATTCTTTGTTATTTTTTATTCTCTTTTTAACCGTACTCCTACCTTGAACAAAACGTCATAATCCTACCTTTGTGTAGTTTTCTACTTCTTGTATGTTTTTATATGGAAAAAGGTTTAATTAACGTATATCTTACATATCTTGCATTTCCAGCATTGAGTTGGTTTGTTCCTGGATTTAGATTAGTATTTCTTCCAAGAAATTATAATATTGGAAATTGCTCTTACATTTTTTAAGGCAGTTGGATTAAAATTTTTACGAACAAATTGCACTTTGTTGTTCGAACTGAATTTGGTGACTATTTCAGCTACGGAAGAAGGGAGGGGTTGTAGTTTTTTAGCTCTTCGCTGATGTCCTCAGAGTTTATGCGGGGTAAACCGTGTAAAAAGGTGGTGTATAACCTATTATCTTTGGAGCCATAAGAATGAAACTCTATCTTACTCCCTTTAAGAAATTGATTGCAGCATTCGTACATTTCTTTACTTGGAGCAAAAATTGTTGTATTTCTGTAAATGAGGCGTTAGCTTCTACAACAATGGGTGGAGGTTTATGTTGCTTAACATCGTTTATATTTGATACGGGAGTTGCATCCATATCATTGAGACCAGCCAGCAGGCTGAATCTGTTGCTTCAAGATGAAGCGATGTTCGGGTTAACAAAACCTGGAGGAAGTTTTATCATCTTCTTGTTCGCAAGGAGCTTTTTTATGAAGATTTGGCCCCTCGGGCCATCGCTAAATTTTTATTCCTGTTTTGCAGCTGAATTGTCTACCACGTGAGTTCAAATGAGATCAAGAATAGGCAATTGCAAAAACAACAAGTAAGAAAATTTTAGTCGGTCTAGACCGACTATACGATACCCTATACCATGCGTTTAGAGACCCTCTCTCTTAGACCCAACTAACTGAATATAGAAAATAAGCATAAACCAAATTTGAGTGGGATTTTTATTAATTTTTTCGGATGCAGATATGAATATGTTCATATCGGATGATATATCTATATGGGGACTAGGCCCAAAAATGGACCGATCCTGACCATGTTTGGTAAAGTCTCTTGTATTTTGCAAAAATATATACAAACAAAATTTAAGAAGAATCAGTGCAATATTTTTGTTTTTTGATAGATTTAAGTGAAGATCGGGAAGCAGCTCTATATGGGGCCTATGACTAAGAGTTGTCCAATAGGGATCATTTTTGGACTACTGATTAATGGATGTAATATATACATACAAACCCAATTTGACTAAGATTTGTATGATAATTTGGATCTTATGGCAATATATGTTGATTTCATAGGGGTCATTTGTATGGAGGCTAGGTCTAACCATGGACCGATTCTCAGCAGTTTCAATAGCGTTCATCCCATGGCCGATAAAAGATGAAATACCAAATTTCATCAAAATATATTCATATTTGCGACCTGCAGTTTGATTACAAGCTTTACATGGACACACAGACGGACGGACGGACGGACGGACGGACGAATCAGATAGTGATTCTGTTTCGATCGGTATAATTAAAGATGGGTGTAGGTCAAATATTTTTCGTTGTTACAAACAGCAGCACAAAGTCATTATACCCAAACCACATAGTGGTATAGGGTATAACAAGTGTATAAAACAAGTGTATGTAACAAGGGTATAAAAATATACACTTGTTACCCTATACCACTATGTGGTTTGGGTATAATGACTTTGTGCTGCTGTTTGTAACAACCAAAAATATTTGACCTAGACCCATCTTTAATTATACCGATCGAATCAGAATCACTTTCTGAGTTGATTTAACAATGTCCGTCCGTCCGTCCGTCCGTCCGTCCGTCTGTGTGTCCATGTAAAGCTTGTAATCAAACTGCAGGTCGCAAATATGAATATATTTTGATGAAATTTGGTATATAAGCTTTTATCGGCCATGGGATGAACGCTGTTGAAATTGGTGAGAATCGGTCCATGTTCAGACCTAGCCCCCATACAAATTACCCATATGAAATCGACATAAATTGCCATAAGATCCAAATTGTCATATAGATCTTACTCAAATTGGGTTTGTATGCGTTCATTACATCCACTAATGAGTAGTCCAAAAATGATCCCTTTGACCCCATATAGAGCTGCTTCCCGATCTTCACTTAAATCTATTAAAAAACAAAAATATTGCACTGATTCTTCGCAAATTTTGTTTGTACATATTTTTGCGAAATACAAGAGACTTTACCAAATATGATCAGGGTCGGTCCATTTTTGGACCTAGTCCCTTTATAGATATAGCATCCGATATGAACTTTTTCATATCTGCAGCCAAAAAAATTAATAAAAATCCCACTCAAATTTGGTTTTTGCTTATTTTCAATGTCCAGTTAGTTGGGCCTAAGAGAGAGGGTCTCTAAACGCATGGTATAGGATATCGTATAGTCGGTCTAGACCGACTATAATTTTCTTACTTGTTTTTAATTTTAAATAGATGTAATTTAAGCGCTTTAATTATTTACACGACCGTTCGTAAAGAGAATTAAGGCTACACGTTGTTAAAATGTATCCGTACCGTAAATGTAACGTTGTCATTTAGTGCAATTATAGAACGTAAAAAACGAACCAGCATGTCGCTGTGTAAAATTAACCAAACTTTATCAGCTGTTCACAAATGTTACGTACAAACGTAGCAAAAATCTATTTTCAACAAATTGGGACGTTCCGGTTACGTGACAGTTGAGTTTGGTAACTGCTCTAAATGCTGTTCATGTAACAGAAAAAAACAGCTGACACGTTTGGTTAAGGTTACATGTGGCTAAATAGGCCTTCAGATTCGAACTGAGTTCTGGGCGTTTTAATATAGACATCTAAGAAAATAATTCTTTTGACTCTTAAGTTCAAGAAATATCTCCACATACATACATATGTATATTATGGTGAATTTATTTCTAAAGCAAAGTGCTAAAAATCCCTTCGTATATTTACAATGATTTAAATCAGAACTTACCTTTATGATTACTTTTGGCAAATTCCTCTGGCCATCTTGCCAGTATATGTTTAAAACCTTTCATCATACAACTCAACATATGATGTGTTTGATTTTTGTTGCCAACGTCTTGTGCTTCTAAACATACACATGTCTCACAGATTTTAGCAACATTTTCATATGGTATATCTTCATTTTGCGCCGCACATTCTTGTATCCAACATATTCCAGATGTAATCGTTAATAACTGTAAAGATAACAACAAAAAATGGGTAAAACGAAAAAATACGAAAATATGAGAATGAACATTTTAAAAATAGAATTGGCTAAACAAAATGACTCATCATCACAGCTATGAATTTGTGTGATTGTACGAAAAATGTGCATAATATACTTTGAGTTAATGTGCTGCTTTTGACAAACGGCGCGTTAGTTGGGGATGTAGCTCAGTGGTAGAGCGCTCGCTTCGCATGTGAGAAGTCCCGGGTTCAAACCCCGGCATCTCCAATAAAATAAGGTCATGATGATAACCAATTTTTTTTTTTAATTCAAATTTTGGGTTTTGAATACAATTATTATTTTAAAAAAATTTGCCAATAAAAATAACTACATTGAGGAATATTTTTCAATTTGTGAGAAACACTTAGAATTTTTCCCGCACTTTTTCATTTTTCTTTTTCGGTTTGAACTCCATTAAAGTATTTTGTAAACAAAAATAGTACTTAAGAAATTAAATAATAAGTAAAAATTAATCTCGTTTTATTTCCTATATACAGCGAACTCGCGGAAAAGTAAAAACCCAGAACACGTTTTTTTGCATTGACAATTTTAAAACGTGAAATAAATTAGTTTTTCTTTTTAGATTTAAATTGGCTTTTAATAATTTTGGGGATCCTCGAATTCCAATTTTAGGAGGACCTTTTAACTTTCAGTTTTTCAGCGACAGTTGTAATAAAAGCCTCTGTAGGTGGTTTTTATAAAATGTCTGCTGAAAATTTTTACAGATTTATCCAAAAAGTACGAGTATAACGTGGAAAAATCTACATTTTGTGACATAAAAAATTATGCGAACCTGGACTCTTTGTGTGAAACTGATAATTTTTTAATTGGAAAAATGGCTCTAAATCAAGATTTGATTGTATAAAAATAGTGCTTAAATATATTGGTTGTAACTACTCCTATGTCCTATTTATACAAAAAAATAATTCATTGTGTGTTTTGTCTTTTGACTCGTTTTCAGTGCAGGTGCAAGATTCAAACCGCCAAAAAATTTATATTCATTAATTAGACTTATTTTATGACGATTTCCAGAATACTTCGCTTGTGAGCTAAACCATTATTGATAAACAATAAAATAGTTGAAGTACCTTATGTTAATTTTTTTAATTTTAATTTTAAAGAGATTGAATAATTTTTCGATACTGCATATGCAATGCATTCATAAAGTTTTCTCATCATCAATGTTAAATAAATCAGGTGCTTTCAATTATATTAGCAATGAACACAATTGTATTATATTTTACGTTAATATACAAAAAATATACATAATATTATATTAAAAAACTATTATTTTATGACTAGTATTAATAACATTAACCTGTTTCGTTTTTTAAACAAAAAAATGCTATCAAATCTTTTTTTATAAATAAAAAAATAAACCCACAACTACAGGCCACAAATATGTTTATTTGGTAAATGGGTTTTGATTAGATATAAGGCAAACGCTATTAAAATGAATACAAATCGGTGAATTTTCAGACCTATACCCTATAATTCAGATTATAAATAAAATTTTGCCAAAATTTGGTATATACATAATTGTTGTTTGTGTACACCAAAATACACATCAGTTCGTATAATGCTGATACCCGATATTTACTCAAATCTATGACATCAGTAAAACCATTTTTTGAAACTGATGGTATGGACATATTAGGACTAGAACGACTATGATTTTCTTGCTTGTTTTAAATTTTCTCGTGAAATTTAGTCAAATAAAAAGGAAACTGTTTTTAATTTTTATAAATTACCATAAAAATAGCTTAGAAAAAACAAACATCTAAAGCGTTAAAATTATATTATAATAATGAAAAATTAAGCAACAAAGACATTTTTTTAGCAAAAAAAAAAAAAAAAAACAAAACATAACTGAATATTTTTACTTGCAAGATAATTTAAAACTTTAATACTTCAGTTCCTCAAAATTTGACTATGTCTTTTAACAACCGCCCTATACTTGTTTTTTTTCTCAATGAATTCATGACTCATATATTTAAAATTGTTGTAGGTACTTACCAAAAATATTCTGTATATATCCATATTTACGATTATGAAGTTTATTTATCGTTGAATATTTATATTTTAAACATGACAATGCACTCAGAGAAAGTGTATTTCTTGTTGTGGATGGCACTATTTGGTGTATTGAAGTCAACACGTAATACTAATAATACTCGTATAACTCGGTTAAAACATACTAAAACGTTTCTTGCTAAAAAGTAAAAAGTAATATAGATTTATTTTTCTTTCTTAAATTGGTTTTTGAGATATGGTATCAATTTGCGGTAGTTTAATTTTTAACAGATAAACAAAACATTTTTTTTTCGAAATAAACTCTTTTACTAAAAATAAAAAAATTACGCTAATTCTATAAATATGTACTAATTTTACAACCTTTAAACTTGAATGTTAAGCACGTACTGAAATTTAAAATTGAAGCTTTTCAGAACCCTAGCAAAAGGTTTTTTTTCTCAATTGCATGCCGCAACTACCAGAGATTCGAAGTATGAATTCTTTTCACGCAATTGCACTTGTATAAAGTAAATAAATTCTTTCTAAGGACAGGTACTATCAGACGAGGCCATATGTAAACCCAGCCGATTCATAATTTTTACGTTCGCACTTACATACATACATTGTATATACTTAATTGCGCTTGGCATAACATCTGTTTGTTTACAATGTGTCAACAACAGCTGGTATTGTTGGTATAATTATTTATATATGACGGAATCAACAATTAAATTTACTTAACATTAATATTAATACAATTTTTAATATGTTTTTTTATATCAAAAAACATATACATATGTATATGTAAATAATTATGGAACAATAAAATTAAAATATTTACCTTCAATGTGACTACACAATTAATTTAAAAAAATTGCGTTAGTTAATTGAATTTTGCTATAAAAATGCTTCAGATTTAAGTCTTTCTATGCTCTGTTACTTTACAAACCAACTGATAAGATAACACTGTTTATAAATTGTGTGAATATAAATCAGTAAGGTAGTATTTTGTGTTGATATTATCTATGCCATGGACAGATAAGATAAGATTTTCCTTCCGTACTCTTTTCTATTTATTTAGCAACAGAAAACCCAGAGTTTTTCATAGAAAATTGAAAGTTAACGAAAAATTAGCTAAATAGCACAACTTCAAATTGTATTATTTCATTTTGCTTACGAGTATTAATCGTAAATGCTTATTTTCTATTTCCACAGTTTAACGTTAATTTGTTGTCAATTAAGAGTATTGCATTTCAGTTTTTTTTTTGTCTATATGTAAACAATTAAATGTATTGAATTACCATGTGTCTATTATCCGCTACTCTGTAAATTTTCTATAAAGAAAAACATTTGAAATTGCTTAAATCCAATTAAATGGTGATTCATGAAATTCGAAACATTTTTGAGTCATATGGAGTACGAGTATTTTAACTAACTAGCATCTTTTGAAATTTTGAAGAAGGTTGTTGATATTCCGCTGAAACCCATGAAATAAATTGTTCAGGTAGTTTTTAAAACAAAAGCTGTTTAACCCATATAGAGACAAAGGATTATGATTGACCTACCTAAACTAGTGAAAGTTTGTAAAATAGATTTGATATTGGCTAAAAAATTGGCTAAAAAAAATATGTTTATAATTGCATCAGAAAATGTAAAACTAATAAATGAACAAGTAGGAAAATTATAATCGACTTGGTCGACTATACATGTGAAATCTATGTTATTAATATATTTAAATCAATATCGGGAACGAGTTGTTTATGCGGGGTATGGGTAAAGTGACCATATTTTTTTTACATGAAAACGGGACATCGAATAATTCTGATGGGTTCGGTTACATGAAATGGAAATGCACAGATAATTTAATATTTTATTTGTCCATAGTGAGTGGCATTATTTATTTTACGTTACACTACAAAAAAAATGTTTATACATTGTTATATTTTTCAGAGGCACAAATTTGTTTTAAAATTTTAGGTGACGATTTCAAATATGTGTGGAACTCTTGGCAGGATTTTTTAATATTAACTTTAATAATTAACATAGCCTTAAGCACTGATACCCATAATTGAGTTTTATCTTCGGTCTTCAATTTGTTCGTCAAAGAAAACACACGTTCAACCGGCGCATTTGTACAGGCAAATATAAAATATATTCAACTATAATTTGAAAATTTGCATGGTTTAGGTAATTGCTTTTAAAATGTTTAAATACTTCCACCCAACGATTTTCCGTATAAATATTTTGTTGATTCCATTCATCAATTTTCTGTGATGTTACGTATTTAGATACGAGCACTTCCGCATTTTTATTGCAATCGATATGTTCTTTTTCGACCAACTTCTACAACTTTTTGAACATCTTCCCACTCTGGTACTTCTGTTAAATTTGCCCAATTAAGTTTTTCTAAAACTTTGTTATAAACAGTCGATTGCTCTAAATGCTCTCGACTAGTTTTATAAAATTCTTTAGCGTTAATTTTCACGAAATTCTCGTCAATATCGGTGTAACCATCTTCTTTTAATTTTTCAAGTAAACCACGTACTGAATATGGAAGAAAGTGAGTGTCTCTTTCTGAAACAAATTCTCTTTTAATTTGTTAATTTCACTTGCTGCTTCAATTTTTGGGCAATTTATACATTACAAGTTTCTACAGCAGCTGAAGAATCCAAGGGAGGCGGACACACGGAAAAAAGGTGTGACATTTATAAAAATTATAGTAAAATTTTACAAAGTCTTGTGGTAATTATACGATTACATAAAATTAACGATATATATTTTGTTTCACCCCGTTAATTTAAATTTTTTTAAGTCTTTTTAGTAAGCAAATCTGACTCAATACGATAAAATTGTAAAAAAACGTGAAAAATTTTAGTACGGTGGTGAGGATCGAAAAAGTACAATTTGTTTGTCTGGTTGGTACAATAACAGAAAACATACTTTTCATCCCTGCCCTCTTCTATATTAAAACTATTTGATTAAGCACAAAACATCATTATAAAAAAAAACAATTACTCTATTTTTGTCTCTTGTGTTTCGTAATATATTTATTCATACTAGCAGATTCCAGAGCTCGAAATTCGAGTGCAATTTCTAGGCAGTTTTGTATTTCAACTTAGCCAATTCACAAACCAACACTTATATGGTTTAATATTATTGTGAATTAAGATAACAAACTCATTAACAAACACATTAACAAATTTAATAGAACACATAGCATATGTATAATTTTATGTATGTGTTAGTAGCAACTTTAAATGCAATTTACTCAAAATAAAGGAAAAAATTAAAAAATCTATAAATTTACAAAATGGCTAAAAAGAAATTCCTTTCAAATAATATTCGTTTGGTCAAAATCAGGATAAAACGGTAGAACAAAACATCGGTCAAAAGAAGTCGCCTAGCTTATTAATATTATAGATTTATTCATATTCTGCAACAAAGAAAGGAGAGAAGATGATTTTTGTATTGCTGCATTTCAGGTTAACCAAGCAAATTTATAGAACTGCAATTTCTATTTTTTGCAATGTTTTTGTTTTTTTTTTATTGTTTTATTTTGATTATTAGTATGACGGGCGACGTACAAGTAAAACGCAACGTATTCTTATTTTGAGAGGGTGTTAAATTTTTTATTTTTTGCTTTTTAAGTTTATGTACGATGAATTGATTCAACCAAATTCATAAGAAATTCAGTTAAATCGTTTTAAATGTACCACTATGTGGTTTGGGTATAATGACATTGTGCTGCTGTTTGTAAAAACCAAAAATATTTGACCTAGACCCATCTTTTATTATACCGATCGAATCAGAATCACTTTTTGAGTCGATTTAACGATGTCCGTCCGTCCGTCCGTCTGTGTGTCCATGTAAAGCTTGTAATCAAACTGCAGGTCGCAAATATGAATATATTTTGATGAAATGAACGTTATTGAAATTGGTGAGAATCGGTCCATGTTCAGACCTAGCCCCCATACAAATGAACCCTATAAAATCGACATAAATTGCCATAAGATCCAAATTGTCGTATAGATTTTACTCAAATTGGGTTTGTATGTGTTTATTACATCCATAATTGAATAGTCCAAAAACGATCTCTATGCGACAATTCTTAGTCATAGGCCCCATATAGAGCTGCTCCCCGATCTTCACTTAAATCTATCAAAAAACAAAAATATTGCACTGATTATTCTCAAATTTCGTTTGTATATATTTTCGCAAAATACAAGAGACTTTACCAACCATGGTCAGGATCGGTCTATTTTTGGACCTAGTCCCCATATAGACATAGCATCCGATATAAACTTTTTCATATCTGCAGCCAAAAAAATTAATAAAGATGCCACTCAAATTTGTTTATGCTTATTTTCTATATACAATTAGTTGGGCATAAGAGATAGGGTCTCTAAACGCATGGTATGGGGTATCGTATAGTCGGTCTAGACCGACTATAATTTTCTTACTTGTTTTTAGATGAAATTATTTTTCAGCTGACTTGTGATGTATTTTAACATACATATATTAAAAAAACTATCATTGACGAATTTGAAGATTTGTTCTTACATTTTTGAACAAATCAACTATCTCTTTTTTCGAATTTCTGAAAACGGGACATTTTTCCCGAGTTGTTGTCGGGGACAACGGGACAAAGTAGCTGAAAATGGGACGGTCTCGTTCAAATCGGGACGTATGGTCACGTTAGGTATGGGTCAATACACACAGGGTATACAAAGTTACTTTTCCGTTAGGTGCCACAGGTGTCGTAGCGCGCCAACACTTTAGCTATTGAGATACGTTGCAATAAGTTATAGTTTTCATTAACTAATAGTTTGAAAAGTTACCGTTTAAAGCTGGTTATAAAGCCTTAAATTTGAGAAGTTAATGTAGCGCATGTATACACTTATGATCTGTATTGTGAGTGAACAAAGTATTACTAAAGCATATTATTGATTAGACCTTTCCTCACCATTGAGTCAACAGCTGATTGATAAAAGTATCGCAAGCTTGTGACATTTAATAATGATAATGAAAAATAAATATTTTTTGAAAATAGTTCAAAAATGGTTTTAAACTATTAAAATATAAAATTAAATTAGCCGAAGAATAATATGCAAATATTGGTTGGAGCATGATGACCACGAATCACTTAACCTTAATTATTTTTTATACAGTTGCTTATGTTGTGATTTATGTTATGAGGAAAACAAATGGTCGGACAACATTGATCTATTGACATCTTATACAACATATTTAAAAAATTCTTCTAAGCCAGTTTTTATATCATCCACTGGGCAGAGGGATATATCAGCTTGTAGCGAAAAATGAATTTACGGCCCCATAAATTAAATATATTCTTGATCATTATTATAACTCGTGTCAAAATAGTGATGACCGTCCGTCCGTCTGTCTCTTATAACATGTGTCGCAAAATGTTTGAAAAGTAAAAAATATGAGTTTTGGTAAAAGCCTGTCAAATGGGTGTTTTGAAAAACGTCAAGTTTACAAAAAAAAAAAAAAAAAAAAATAAAATAATAAGCCATCAAATCGTTTTAAAAAATCGTTAATAAAAGTACAAAAACTATAAAGAAATTTATACAAATTTTTGTTCAATGTTTCTTAAAAAAATTTTTTTAAAATAAAAGAAAAAAGTTCATCTTAATTATATCTGATATAAAAATATTTTTTAAATATGTATTTGTTTGAAAAAAAATTAACTAATTTACATATAAATTTTAGAAAAAACATCAAAAAATATCTTAACTTTACATTTTCGACAATTATATCATATTTAAACAATTTGCATTACTTAACTATAAATAATCAGGAGTAGATTATTTTCGGATATAATTTCTAACTGTTGTCTTATTCAGATTAACAAAGTTTGACAAATTTTGTCAAAATAGGAAATAAGTACATATGTATGTTGTATGTTCTTCATGTTTTAAATAAGAAGTTTTTATTTTAACATTATTAAAAAAAAATTCATAATCTGAAAATTTTAAAACTCGAAAATCAGAATCTATACTTGCTTTATTCTTCAAAATAGTTTGAGAATATATCATAAAATTAATTATTATGTTTTTAGTGTTCCTTTAATTCTAACGGGCACCTAAGTTTTGTCATAATTAAATTTGGATTTATAACTCTCAAACTTTCAGAATAACTTTCAAAATTAATTATTTTTAAAGTTCTTTTCAGATAGTATAATATTAAATTTTAATTTCAAATTGACTAAATTTTGTTTTTAAGAAAGTTCTTTGTCACTTACGCCTAAGTGAACTTCACTTTTTCCCAGAAAAAATGTATAAATGCATATTTTTACTCATATGTAGAGCAATGAATTCTGTGCAAATGCATGTTTTCACTCGATAGTCTATCTTAAATTCGGACTAGTTATCCATCCGAATCAATTATTTATATTAAATTTTAAATGCATGTTTTTTTAAAACATTTTTTGTTTTTTCATTAAAAATCATTAATTGCTGTGTGTATTTTAACAATGACTAATTTTTAATTTTTAATTTTTAATTTTTTAATTTTTAATTTTTAATTTTTAATTTTTAATTTTTAATTTTTAATTTTTAATTTTTAATTTTTAATTTTTAATTTTTAATTTTTAATTTTTAATTTTTAATTTTTAATTTTTAATTTTTAATTTTTAATTTTTAATTTTTAATTTTTAATTTTTAATTTTTAATTTTTAATTTTTAATTTTTAATTTTTAATTTTTAATTTTTAATTTTTAATTTTTAATTTTTAATTTTTAATTTTTAATTTTTAATTTTTAATTTTTAATTTTTAATTTTTAATTTTTAATTTTTAATTTTTAATTTTTAATTTTTTTTTTAATTTTTAATTTTTAATTTTTAATTTTTCATTTTTAATTTTTAATTTTTAATTTTTAATTTTTAATTTTTAATTTTTAATTTTTAATTTTTAATTTTTAATTTTTAATTTTTAATTTTTAATTTTTAATTTTTAATTTTTAATTTTTAATTTTTAATTTTTAATTTTTAATTTTTAATTTTTAATTTTTAATTTTTAAATTTTAATTTTTAATTTTTAATTTTTAATTTTTAATTTTTAATTTTTAATTTTTAATTTTTAATTTTTAATTTTTAATTTTTAATTTTTAATTTTTAATTTTTAATTTTTAATTTTTAATTTTTAATTTTTAATTTTTAATTTTTAATTTTTAATTTTTAATTTTTAATTTTTAATTTTTAATTTTTAATTTTTAATTTTAAATTTTTAATTTTTAATTTTTAATATATAATTTTTAATTTTTAATTTTTAATTTTTAATTTTTAATTTTTAATTTTTAATTTTTAATTTTTAATTTTTAATTTTTAATTTTTAATTTTTAATTTTTAATTTTTAATTTTTAATTTTTAATTTTTAATTTTTAATTTTTATTTTTTAATTT